>CM056575.1:9497500-10085000 GCA_029721435.1 Gymnothorax reevesii | reverse complement strand
CATGCGAATATACTGAAAATGCAACACATAAAGTACAGAAAGTTTTAAATGTGACAATACACATTCATTCAGATTTATGGAGGAATTAATATTTTTACAGTGCATTGCGAGATAATATATTCAATTAATTGGGTTGGGATGATGTTTCCACCCTCTACAAAAGCACATTAATATACTGCTCCCCTACTATACATGCAGAGGCTATTTATATGTAATAAAAGAAGGACAGATGCCTGGCTGTGTTTTCCCTGGGATAATAGCAAATTATCAAGTCTTTTTAATGTTTTCCGAGAGTGGAGTTTGCATATGCTTTAGGTGATAGAGATAAAACACGATACACTGATAGCACCTCTTTAAACATTTATCATCCCGTCAGCAAACATTGTATAATAATGCTTTTTAGCAAAATTGTACACAAGGAAGCGCCACATTTAAATTTCTGGAGACAAGACACTCTGTGGACAGAATTTAATTTCCATTTGTTCTGCATGTGCCAAATATATGTGGTGGCAGGGAAGGCGGGGGAAGCATTCAGCCAAATTCAATGATTGTTGGCTGGTATTTAGGAAAAGAGATAGGCCTATACTCTGATCAGCCACAACATTAAAACCACCCGCCCAATATTGTTAAGGTACCCGTCGCGCTGGAAAAACAGATCTGTCCAACTGATGTCAACTTTAATACCCAGACCCTGCGTATCCCAGCATAATATTACCCAGAGCATCAAACTCTCTCCACCAGCTCGTCTTCTTTCTATACAGAGCACACCTATGCCATCCCTTCCCCTGGTGATTGGTGCACATATTCCCAGCTGGAGCACATGACGTAAAATGAAATGGGATTTCCTGGATCTGACCACCTTCTTCAATCGCTTCAAGGCCCAGGTCCGATGCTCAGGTGCCTGTTTTATGCGCTGTTGGCATTGGATCGGAGCAAGAATGGGCGCTCTGAATGGTCTGCGGCCACAAAGCACTAAACCTAGCAGGGAACCATTAACTATGTTTTGTGACACATTCCACACGTGAGAATCATTAAATTCTCCATGAATTGTGCCGCTGCAGCCCTTTTGTCGGTGTGGACCAGATGGGATAGATTTCTTTGCTCGTGTGCATGGGTGAATCTTGGGTGCCCAACATCCAGTCTCCAGTAATGGTTTGTCCCCCTTCGGACCTCTGTCTGTAGATACTCACTCTTGCTGTCTGGGAGCACCGTAGAAGCCTTGCCACTTTGGAGATGCTGTGACGCACGTATCAGGCCGTAACGATTTAGCCCTTGTCAACATCTTTGAAGTCCCATTTCTCCCACATCCATCATGCCAACCACAAGAACTGACTGTTCGCTTACCATCTATGATCTATCCCCTGACATTGACGTGTGCCCTCGTTACTAGATTATAAACATAATTTTCTTCATCGGCGAGTGATTTTAGTGTTTTGGCTCCTTGGTCTATGTTTCTGATTTACTTTTTTTGACACTAAGTAAAACTTATCGAAAATAAAATACGTGGCCCATTTAGCCTCCAACAGACTGTCGACTGTGACGACAATCATCCTAATGACTCAGAGATCATTCATAATTTGACTTGGGCCGTGGACAAAGTCAATCTGCCATGTATTCCCTTTTAAAGAATTCACATGCACAGTTTGAAGAAAGTGCCTGTGCAATGCGGCATCTTTTCACATTGTTTTACCCATTTTTCTTGCACTTCAGGTAATAAGAAATGGCACTGAACTCTCTGATTCTTCCGATTACCATTGTAAAGCACTTGGTATAAAATCAGGCATCAGGAAATTCACTGTAATTATTTGGCAGTGCCATCAGCATGGATCAATCATGCCGGCGAGCCCAGGACTGGAATGCTCCTCGCAACCATGGACATGGCCAGTAGCATCCGGCTTGACTGACAGCTTTGGTAATTAAGTGATTGTATGGACCTTGCCAACTGTTATAACAGCCTTGTCAGGCAGGGCTGTGGACAAAATAAGCCCAAATCAATGTGTCTTCTGCTACTCAAGCATCTCTGATCATGTGCTCCCTCTGGATATGAAAAACCAACAAAGAAAAACAGGCCTCTCTCCCGAAGGCCTACCGCATTGTCCATCCAAATTCATATAGGTATATTCTGCGGAAAATAAACTCGCCAAAACCAAATGGAGAATGGACATTTGTATCCTTTCAGACTCGCTGATGCAAAGTGACAGAAGCGTATGCTTGCATGGATGCGCAAAAACAAACGTGTGCGCATGGTCGGTAATGGTTTGGCTCGGCATATTCGCATTCTCATGCACAAAACTTTATTTACACAGTAGATTAAACCTGCAATGGAAGCGTCATTCAAGTTCCCTGGCCTATTATGTCCTCCTCCGGTTTTATTATATCTGTTTGATTGTGTGTTCTAGATTAATACAGGGCCACCCTTCATATTAAACTTGAATGTCATGTGTTTTATTACAGTGTATATTCATGCCGAGAAAAAAACCGGCTTCAGCATAAAAAGTATGATATTACGGTATTGAAATGTGCAATTGTAAATGTCATACTCCACAGAAAGCTGCAACCTTTAATATCAGAGCTCCTAAAATATGATATAATGTTGAATTTTGACTCACGTAACAATTTCTTGTTACCCTTCTCCTCGCCGGAATGGAAAATGTTATACAATCTTAGTAAAAGACCTGTAATTTGTCCTAAGTTTGGCAGTTCTAATCTGATCACTCTCTACTATATGATTTCCTAATAGCTGTGCTAAGTGTGAGCTTATACGGTGTGACATCCATCACACTGATACATTTTGAGGGTGCTGAAACAAATATATATCGTTGACCAATGTCTTTTACCAATTTAGAACAAAAACTATTTTTTTTTCCACTGCGTAGATATAAGGAATAGAATTGAATTATGAAAACACGGTATTATTATTATTATTATTATTATTATTATTACTATTATTATTATTATTATTGTTGTTGTTGTTGTTGTTTTTGTATTCTATCAAAAATGCACTCCCTAAATATCGTTAGAAAAGGTGTGGAAGTGCATTTTTGAATTAACATATACACCAAAACAACACGAAATGTTGACCCGTGCCCGAAATTAGAAATTGAACATCTCGCACCAATATGACAACAAGCATCAGCTGGTTTGGGCTTGGGCATTGTGAAAAGTTCATGCGTCCATGTGTCCAGGGGGCTTTGAAAATGGAGTGTGAATGTAAATCCTACTATAAATATCATAGTTATGCAGCTACAATGTGTAAACTTCGCTTGCATCATTGAATAATTCACATCAATTACTCGCAAGTAGCGCCGCTGTGGGTGTTTCATGTGTCTTCAACGGGCAAAGGCAACTGGCTTGGGTTTTGCGCGCAAACGCGCCATGCATTAGCCCAGTATAAAAAAAATCCAACGGCAGCTAAAACCTTATTTTTCATGACTTTTTTCATGACAATTCGGGAAACTAGATGGGAAATTGGAAGTAAGATGGGACTGCAGAAATTAACTCGGAGTATTTCTCAAGTCAGCGATTTTGATTGCGTGCAATTTCAGTGAAAATCAACACAATGAGTCCGGTTAGAACAGCTGCATCTCTTTTGGAGTCGGCAGGCTATGCTGTAACAAACAACGACAGACCTAGAGAGAATCTGGGCGTAACCTTGTACATTTCCCCTATGTATAAATACATTATCAATTAAATGTTTCATCCAGAAAGCTAGATACCAGCTTTTGTTAAGATAAAAAACAATCACTTCGGTTCTTGAAGACATGGCGATGACAGTTTAAGCGAAAGTTGCGGAAGCACGACTGCTACAACTTGCCCCAAAAGTTATTTATTTATTTCCTTACTTATTTATTTTTAATTTTATTCTGTGATGGCTTACTTGAAGCGCAGACATTTTCCGACTTTTTCCAAAGTGACCGCATTTCTTATAGTTAATACTCTACGACTATGTGATTAGATGTCTCTGGAGACGAGCAGAGGAGTGACTGCTCGCAAGTGCTGAATAATATAGCTTCCGTAAGCCTTTACAGGACAGCATTACGCGCAGAAGAGTTACATGGCGCTGCAGTGTACTCACCGCTGTAGCAGTAAGGCCTAATTCAGCATTGCTCACAGTTTCTGCGTGCTCGTATCATGTCTCAAATTATAGGCTACCATTTTATAACCCATGCGACAATGTTTTAAATTATGTATATTTGGAGTCTAGCACTCACACATCATGCATTACCCTAAAAACGCCAAGATTTTTTTTATCCTGGTTTGATATGTGACGTTTCAGACCACTCCTGTAAAGCGTGCAGCAAAAACGCATAAATGAAAACGAACACATCTTTCTTTCTCAATGCATCTAAGCGAAATTCCCATGTTTCAACACGCTCGGTGTTAGATTGTGCCCTGGGCCTCCCTGAATCTATCAACGTATACGTCTCGGCAAAAGCAGTTGTCCTCCATGTGAAAAAGTTTAGCACGTGATTGAGAAGGGGCGACGGCTGCTTCGCGTGAGATGGTTCGCAAGTTGTATCATGAGTGTATTATGAGCGCGTGCCTTTATTATGAAGGTGCTGCTTATAGTCTACAGATGACTGATAAACTATTAGATATCCCATTTGCTTTTCAGTTTGAAGGGTCGGGTGGTTAAATCGATTGTAATCCCACTTGGAATTATTGTAATATAGACTGATAATTAAGTGAAAGTGGGCTAAAAGTACTTTAATGACAAACTGTGGACTACTAAAATGCTAAGTAATGCACAATGTATCAAAATACTCTCACCGACAGTGCTGTGTTTTCTGAGGCAAGGCAGGCGGACAGTTGTTCATTGTTGGCCAGGCTTCAAAAGTACCTAGAATGACTACTCCGCAACTTCGATTTTAATGCAAACTTCTACAGTCCTATAATAAGAACTATCATACTTAAACTAGTTATGTAAAATTAGTCTTAACAGCAACAGTACTCGCAGGCCTGATAATGCAATTGATTATCGCTCATAGCTGGTTCAATTAGAAGAATGTTAGTGAACTTGTTAATTAGTTTCAGCACATTGACTGGCATGTTCGGCCATTGCTTTGATTTTTTTCCCCCGGACTCATTTGACAGAAAATAAAAGAGGAAAAGTAAATAGAAAATTAGATTGCTTATAGATTGCCCTCGTTGATGCATGCAATGAGAAAAGTAGCTTCTAATCAAAACGGGGACAAAAGTCTCATTAAAGTCATTTTTTTTCTCTAAGTGTAGTTTTCTGTGTATTTAACAGCCCAGATGCGCGCTGCGCGTCACGACAGTCAGCACATTATTTCCACTTGGTTTCGGAAAAAAGTTATAAAATATAGTTATATTTTTAATTGATGCGGAGATCTAGCATGCGTCAATATTCTGATGCATCTAATTACATTGTCTGAACTTTTTCGGCCATCGATGTAGCAAAGCCCTACTGGTCATAACCACATCACAAACAATGTGTCGATGAAAAGGGTCAGAACCTTAACAATCTCTCTTTCTAATTAATTGTTATTAAACATGTCTTGGAGAGGAAAATCCGATTATGGTGGATCGAACTTCAGGAAATTATATTTGTGGTTGCTTTGTCGCCGTCCTGTGGTGAAATGCGAATGTCGTCACGGAGAGGCGTCGGTTTATTTGCCTTGAGTAGCCTGCCATTTATTAAGAGATAATATATATTTGATGGAATTTAATTGCTGACGAATTTTAGATTTTTATTTGACAAACCAGCTATGTGAGCTAAACGTAAATCATTTCAGTTGCATGATAACACATCGCTTGCTACTATATTGTATGTCAACAGAGTGAGAAAAAAAAAAAACATTACATATAGTCCCCCAACCAATGTCAATAGCCCGCCATTTAGACTTTATTTCATTGATGCATTTAATTATTGCGCCATAAAGGCAACATATGGCACAAGCTGCGGGCGGAATAATTATGAATATAATCTTCTTATGAAATAATCTAATTACTTTATTTTCTGAAAAATAAAAACCGTCGACTTAAGACTGAAGACATCCTATCGTCAAATTTGACGACATAATCTCCCTCTGGCCATTGATTAATTAAAGTAAAAATTTTGTCCTAACACAGGCTGTTGTATTATTGGGGCACCTTACCGGTTACCTCTATCAGAGCTGAAAATAAGAACGATAGTTTATTAGTAATTCATTGAATATGGAATAAATGAATGTCTGTAGTGAGGCCGAATGTCTAGGTATATTTGGTAAACACAACCGTCATGTGTAAAGGAGGTTGTCATTATCACAAGTTTATTTGAAATAATAATAATAATAATAATAATAATAATAATAATAATAAATGCATGGACAAGGTCCATAATTTCTTGGGAAAAAAATTACTTGAAAAACTGCTCATTGCATCGACTCAGGACGTGTACAGAGCCTAGTAAAGCCCTTTTGAACAGACAGAAAATAAATACAACAAACAGAATTGCTCGCAGATTTACTGTATATGAATGATATAAATGCCTGAGCACAAACCTAAGTCTCCCGCTCCGGTCAGTTTCTAACCGCTGCAGAATATTGTTAAAGTTGTCTGTCAGACACAGCGGGGCCCTCAAAATGAATGAATAAATAAATAAATAAATAATTAAAACTTATCACAACAAATAGGCCTATGCAGGAGAGAATCTTGAAGAGCCAAATAGTATTAAAGACAAAAAGCATCTTTTCCGGCTCCAATGTTTTATGGTATAACCTAAGTATTACGCATTTCAATGTTTTCCTTTTTCGGCTTGTAAAACAGTTTTCAGCTGCGCGGTAAAAAGAATTTGATAAATGTCATTGTCACGTATGAATTTGCAGAGATAATCAAATATCTGAGCTTCAGCTTGCGAGGACTTATTTTTAGTACAACATTTTTTAAGCTCAGTCGTCTACACTCAAGTAGCATAATTTAAGTTATTGCCACGTCCTAATTACTCCATCATTTCCTCGTAGGGGTAAATCTAGAGTGGAGTATCGTTCCCGTCACCTTTCTGACATGCAACAAGAGGCCCTCACTCCAATACTTTCACACTAGTCGGTTTCTGTGCGTTACTGCAATATTTGAGCGTTTTCGCATAGGCTATAACTTGCTCGTTTTTCAAATTGATAAAAGCGACCGGACGACTGCTCATTTATTCGGGTAAAAAAAAAACCCTACCATTTGGCGCATGACATCTGCTGCACAGTTTTATTCTTGGGAAGAAAATTGCATGTACTCATTCAGTCTCAAGAAGAAGTACAGTCACGAATTGAACATTTAGCCTTCAGTAGTGAATTTCTCTGAAAAAAAAACTGAAGAAATGAAAGTCAGAAGAGAAGAACTGTGAAGTTTATTTTCATTGAAGTGATAACAAAGCCAAAACGATGGTAGTCGCTGAATAGTCCTGGTGACAGTAGAACTGAACAATCGCTGCTGTCGGATTTGGCCTGTAGATATTTAAAGAAAAGGAAGAAAACTTTTGTAAAATTTGTCATTTAAAAGATCGTATACATATCCGCATTAGGAATAACAGAGATCGACAAAAATAGGCCTATTATTAAAAAAAATTAAAAAGGCATACAAAAGTTAAAAGTAATTCTAATTAAAAAGGCTTGAGATAAATCTGATTTTTTTTATCATTCTCGTTCTTTGTAAAATTATAGCAATATAGTTTCATGCGACGCTTTTCCGTATTAATTCGCGATGGTAAAATCATTGCAATCACTGCGTTTTTCGCCTTATGTTAGATGGTATTTAAGACGGCATGAGTTATGCCGAAAAGAGCATTCAGAATTCAATGGCTGGTTGGAAATTGACAAGATGAAGTAACAACTCATTGATTGGCCAAGTGCGTGAAGCGTCACGGTACGACCAATGGTAGAAGAGGAGGGTAAAAGTGGCAGTGTGTTATAATAATGGGGAAAATATGATTTCCCTTTGCAATGCATGTGACGTCAGTGTAGGAAGTTATCCTAGAGCAACACTAGAACGATTGCAAGCAAAAAGAGCGTGGTGCCGAACAGTATGCCCTCCGAATCTTTCCTTACTTCAACTTTGAGCGAAAGTTAAATGACCTGAACAAAACGACGTGGACTACACTGAAGCACTGGTTTTCAGAATTTACATTGATTGTTACGAAGCCTTGGAGAGTTCATTTTTTTGGGCCACTTGTATAAAAAGAAAAAAAACCGAAGGATTTTATTTTCCTGAAAACTTTGTCATCATTTTTTAATTACAATTCATGTTTTGTAGACTGCACAAGAGTGGTCACCAGCTGCCTGCGTTTATGTGATGTTTTTTTAATTTCTGAAATGTATGGAGAAGTTTAGCGTCTTAAGGTCTGTTATGAAGGCTACATGAGCACATTTTTCTTACTATGGAAGGATCCAGCGGGTCTAATTTTGGGATAGACACTATTTTATCTAACACCGCCAGTTCGGGTAGCCCGGTTCTGATGAACGGAGATTTCCGCCTTGGTGACAGCAGGACCGCGGATTTCAGGAGTCAGGCTACCCCATCACCATGCTCGGAGATAGACACTGTGGGAACTGCTCCCTCATCCCCCATTTCGGTTACCATGGAGCATGCCGACCCGCATCTAGTCCAAGACAGCATTCAGCATCACCACCATCATCTCAATCAGCAGCAAAGTTTGCAGCTATCGCCTCAGCCACAACAGATCGGAGCAGCCGGCACTGCCCCGAGGACTGCCACCTCCTCTTTCTTAATCAAAGACATTCTGGGCGACAGCAAACCACTGGCAGCCTGCGCCCCGTACAGTACCAGCGTGTCGTCACCTCATCATACCCCGAAACCAGAAAGCGCTGCGGCAACGGACGGTTTCAGGCCAAAATCAGAGCAAGATGAAATTAGAACCAAGTTGGATAAACGAGATGACATCCAGAACGACATGAAATGTAACGGTGAGCGAGTAACAATAAAAAAAACTATTGCTCGATATATGTTTCAAATATTGTCAGACTTGTTCGATGATATAGTTGGTAAATATTGAGATGTAAAACTAAGGTATGAATCAGATGCGCGTGAAACAAAAATACGAACCAGTTGTTATTTTATCGGTAATATACAGTAATGTTCTTTCGAGTTTAAAATGTATTTGAGATCATTCACAAATGAAGGTTATGGTGAACTTGGGAGATTGTGCAATTATTAAAAACAATGCAAACTTTGCGTCATGACGCTGTATATTATACCTCAGATTAGCGGCCTACAATTCTAGTAATTTAGCTAATTTCACCATGACTTCTGCCTGCTTTTATTGTCTCTATTTTTTGCCGTCTTTTGTTGTTAATTTTGTTGGGCGTTTGCAATTACGAGGGGTTGCTCAGAGATTAAACTACATTCCCTATCACTGCGGAAATACCATACAGACACCAGTATTTCTCAATCAGTTGTCATTATTTAGACATTGTTTTTTCTCTACTCTCCCTCTCCTCATCTCCCTCACACTCCCATACACACACACACACACGCACACGCGCACACACACACACACACACACACACGATGCGTATCTCAGTATATTTCTGTTAAATGGGTATAATACGAGCTGCTGCTATCAGACCTATTGTTTGCATCATTTTGGCGCATTATTTTGCCATAACAGCACCGAACACAGATGGAAGAGCCTGGCGATTTCTTCCCCGCGCGCCTGCCTCCCTAGTGGGTCAATTAGAGAGATTATTGTTCTTCCTACAGGGGAGATCATGGAGCGCCGCAAAAACTGCTACAAATAGAGACGGATTGACATATCGATTGGCTAGCTTTTCAGTGAAAAACTAAAGTTGACAATTAAAATCCGGATCTTTATTATTGGAGCTCTGAGGGTGCTGTTTACACTCAGTTCCAGTCTTATAGCAGATCACTGTCTGTCACTGTCTTTACCATAATTTTTGAAATATCGCGTAATAATTCTTACATTTGAATGTCTATGTATTGACAAACCTGTCGGGTTAATTCCATTTGCTTTAACATTCTGGATCTCAGATTAGCTGTAGCCTACTTGTAAACAATGGCGTTTGCTTTTGAGGCAGAATTCAGAGATAAAGCTTATACTTTGTATGCTAAACACATATTTCATTTTGGACATTGGAATGATATATGGAGTGATTTTTTTTCTTTGTATAATTTTATTTATATTAACTTTTTTCTCTGTGGTGGTCTGTGCAGTCCACAGATGTTTGCGGCCGTTATATTAGGCATTTACATTTTACAAATCCTTTTGCATCGTTCAGGAACAAAAGAAGAGGGTGACAGAGAGATTTCAAGCAGCAGAGATAGTCCCCCCGTTCGGAGCAAAAAACCCCGAAAAGCGCGGACAGCTTTTTCCGACCATCAACTCAACCAGCTGGAGCGAAGCTTCGAACGTCAGAAATATCTCAGTGTTCAGGACCGCATGGACTTGGCGGCAGCGCTCAATCTCACCGACACACAAGTGAAAACCTGGTATCAAAATCGAAGGTAGGCAACAACTACTTTTTTTCTCTAAAAATCACTCGTCAATATGTATTAATCAATATATATTTTGTTGTTATTTTGTAAACTTTTACGGCCAATAGGGTACGATTCATGCATTTAAAAACTCAGTCTCCGTTGAAGTCATGCCTTTTAATTTGTTCATGGTGGGCCTAATTTGAAAACTTGAAGTTTGTTACAGAATATGACATTGTCTTGTAGCCGATTTAACTGAGTCGCCTTGACCTCATGCGACAGCTTGGATATCGCATATTTACATATTTTGAGTCAGTCTACCTTTTTTTTGGACCATTATTGACCATCCTTTTTCAAAATAGCCAGGCATTTTTTCATCCGTCTCTCAAATTCTCAAAAACTGCATGACGCTTAAAATAAGGCTGAATTATTTTGGCTTAGGCCTAATTAATGAAATATAAGAGGATTTGTTTGGCTATTAACACAATTAGGGAGATGCCAAGGATCGCACTTGGAAAAAAATGATGACAATACCCTCCTCTTTCTGGTTTTAACGAGTATTTTGCAGTGCGTGTCCCTCTAGTTTACTCTGTGGTAATTTTAGTAAATTTGCTGTAACTAAAGCGATTAAAACTAGTTATTGACCCTTCTCTTCAAGGGATGTATGGATTCTGAGTCGGTCAAATTTTCTGTATGTTGATCTGGTTTCAGGACGAAGTGGAAGAGACAGACTGCTGTCGGATTAGAGCTTCTAGCCGAAGCTGGGAATTATTCCGCGTTACAAAGAATGTTCCCATCTCCATATTTCTATCATCCGAGCTTGTTGGGCACCATGGACAGTACGACAGCCGCCGCCGCAGCCGCCGCAATGTACAGCAGTATGTACCGGACTCCGTCGGCGCCGCATCCAGGTCTCCAGAGGCCCCTGGTCCCTAGGGTTCTAATCCACGGACTTGGGCCAGGGGGGCAACCAGCAATAAATCCACTGGCTAACCCAATTCCAGGCACAGCACATCCTCGGTAAACAACCGAAACAGCAACAACATCGAATGCCATTAAACACATTAAATGTGAGGATCTAAATAAAGAGACTTTTCAAAAGACAAGGGGGAGACGATTTTATTTAAGGACGAAAATATGAGATATTAATATGAACTAGTTCTAACCAAACAGCTGTATACATTTGCCCCAAAAGAAAAAAAAGGGAGTTCGCGAAACGTCTGTTTTTATTATTAGCTCTTTTATTTTGTACAAATACACTTATACTAACAAATGAACTTCAAGTTTATATGATGATCGAATAAAATGAGTGACACTAAGTGCATCTCAAAGACTTAACGGAAAAAAAACGGTGACGATGTCCTGGGAACTTCGCACTCTTTCTCGAGGTCTTTTTTTAATTCCTGTCTTCTGAAAGGCATGCAGCGTTAATATAAAGTGTACTGAGTGAGATATTTATTATATGTCGTCAGAGAGGTTCGCTTATAAATCATGCCGTTTTGTTTCCTTCATTTGTTTAAATTCGATAATTAGGTAAAACAAATAATTGATTAAAATTAGTTTCTATTTGTGCCTGGTTGACATCATGTTATCATTGGGTTCTCTCTCAATGCCATTCTGTAACAAAAATAAAAACTTTAAATTTTTTACAAGCAATGAAATCTGTGATCTTTTTTTTTCAGTAAAATTTCCACGTAGTACCTGAGTTTGTCGGTCCATGTCCGATGTAAAGTCAAGTGCGAATTTTTTTATTTATTTTTGCTTCCTTAATATGGGTGCGCAAACGCATCTAAGATGATACAGGCCCATGGCTAGCTGTTTTCATACAAAGAAATAGGGTCATTTTTCTGTCATTTCAATCAGCCTTTTTAATTTGATCTTCGTTTTTTCTTTTCGTTAAGATTTCTGCAGCCTGCATTAATTCAAATAAGATTATGGCTTTGTGTGAGTATTTAGCATCTTTCTGTCGGGAAAAATAAATGATTGGATGAGGTTGGAGACCGGCCTGGGAAACGGGACCGTGGTCCCAGCTTGGCAGCTGTTGCGTGGCAGCAGAACTCCTCAGAAAACCGGTTAGGACAGACAGCAGGCGCGAGGCTTCTCAGCGTGAGCAATCAAAGAGGCCGAAATCATTAAAAGAAAAATAAAAACGAACAATTAAAATCTGTCCCCCGGGATTTTTAATTCATTGTCATTATCGAACATATGTTCTAACGCGGAAACGTGATACAGATTTTGGAAAGAGGACTTCTGCTTTTATGCATTTATGCATAATTTGACATTCTTGTTGGATAGGCGATAAAGCCTAGGCCAACGCTTACATTTATCATTAGGCTATACGCCTCTGGTTGTTAGCCTATGTACATTTCGAAGCCGATGTATAATGCCTGGATGTTACTCAAAAACACATGAATTTGTCTCGGCATATTTGTGAGAGTAAAACTGTTAGTTAAACAAAACTGAATAGGAAATAAGTGTTTCAAATAAAGATGGGAATCCTACATGTATAAAACAGAGGCATATAAGGCCAACGTGCTTTATTTTTATCATCATTACTTTTGATAAACGTTTTCATACGCGTTAAAAAAAACAATATAGACTGTTCTAAGAAAGGCCAAAATGCAATGACCATTAAAACAATACTTTTTACACATAATCATAAGCATAACCATAATCGCATCCCCACGAGGACTGAGGAGGCTCTTTCATGTGAGTTGACTCTGGATGGAAGAGCCTCGGGGCACGTTTGTTTGGGCTCCTCTAATTGGAGAATCGTTCGCTGATTTATGTGTTATTAAATTCTTGCTGAAGCCAAGTTGACCTTTGCTTTGGTCGGCAAAAATTGAATAAAATAAAGTAAAACAAAAAAAAAAAATGAAATAAAATAAAAATGAGTCAGGCCTAAAATAAATAAATTAATAGGTAAATAAAGGATGCAGAGAACTTCTGTTGCTGTTTCTTGTACGCTCGTATATAGTGCGAGGAAGCAACAAATAAATGATAATTGATGCAGTCGTTTAACGGAGCTGCACTGAGATGGCGACTTCTGCAGATTGAAAATTAAAAAGATACCAAGAGGACATGGAATAACTGCTTACGCTCGTACAAAATTCTGTCGGGATAAAAGCTGCGATGCAAATTCGTTATGTAGGCCAAATTTGGTTTTTCGAAGGGCCTTAAACGTTTTGCGCATACTGAGGAACATGTAGGCTACCTACACGGTGGGAATTAGACACGGAAATGCTAAAAGTTATTTTTAATAGAATGAATAAATAAAACAACGTTTATGCCCCTTTTGTTGAAGTAAAAAGGTAGCTCATCATGTAGGCCTACGGGAAATTTCGAAAGCAGCCAAGAAAAAATAAATGGACCAAATGAAAGTATTTGCATTAGTTTTATTTAGCTCAAATGCCATAATATGTACATTTGCTATTTTAAGCACGAGTAAGCTATACTCGATCATTTTATAAATCAAAACCTGTTACTTTAGTTGTTGGCTATCAGCTCATATCCATAATAAATGTATATGAAATAATTTATTCCCTGTTCCCGCGGGCAAATAAACTGAGGAGATAATTGAGTTACAAATCAATTACAAGTATTGTTCCATATGCACTCACTGCAAAAGTTTTTATAGTTGGCTACAGCAATTTTATCCCCTGGCCTATTGTATTTATGGTTCACGATTTTGCAAGACCTTAACACATGTTTTAAGAAGGGACAACAAGCTCTATTCCCAAATGATTTTAAAACCTTAGTATCAGTTGATAGCCAAACAGAAGCTGGTCCTGTCAATGAGGCCAATAAGCCTCAATTTTGGCCATTCGCTATCCGGTGTGCACGCCAATTTATTTATTTATTTATTTTTTTATTTTTTTATTTATTTATCTTAAAAACTCTAAATAATTAATGCACTTTAAATAGAAATTGCTACATTTGTTTTATCTGTAATACTGCGAGTCAACGTTGTTTTTATCCTAGTATAAACGTGTTACAAGCATGGCCTATCCTCGAAACAATTTTTAAGAATCTTTACGTCAATTTCAAGGTACGCGACTTATACTAGCAGGGTACAGGCTACTCAAATTACTAGTAAGCTGAAACTACACCTGCCTGAAAATAATTTGGCCAGTACAATTTGAATAAATACTCAATCTACCCCCAGAGTTATAATTCCAAACATTCCCAACGCATATTTTATTATGCGCTCTAAGCATGTATTGCTGCAGGCAAGAGAGCGTATGCGATTGGAATTATAATACTAGGGCTAACTGAATAATTTGACTTCTCATGTCCCCCATATTACGGCTTAGCTTCCCTTCCTCCTACGTGAATGGCGATAAACCCATTTATACACAGCTATTACTACGTTGTCTTCTACTTTTGCACAGCGAACAACGGGAAGTATCAGCGTTTCTGCTCAGGTCATCTGGAGTTGAAGAAATTAGTTCTGTTGTTAGATTCATGAAATGTATCGCTCAACATGGCCTTCATACTCTCACAAACGGATCACTTGAAACAAGGACATTCGCCCTTAACGTAATTAAGCAGGCTATGTGACTTCAACTAATGAGCAAACTTGGTGAAATCGCGGTCCGTTATTTCATCAAATAATAATGATCAAAGTGCTTTATTGTATGGTTCTTGAAGCTTTAATATTTCAAATGTTCGTAAAAAGCGGAGTGTATTGCAAGTTGTATAGACAATTCTGGACAAAATCTGGGCCATAAGAAATTCCTTCGCCATCTTCGCCAACAATTCATTTGAAAAGAAATTAATGAACATATTTGCCTTTAGTTCATGAATCGTTGACTATTGAGCTATTGTTCATTAAAAACTAGAAGAGTAATCTTGAAGAACAGCCCGTGACTGTCTGTGTTTATGTTCTCATTTCATGCTCATGCAGAGTACGTGCGCAGAAGATTCAAACTGCACCAGAACAATTATCCACTGTAAATGGTCTTAGATTTATAAAACGTGCTTTGAATTGAATCGCAGAACTGATTCCGCCATCGCAACATTATGACTTTTTTTTTTTTATTATTATTCAATGTGGCCCACAAAAACATTGCCGTAGATAAACGCGAACGACAATTTGCCCAATCTCCAAATGAATTCATTTTTTTAATCAACGTTACGTACTTTGATAAAATGTTGCTCTTAAGTGTTAAATTAGGCTACATCAATAAATTAGGATACATTAGGGCCAATTTGATTTTGATATGGGCCTTTTTTCGTGTGGCATCTAAAGAATTCGGTTACACATCTTCAAAATTTTGAGTACTGGCAGCATTTTGAAGAGGGAGTGACTTAAGGTATGAAGGGGGTAGATGTAAAATTAAACAAAGATGTTCGGTTCTTTCATTTACATGACACGCATTAGCAGGAACACAAGGGCTTCAGAGAATTGGATCGCTCTCCAGCCTCCAGGAGCGCGTGTAGGGTTCTTTAATTGCCACATTTTCAAACTGATGTAATGGTGGGGCTGTCTTAGTCATTACTCTAATGAGGTAACACTTTCCCTCTCCTCGGCCAACTCATTATCACGCCACTTGCTCCAATTTCAAACACGAAGGTGTATTTTTTAAATTTAAACAATACCAACGGGAGCCAAAGACGCCAACTCGTATGATTTTTCAAGTTACGGAGAACAAACGAATCGGTGAAGCGTAATCTAGTTTTTTTTAATCTGTGTAATTTAACGGGAAAGTAATAGTCGCCCATTGAGCATCCAAATGTCCTTTAATTATTGCTAGTATGAGCCATAATCTTGCCCCGTGGTGATGGCGAGGTGTCAAAATGATGAATTTTAAGATGGTGGGCTGCGAACATATGCTTTTTCAAAGATAGCGGATTTAAGAATTAGTTATAACAAGGTTAGCTTCATGTAAAGTGTGAATTGGAATTTCAGTAAAGAGCCTGCTATCGCTGGCAGGCATTGTGATTTACCTCTCACGTGAAATTTAACCAATTCCTGGATGAGGTGTGAAATGGACCAATATTACAGGCAGCTAAAATGGAGCTCTATGAATGGATTGCCTTCAAATACGTTGGATCACACGAACCATAATTCTGCATTTGAATAAATTGATTCAGGCGCGTGTTGCAAGGCTCAACAGGTATAACAGAGTGTGTTTCTTCTGATGAGCCGAATTTTGAGTTCCTTCGATTCAAGAAAGTGTGAATCCCGATTTTAGTCTGTACACTCGTCCTGGGGAGGTTTGTGCAGTTTTGAAGATAGTTCTCAAACATTCAGCTTTGATGTCGGTCGGCCTATCCGGTTTGACGTGAAATTCATTCATTCATTCATTCATTGAGACTTATTAATTCATTTATTTATTTGTTCAAACTACTCAATCATGCAAAATACCACCTTAAAAAAACGACATTCAACAGGGCAAGTAACAGTAGTTTGCAGGTCAATACAAACGAGGAGAATGGGCACTAGACCGCTATAAATTGATTTCAAATTGCATGAAAAGAGTAAAGCAATGAAGATTCAGATTTGCAACAGATGGCCCGGGAAAGTCTAATTGAGTCACGCCGTCTAATGTAAAACTCGCGCAAGTTTTTACTGTCCTTGTTCTATTCCGAGAAAACAATTCGACATTGGCAAGACTTCAGCTAATGTGAAGTGACAAGTGCAAGTTTTCATAAATGTGCGAAATATCATGCATGATGCAATGTGTATGCTTCCTTCATTAAACTGTTAGCATTAACATCGACGTGGAGCCTGCCTTTCAGTGACAGACAGGCGGTTCTCTTGCTTTCATTGCGGGGAAAGGTAGTTACAACGCTTAGGTAAAATCGATACTGAGGTTTTTGGAGACACTTCATTGCATGAGCACCCGAAGCAGGGTTAATTTCGTGTCCTTTCAGTGGCAGACAAATTATTTAAGTAAATACGGAACTCAAAGATGATTCGGGACGGCCAAACGAATCATTTCGTGAGCAAAGTGGCCTGGTCATCTGGTCCAAAGGACATGACCTGCGGAAAAGGCTGCGGAATGCTTTTTTTCAGTGTCGGGGCTGCACTTAGCAAGTATGCTCCAGTGTCGACCCTCGTAACTTTTCAAAACATGGAAGATGAAGCCAGAGCAAGTATATTATTATTCTTAGTATTATTATTATTATTATTATTATTATAGCTGGCTCATACTCTGATCTCTTCACAACTGTCAAAAACATTAGTTAAAGCATTGCCTATAATATAGAATCTCACCATGAAGAAAGAGTACCTAAACTATGTTTGACTGTGGCCGGACCAATACCACGGAGCTGATAAGGGTTCCATCCCACCTCAAAATTCCATCAGAATTTTTTCAACTCACGTAGGGGGATTTTATGTTTTCATCATCATTTCAGTAAGATCAGATGTGACACAAGTACGACACCTCTGGCCACAGCTGTTCTGTTAATTTGGTGACCCAGTGCAATGTTTTAATCACGAAATGCCATAAATCTGCACATTATTCTTCCAATTAATTTTGGCATAAAAGGAAGTGGGTTGAAATGGTGTGTGCGCCCTGCGATGGACTGGCTAGCTGTTCAGGGTGGGTCCCCGCCTTTGCCTGTAGTCAGCTGGGATAGGCTCCAGCTCGCCCCGCAACCCTAGTGAGGAATAAGCGGGTATAGAAAATGGATGGATGGATGGAAGTGGGTTGATTTTAAGCCACCAGTTGGCATCATCACATCAACCAAAACACTAAACTCTCTCTCCCACAATCAGCAGTGGAACAGACTCCTAAGGGTGGAATCCCATCAAAGCCAAAACAATCTCATCATTTCAGAGAACCCATCAAGAGATGGGATAGCAAAGGGGTTCCACTACTTTTCAAGATCAGACGGTGCAGCATCACACGTAAGTAGGAATCAAGAAAAAAAAAAAAAAGACTGACAGCAGCAATATCGTACTCCATGAATTATAAATAACAATTAGAGGTTTCATCACAGCTGAGGAACATCAGGTTTCATCACCGGTCCACAACATTTGATTGTTAAGTGGTTGAAATCACAGACTGGATGATATGGAATTAAAAGTGACACCCTCTTGGTCTTTCTGATAGAGCTATTCAATGTCATTATTGGAAAGAAAAAAAAAACAAAAATAAACTAACTTAAAATGCTTCAAAACTAAGATTTGAAGTGTTGGTAGTTTTCTGTGTTAACCCTTCAGAGGCATGGTCACAAATATGTGATCAGAAGTTTCTTAACAGAACATTCAAACACTGACATACCAACCGCTACCGATTTCTCTCAGCAATTGCGGCCCGGAACACTGATGAGAATATTGGCAAAACATTCCAAAGATCTTCTCTTCAACTTGACAAAAATTCTCAGGCAATGAAGTATTAAAATAATAAATGAATAAAAATAATAATAAAAAACGAAAGGGTTAATAGTGCAGACAGAGAGCCACAAGTTAGGCAGTTATTTACCAGCAGAACCCTCTGCTTGTCAGGTGGCACTCATTTATATGCTTCATAGTGTCTAAGCACTAATGGCCATTAAATGCAGACACAGTATTGTGAATTAATTGCTAAAAGCCTGATTTAATTGTGGCAAAGACTCTGAGCCCCTGGGGCCTGGTTCACTTTATCTGGTCAGCACCTTCAACGGCTTGCAAGCATCATTATTATTGAGGTCCGCAAAAAACTACAGGAAATGTCTGCCGTTGCTGTAATGGTCACTGCCTTCTGTGTCCATCTGACTTTTTGCTCAGAGCTGTTGGGGCCAAGAAGATGCATCTCCTTTGAATTAGAACCAAATTTAGGAGGAGGAATTGGTCGTTACTAAGCTAAATGAATTATAGATTGGAGCGCTCACGCTGGGGAGCTGCTGCAGTCATTTCTTTCAAGTGAGCAGTTGTTTACCCTCCTATTTTTAAAGAGAAATACCTGATCCTTTGAACTGATTGTTTGCTCAACTGCTGTTGGGAGTGGAGATTCCCTGAGGTCTGAACAAGTGTTGATCTAAGATTGGATTTTAAATCGCTTAATGAGCAGGTCCTTGGATAATTAGCAATTGCCGAAAATGCTTGTGGATAGAGTAGCATGCCACGCGGGTCGGCCACGAATGGTGGAAAAATGAGGCCACGAGCACCTCCACGTAAATCAAGTCACGGGTCGTGTCTAATAATTCCACCTCTTGTGTTCCTCCACTTGTCCTGGTTGCGTGATTAGAAGAGTAACGGAACAATTAGCTTTACAGTTCATAGCGAGGTTAGCTTGCGGGTGAGACCAGACTCAGTTGTGGGTTTAAACTCCACAGTGGTAATTAGACTCTTGGAAGAGTCTGTTGGTGAGGTCCAGCAGGAAATAAGAGCCTGCCCATCGACCCCTGGGAAGGCAGCGACTATCCCCCGCCGAACCCGCTCAGTAGTAGCCAGGAGACTAATAACAAGAGTCGCGGCCAAATTTGATAATCATACAAGTTCCGACTGGCCCTTTATGTACTGCCAGTAATTTAGGAGCTTAGATTTCATAAATAAATCCACTCACAGCCGCTGTGAAGACGGCCACCCCGAGCTGGTCTGCGCCAATGGGTTTTTATCAGCTTGCGCATGATCCTAGCCGCGCGCCTTGTTTTTGTCTCAACATCATTATGCGCCATGAGGTGGCAGAATGTTGGGGACCGATGCCTATTAGGGGGCCGGCAGCGCGACGGTGTTCTTAAGGACCGAATAACTGCCGGAGCCTCGGCGCAATTTTAAAAAAGCGCGACGTGAGAAGCTCCGCCGTTTAGAGAGTTTTCCCCGTCCTCGTTTGTTTTCCAAACAAATAAGGGGTGCGGCGAGCGACGGCCTCGCGGAAGCACGCGTCGTGTCAGAGTTAATTACATTTTTTTTTTTTTTCAAATTGAGGGTCTCTTCAGCCTGACTTCTCCGGAGTGACGAGCCGCGCCATTAAGTGCAAGCAGGGTGTGAAGAAATCGGCCGAGGCGAATTAGCGGATACCTGCGAGGTACAAGCTCAGGCCTGCACTTTGGCAGGAAATCTGATTAAAATCTGGCATCCAACATTAGCGGCCCTCTCCCTTCTCTGCTGCGGGTACCAAGGTAGAAAACAAGTTGTTGATTGCTGCCAAATTGTCAGCTTTTTCGTGACATGCGGCAACGAAGGCATGTGAGGGCGAGTTAGAGGGCCATGTTTTTTTTTGCTTTTTTTTTTTCGATAAAAATAAATCTGGGATGTCTCATTTGCGCCAGGCCTGGGTGGCTGGTATGACCTGCTCCTCCCCTTAGTGCTCGCCGGGGTTGAAATTGTAGTCTTCTAATAGGACCCCCATTCAATGAGCCCCATTTTTGAACTTTTCCTCTTTGCAGTGGCTCTTTTTACTGCTAAGGGCAGGGCACCATTGGTCTGCAAGTGGCCTGGAGATAAAGTAGACAAAAACAACCACTCAGCCTCTCCCGAGATGCACAACCACAGAGCCCCGCACTTCACAAAGTTATTTTCTTTTTTAGCCCAACAAAGCTACCAACCGCCTTCATTGAAACGATTTGCCGTTAACAATGGTTCAGCTTAACCAGCCAGGTCAGATCAAATTGAACTGCACAATAGTGCCTTCAGCGGCTCGCTGGCGATTCAAGACCGCGCTACCGAGGCTTGCAGGTGCTACTGTGGCATGAAGTGCTTCACAAACAAAGCAGCACTCTCGGTCATTGCTGAACACAAGTTAGCCTCCCAAACATTTTTATTTTTTTTTGTCGTCACACTGCGGTAATCCTTTATCGTGATAAACTTGAAAACATTTGGTCCCTGTCTTCACGCCAGTTTTGCTGCGAACGTTTTGTTTCCTGGCAAATATCTCGCTTGAAATCGACCATGTTTATAATGGAATCTTTATTTGTGTAACCCTTTGTTGCATGAGTCCTCCTTGCACATTAAGGGTTACTTTTGTACTTACTATGCAACAAAGGGTTAAGTTGTTGCTATCTCCAAATTTTTTTTTTCCTTTTCTTTTTTGGAAAAATTGATTTATGTGATTTCCAAATTCTTGCAGTTTTTAAGCAAAGGAGGAAGTATCAAAAATTTTATTGCTGTGTAGTTGAAATGATTATTACTTTTACTGCGCAAAACATTTTGCATTCTTTTTTTGGGGGGGGATGGAAATGGATCTCAGTCGATAGTCCATCGGACTATTCAGGGTAAATTTTTATTCCACTGCTGCCCATCAAAATATTTTCTGAAGCAAGGAAATAAATTATGATTTTATGCTTTAAATGAGCAGTGTGACCACAATAATCAATCAGCTTTAAAAGAAAACTTTTACACACAACATGGCAGAACATGGCGATGCCGATTCACTCGTTTTCATCCATCATGGCTGACAAAGTGTGGCTCCTGTTCTACGAACACTGATCTGGAAGCCGGAGCTGCAAATGTATGAAGAGGACAGTGACGGCTTCACACAGCATGACCGGGAGAGCATGGTAAAACTCGAAGTGAGAAAATCCACTTGGGTCAAAGGAATACTGTTGCATTAAATTCTAAAATTGTACTGTGCTAAATGCTATATTCTGTGTCTTTATGGCAAAGATATTCTTCAGAGACAAGAAAAGCATATTGCTTTCAATAACCTATGCAGAATTGCTGTTTGCATTTTAGCAAAAGTAGAGTCACGCTATTATTTCCATTAGCCAACTGTTGGACAGCATTCCACTCCTGTGCAATCTGTATAAGAATAAAGATTGAAAACAGACCTAGCAAGGGAGCCAAGTTCCTCACAGATCCAAACAGTTTAACCCTTACAGATATCCAATTCTCTATGCACTCATAGTAACTTTATAGAACCAAAATATGAAACTGTGAAAGACTGTCTTTTTGAAATTTTCAGTCACTTTAGAAAAAGTAAAATGCATGTCAGCTGAAACAAAGTCACCAAGAGTGTTGTTTGCCTCAGAAATGTCAAATGGAGTAAAATTTGACCCAAGCTATATGATAGGGTTAAATCAACTTTTAAACTTTTGGGAACGAGTTGTGAGTATCTCAAAGCACAAAACTTTAGTTTACCATGAATTTTGTGTCAGAATGCACCTCGATCAAAGAAAATTCTTGGGTTAGTTTTTCCATTTTACAATTACCGAGTAGGTTGAACTGAAGTGGCTGAATTCTTAAGAACTTCTCTAACATGATAGTGGCTCTCTGTGGCACATTACTCCCAGAATTGCAACTGAAAGGCATTGGTTACACGCTATTCTACTGAACGGCGATACGTCAGCAATGACATGGTAAAACCACGGTAAGAAGTGGTATATGTTGGTGTCCAAAAGTAACATCCCAATTTCCTATCGGAATCCATATAAAAAGCAAGTCATTGCAGCAGGATTTAATCTATGATATGATGGAAACATTGTAGTGTAAAGTAGCATTTAATTGAACCTAACTACAAACTTTCTGGATATTATTAAAAAATATGTCACTAATTATAGTATTAATAAGTAATTAAAGAGTGAAACATTGATAAGCAGTTGCTTAAGCATTAATTAGATGCCCATTCTAATTGTCTAATTGTTTCCTCATAAGTCAGTAACTGGAGGAATAATTATGATGACATGGTGAAATATTGGCAAGAGGGGTCTGTTTTTTTTTCTTTTTGTTTTTGTTTGATTGTTTTTTGTAATGCCCCACACAAAACAGGAGTATGTGCTTCATAATATCACAATATACTAACTGGGTTGTTACCATGTAACTCTAAGAGGAAATATGGAGGTGCATTTTACAACTCTGTTTCTGTGTAATCTCATCAAAGTCGCTTTATTTCTACGCAACATCATTGTTTCGAGGTCATTCGTGGATACTTACCACCTTTTACCATGCATTTGCCGTGCTACTGCCAACTCATGACTGATCTGTGAAGTAAAGTGCTTCCGGGCTTTTTTTTGTGTGGCGAAAAAAACAAACCAAATTTAACACAGCTTTTTGTTATGGAATGTATTTTCGTGTATGTTAATTTGCTCTGATTGTTTTAGATCACTGAAATAAACCCAACCAATTCAACGGAAATAAAAAGTTAACACGCGTTTGGAGGAGCGTCTTTAATAAACAGAGCGATTATTAGCAGGGAGTCTTGACATATCATTTTATGAATCTGAGACTGGGAGAAAAGCTTTTGATCTTTGCGCACTCTCTAAATGTCCACCCGTAAAGCACTGAGATTTATCCATTTATTCAACCCCTGAGGTGAAAGACACTTTTTTTTTCTTTTTACAAAACATTGTCAGAAACGAGGGGGGGTTTAGGGGGGTTTAGGGGGGGTTTCACAAGTTTGTACGGTGCACATGCATATGCATAATGAGTGAGTCGCTGATAACATTAATTGTGGCAGAAAGGTGAGAGATGCTGAAGGTGCTTGTGTACATGGTTATCCTGGTCTCTGTCAATGAGCCCAATTACATGCCCAATGCACTGATAATAGGGAGGTAATTGGTGCTTGTCAGCAGAACCCACATCAGGCGCGGTAGCTGGAGGGAACAGGATACACACCTCTCCCATGCAGAGAACAAAGGGGACTGCTGAGCTCCTCGAGCCGCCTGTCATTCCCGTTCCTGTCCCCTGTGCTGCGAGCGCCGAACAATGGAACAAACATGCATGCCCACGCACACACACTCTCAGACACATGCGCGCCTCTGCGTGCACATGAGCATACACACAAATACACACTCTGAGAAATATGCACACTTCTACCTTACGCATGCACGCGAGCACACAATCATAAACACACCATACGCACTCTCAGGAATATACACACTTCTGCATGTGCATGAGTGCACACACATATACACACACCATACACGCACTCAGAAATATGCCCACTTCTACCTTCCGCATGCGCATGATTGCACGTTCATATACACACTATGCACACTCTCAGAAATATGCACACTTCTAACTTCTACATGCACGTGAGCGCACACACATATACACACGATGCACACTATCAGAAATATGCACACTTCGAACTTCTACATCCACGTACATGAGCGTACACACATATACACACTGAGAGATATGCACACTTCTGCATGCGCATGAGCGCACAACCATATATACACTCTGAGAAATATGCACACCTCTACCTTCTGCATGCACATGAGCACCCACACATACACACATTATACACACTCTCAGAAATATGCACACACACTTCTACATGCACATGACCACACAGACGTACACTGAAACCTAGCACACAAAACTGCCATGGATGTACTGTGAGCATGTCATTCTGTATGAGGCTTATATTCCCCAAACACTGGGATAAACAATATGCGTACTTTTTAATACCCTACCATGCGCATGCCTATGCTCATACAAATCTATACCCCGCACATGAAGCCCATAGCATCCTACGATTTCATAAAACCATTCTCGCATACCAGTTATCGTGAATTCATTACAGTAAGGATTCTTATGCAGGCAGATACTATACCAACATCATGCACTTAAAACATGCACGCGCACACACACACACACACACACACACACACACACACACACACACACACACACACAATGCTTAGGAATGTGGAAGATGAACATCTGATTTGTCACATTTGAAACACTAATGTTTAAACCAAAAGGAAGAGCACACAGTAATGTGTTCATTCATCTGCATAAACACCACCTGTCCCGTCACAGACAGCTCCTCAAGCGGCAAAAGTTAGCAGCAGCCAGTGCAAGAGCCAATCAGTGATTGCCCAGCTGCGATTTCATGAAAGTCGATCGTTTTCAAGTGTCAGAAAGCGTTCCGAGTTCTGGCGGAGAGAACACTTTAATTTTATGTCAGTAGCAAGGCAACGTAGAGGCCAGACAATTACAAACGAAAGCAGGGTGCGTTTTTTGCCACTGGCATTCAAAGGATAAGTACGCTGCCCCCTTACACACACAAGGACATTCAATATATGTCCCCCCAGCATAGTTTGATGGGCAGTTTGGGAGCTGTTTGGCATCTGGAGGGCTTCTGGCTTCAAAAAATTCCACCATTTGTCACAGGCATGTGCAATGAGTTATTAAAATACACAACTGCATTAATCAACCGGGCTGCCGGGGAAAGCTTTTAATGCAAGTGGCTGCTTTTACTTATTCATACTTTGCAATGAAGCTGGGATAATTGTCATATTTTCACCTTAAGCAAAATAAAACATTTATATTCCCTCCATGCTGTTCCTCTTCAATGAGCGAATCTGGGACTTCTACCACGGAGCAGCTCTTCAGAGTCATTGTAGCTTGATAACTGCAAGTAACACCAGGAACAGCTCTTAGCACTGCAATCAATGTTCCAGATTTTGGTTTCGAGTTCATGTTCCAGGTTTTAGTCTGCAATTATCCAGCAGACTCAGTAATCTGATTTGTGATGCAGGCAACATAATGCTGCACACAGACCATATGGCCACTTATTTCCAACATAAGCTGAAGGACTTTTCTGAGGATTTTTGGCGTCCACTTTGAACTTTGAGGAGTTTACAAGGTCACCACATGACAAGTTGCGATTGACAAGTTTAATTGGTGAGAGTTGCGACCATGAGAAACGTCACCAGACGAATCCAGGCATCCTAGAATTGTGATAGCGTGTGCATGAAGTACACTGGGATGGACGTGTACGGAAGTTATGATTCTGTGTTTGTTTTGGCTTCAAAAGAAATTAAGATTTTGGAGGAAAGACATTCTAATTCTTTGCAACAGACAAAAACACCAAAGCACTCAACATGGCAAAAAAAAAAAGACTAAAATTGAACAAGTATGATTGTCTTACTTTGATACCAAACAATTCTCAGTGCATTTTATTCAAACAGAAAATCTGAGGCAAGACAATTTGGTTCATTGAGCAGTAAATACGGTGCCCTCAGGAATTATTGGCTCGCTCTTGTAAAAATGAGCAACACTACATGTGAAAAATGTCTTTATTGTTAATCTTCATGATCTTATATTCAAAACATTAACAAAAATGAATCCTGTGATTGAAGTAAAATACCTGAAAGCTGCTATTTTTTTTTTAATTACACAATTAATGGCACCCCTTCCTCTGATATTTTGTGCAGCCTTTCTTTGTTAAGATAACAGCCCTGAGTCTTATCCCTCAAATCCATGATGAGGTTGATGAACTCACGGCACATTCCTCCTAACATTAAATCTCCCGAGCCTTCAAATTCCAAGGTCGACGCTTGAGAACTCCCTTCTTCAGCTTGTCTCGCTGATTTTTTTCATGGGATTTAGGTCAGGGGTCTGTGAGGACCATGGCAGAATCATTATTCTGTGGTCGGTGAACCATATTAATGTAGATTTTTAGTTGTGCTTTGGAACATTGTGCTGCTAGAAGGTCCAACCCCGGTCAATGTTAAGCTTCCTGGAAGAGGCTGTAAAGTTGTCATCTGATATCTGTCAGTATTTGATGGAGTCTGTGATACCGAGTTTCCTAAAGCAGGCGTCACACTGTCCCGAAATTGACACCAGATGTACACACGATAAAGGAAATGTTCAAATTCTGATCTGATCGCAAAAACATCGGGCCATTCGTGAGGGCATCTTAAGCCATCGTGTGACCACCGGTTGAGTTTCTCAGAGTTTCTTTTAAATCAAAGTCAAATAGAGCCGAATGCTTTTTATAGCCTATTTCACCGCCAAGTGGCACTTTTTTCCCACTCAATATCGAGAGTAATTTTGAATAACGTTGATTTGAATTAAGCAAGCGTTTCCAGATGAATGATTGTCGTCTTACCTAATCAGGGAGAACAAGCAGCACCTGTTAAGTGCGGAGCGCTCTCGGAGTGAACATTTTGTTAATCATGAAAATGACTGTGAACAGGTCAGGACTAATAATTCTTTAAAACGGATGTTACGTCCACCCCAATTCTCAGTTTTACAGAATTTACCCCATGACTTCATCGCTGTTAGATCGCATGAGAAACCGTGTCTTCAGTTGCCTATTACGATAATTGGAAAACGCGTCAATAAAGAAAAATAATTGAGAACTAGCCAGGACTATCCTAACTCATAAAGGGACGTGTCTGTGCCACCCCAATTTTCGGTTTTAGCTTCGCCCCTGGCATTGACAATGATGAGTTGGCCCTAACTTTGATGGATTAGTAAGTTGAAATACCGTGTTGGTTTTTCTTCGCAACATTTCTCGCGCTACTCGAGTTCATAAAAGTATACAACGTAAATGGTAGTGTGCCTCGAATGGCGGAAATTATGTTTTGCTTATCGTGTTTGCCTCCACATTCTCCAAAAACGTTCCTGTCTGTCTTCTTTTTCGTCCGCGCGACGCCATCTTTGTTTACAGTGCGCAATTTCGACCCACAATGCTTTGCGTGGTGAATAATCTAGCCGATCTATTTTTAGACCAGGAAACCCCTTTTTGAAAAATTGCATTTCCTAAGGTTATTTTTGGTCAAATATTTCTTATAATTTTTTTTGGGCCATATTACAGACAGCTTGATTTTTGGAATTTAAAAAAAAAACACATGCAAGGTATTTACCGGCACTTTAAATGTTTCAAATCATCATACTATTTGTAATATTAAATAAAGATAACCCAAGTAAAAACAAAAAACTGTTTTTGAATGATGATTTCATTTATTGAATGAAAATAGCTATCAAACCCTACTTGGTCCAGTGTGAAAAAGTAATTTCCCCTCTAGTAACTAAATCAACCAATTAAATAAATCAAATTGATCATTGGGTTCAATTTTCCAGTGCACAGCCAGGAATCATTGCTGCGAGCCCTGCTGATTCTAAACATCACTTAAACAGAAATAATGTGAAGTATGCAAAAGGCAGCGCATGATGCTGCAATTAGAAGATTTTCAAGAACAGATGAGATCCAAAGCCGCTGAAATGTATAAGTCTGGAAAGCCACTTAAGGTTCTGGGACTCAGGCAAACCATGGAGAGAGTCATCATCTATCAGTGGAGCGGACGTGAAACGGTGGTGAACCTACCCAGGAGTGGCTGGCCTATCAAATTTCCTCCAAGAGCGCATTCATGACTAATCCAGGAGATCAGAGAAGAACCCAGACTAACATCTTAAGAATTGCACACCTTACTTGCCTCAGTTAAGGTCAATCTTCATAATTTTACAATAAGAAAGAGACTGAGCAAAAAATGGCTTTTATTGAAAAGCTGCATGGTAAAAACTGTTGCTGACCAAAAAGAATACAAAGGCATTTGCCAAAAACATTTTGATGACCTCCAAAGGCTACTGGGATTAGATTAGTCAATGGTGGAAGTTTTTAGAAGACATGGGTCCTGTTGCATTTAGTTTAAAGCTAACCTAATATTCTTCAATAAGAAATCATCATACCAACAATCAAAGGCAGTGGTGGAAGTGTGATGGTCTGATGGTCTGCTTTGCTGCTTCAGGAGCTGGACGACTTGCTGTAATTATTGAAACTATGAATTTTGCTCTCTACCAGAAAATCCTGAAGGAAAATGTCTGGCCATCAAATTGTGATCTAAAGCTCAAAATGTAGTTAGATTATGCAGCAGGACAGTGATCCAGGGCACACAAGCAAGTCCACCTCTCATTGGTTCAAAAGGACATAATAAAGGTTTGAAGTGGCCTATTGAAAGTCCTGACTTGAATCCGACTGCAATGCTGCCGCACGGCCTTAAACAGGCAGTAAATCCCCTATAATGTGGCTGAATTAAAACAATTCCGCAAAAAGAATCGAAAATTCCTCCACTGAGGTGTAATAAATTCATTCTCAGTCATTGCAAACATTTGATGGCAGTTGTTGCCAAGAACAGTACAACCAGTTATGAAGATTAGGGGGGCAATTATTCATTTATTTTTTCCAATAGGTGATATAGGCTTTGAATAACTCTTTGCTTTCAATAACTGAAATGATCATTTCAAAGCTGCATTTTGTATTTATACCTGCTGTCCTTGTCATGAATTGAAGTTAGTTTGATGATCTTAAACATTTAAATGTGGCAAAAAAATATGAGAGATAAGCACTGCAGAGGAAATGGTTATTTTCAACTATTTTGAGACTTTCTTTTGCTCATTTCCTGTTTTCATAGAATTTTATCGGGATGCCAATAATTGTGGCGTACATGATTTGGAGAGAAATATTTATTTAGTGCAAACATTTTTCCTTTCAATAATTTTACTACATTGAAAAGGCAAGATTTTTGTGAACATTTTGAGTGACGACCAAGATGAAAAACAGACATTTTTTCACAGCTTGTTTTGGTCATATCACTGAGGGTGCCAACAATATTTGAGAGCATTTTACATGCTTATACACAGCTGGAATACCTTTTTTTAAATCTGAAATATAAGATCAAGCCATCCCCTGAGACAGCCAAGTAAGGACACTCATTTTTTTAGGGATAATAAAAAAAGAATAATTCATATTTCTCACGTCCTTTGATATGTCCAAATAATCCATCATTAAATCTTGAAAATTAACCAATGAATCTTTTAAAAATGAAACCTGTCCCATTGCTTTCTCTTATCTCTTGTATTGGTAATGATACTGGTCACTGAAGGCAACTCCATTCTTCCATAGTCTACCCAACCGCATAGATGTTTGAGAGATCTGTGTCCAGTCATGGTAAGTAGATCATCTTTTCTGGTTCATCAAAGAGCAAGAGTCCATTCCGTATTTCCTTTGAAAGGTACAATGCCATGGTATCATCCCTCAGCTACTTATTTTATGTCTGTTTTTACACAAGTATACTTTAGAAAATGGCCGCTACTTTCCGGGCGAGCCTCAGCAGAGACTTTCATGAGGGGCTTTTAAAGGCAGAATTGCGGGTAAGTCACCGTGTCACGGCAAAAAAAAAAAAACAGGAGCAATCCGCGCAGAAGAAAGGACCAATTTGAAATCATTTGGTAAAGAAGCCTTCTATTGCTTTCACTCCAGAGGCTTTTGTCTTTTGTTGACCCTTTTTAAAAGCGGCAATTCGGTGGAAAACCTGGAAAGGAGTGTTCCCGCTTGTCTTTAATCTAAGAGCGATACGAGAGCTAGCAGCCCAGGCCCGTGGACTACTTTAATCAATTTAATGTAGCTAGCAGTGCAGCAAGATCAGGGGGCCACTACAAAGAGGCCCACAGATGACTGGTAGTGAGTGGCGGCTTTCACGGGGCTCCTTTGGCGGAGAAGGCTGGAGGATTGAATGGCCGCCGAGGAAGAAGGCAGCACGACGTGCGGGCGACACTCTGCTGGCCTGTTGGGCTTGGACATGCAGGCGAAAAGCCAGCTGGTCCACCCCTCTTTGGCATCCGTGTCTATATGCAAGCTACAAGGCACTCCTGAAATGAAGTGCCAGTGACGGACCTTTGTGTAGTTCAAAGGTTTATGCCTCTTTATTTCGAAGTCCCTTTGTGGATTCATGGGCCTTGAAATATGTATCACTGTCCCCTTTCATTTCAACCATCTGAGAAAAAAAAAAATCAAAGCGTGAAGTTTTCTCCCAAAAGTCGACCTGAAATTCCAAGTCCGCACAAGCATCACGTGCCAAGCCGCCTGCAATGGCAAAGTAAGCAAATGGCTTTAGGTAGCGAAGATCCGGAGATCAGGATGCAATTCTGACTACCATGACGAATTACTCTTTCATATGTTGACAATGAGCTCAAATATTGACAATGAGGTGCTGATGCATTCATTCATAAATGAATCACAGAAACTCAACAAGAAAACAACAGCACATTGTGCATTTATGAGAGAAACACATTCATAGTATCCCTAGTTCTATCTTAATAAAAAAAAGAAAAGCATTAAAAGTCATTAAACACAAGGTTTTCTTTCTCGATATATTGTATGGAGATGGTGCGTGTTCTGTGAATTTGATCCACACACTGGGGGCAGGACATAGTCCCCAGTGAGTAATATAAATGTCATGACTGTGAATGTGAACACATGCCAGTTAATTGACGAGTCTTTAATGATTAAACATAAATCCAAGCATCTAACCATCGCAGAATGGCCATGACATACGTGACAATTAATTACCAGAATAAAAACATCATAAAATGCAGATATTGAGCTTTGTAAAATTTATTTAGCTTTGAAAGTTCCTTAAAGAAGATTACAGCCAAATTGACCGCCATAAGTAAAAACTTATGTCTTTGTTGGTTTGGTTGGTTGTTTGTTTGCTGTTTTTTCTGGATAACGGGCTGACATGGAAGTCCAGAAGTCAGCAAGTACAAATACTGTGATGTTTTTTCATGCCCATGGGTTCATGTCAGCTGTTGTCACTATTCATTCCACTTCCTGGCAGAGTAACTGTGCTTATTAGCTAATGCAGGAGATTGGGATAAAATTTTTTGGTACAGTAATGTCCAGAGCTGGATTTTCCACTATTCACCCTGGGTGATGTCTTGTGTACATCTGTGATCTAATTAATGCTGGCGAGGGGCAGTTGGGATTAAAAAACATGTCCCAGCATCCCCGGTGGATGTAGTAATCAGCCCTCAGAAAAAAATGATTTTGAACATCATGTCCACGAGAAGGGGGAAACCATGAGTGAAACTGTTGGCTTTTGCAAAGCGATCCTTCTTTGCAAACTATTTTTGAGCGAATTTTTAAGCAGAACATAATTGTTATTAGGGAAAAAATATTTGCATACGCCGGTTGTTTCCAGGACCCCTTTTCAAGCTGACTTTTCCACCAGCCTTAGCTAATATCAAATCCTAGTATTCACAGGGCCCTGGCAGCAAACATCAGTGTAAATTTTACTATCGCCTCAATGCTACATTATCTTCAGAAAATGACCAGAAGGAAGAAGATGGGATTGTTAGCACTGTCTAGGCTTCAGTGACAAAATCATCCACCTGCAATTGCAGAGAGTATACATCAATCTGTTATGCTCTGAGTTTTCCTTAATTGTTTTCCTCTCATTTTTTGACCTTATTTTACCAGCGAAATTCCATTGACAACATATTTCTCTTTTTCAGGGATGCCCTGGGAAAATTCTAGATTCATCAGTTGGAAATAAGGTGGGACTGAGAGAAACAGGGGTAAAGCCCCTGGCACAATTTATGGGTTAAGAGCCTTGCTCAATTGCCAAACAACCGAGTTCTTTCCAAATCAATCTCTCCACATGACGTCAATTCAGCTGTCTTGTGTCTCCCTGACAAGTTTTGCTTATTGGCTTTCATCATTTACTTACTGTCTTGTGCTTCACCGCCCCCCCTTTTGCACTCCCTCTCTCACCTGTTTCCCATTGTTAACTGTGGTCACGTGTATTTAAGTTCCGGGTCTACACCTTCCCTTTGCTCGATTGTTCTTTTCCATCCTCTGTGTTAAACTCTCCTGTTAACAAAGTAGCAGTTTATGATTGATTCTCTTCCCAGTTTGCAGTCTTCGTGAGGGGCTTCCACTGGACTATACCCCAGTTTGAAGGTGTGCAGCTGCCTGCTGGTCCTGGTTAATTCGGCTTGCCATCCCAGTCACTGACCTCGAACCAGCCCCTTCAACTAAGCCTTGCCTATCCCTCCTGTGATCCAGGCTGTCCCAGCCAGATTACGGACCGTCTCCTGACCAAGCTCATTTAAGTGCCTTCGAGTTCAAGCCTTCTTCAGACAATGAAGTAGCCAATTAGGCTTTTTATTTTGCGGTCTGTGTCTGGCTCTTGCCCTGATTATTTGTGCCACTTATTCAGCCGCAACATTAAACCCACCTGTCTATTATTTTGTTGGTCCCTCTCACGCCACCATAAAACTGTCGTCCACTTGAATAACTGGACCCAGGGCTGCCCAGGAAAACAATTCCCAGGGCACCACTCTCCCAAAACAAGCTTGTTTGCTTCCCACAGTGCATCCTGGTGCCACCTCTTCCGCAGGTAAATGGGGCGCACGTACCTTGCCAATGCACAATATTTGTAATAATAAAAGTAAAACAAAAAATAAAAAATAAAGTTAATGCAAGTAAGTTAATGGAAATATGTTCTGCTCCAAAAGAGGATTTCTGCTTTATCTATTTTCAATTCAGCAGCCATCACTATCAGGAAATAATCTTCACAGGTGAAATCAGCTGTTGTTGTTTACGGTTGGAGCAGATACTGCAGACACAAGGGGCGATAAGATCTGGATGGCTTGCCTGTCTCCGCTTCCACACGCTTCAGTTGTTAGGAGAGCAGCATCACCAGTTTCCTGATTGCCTGCCAATTATTCAATCAGCGCATCCACCTACTGTCAATTCCCTCATGAGAATTGTTTGTTGTATGCGATCTCTGCTTTGTCTCTGCGGTAAGGAGCATTTCTGCTCACTACGTTATTTGTGTGAACCAATTCGGGGCTTATGATTCAGAGCTTTTAAAGGCTGAATCTGAACTCAGAGTTTTAATAAAGTTGTTTTTGACCCCCCCCAAACCATTCATTCATTCATTCATTCATTCATCTTCTATACCCGCTTATTCCTCACTAGGGTCACAGGGCGAGCTGGAGCCTATCTCAGCTGGCTACGGGCAAAGGCAGGGACCCACCCTGTACAGGTTGCCAATCCATCGCAGGGCCCCCCCACCCAGTAAATTAAAAAACTGTAGAATATGACAAGAAATTCACTTCACTTAAACTTTAATCATAGGATTTTCTAAGGGTGCCAATTATTGTTGCACACTTGTTTTGGAGAGAAATATTTATTAAATGAAAACATATTTTTTTTCTTTCAATGATGTAACTTCAATAAATTGGTCAGATTTAAAAAAAAAATATGTTGAGTAAAAGTCCGGCAGGATACATTCAGTACAAGAAATATTTTTCACTGCCTGTTTAGTTCAAATTCATTAAGGATGCCAACAATTTTTGTTATTAAGTTTGTGATAGACAGCAATATATTAGCTGTGCAGTAACAACCTAAAGCTTGCTGTAATCTATTACTGGTGCTCTATATATGAACACAAGCTGGCTTTTATGATGCATAACTACCAGGGGAAAGGGTAGATGAAATGGGTAGATACAGTCATGTAAACCACCTCATCAGTGTAGATAGTTGCTAACAAACAGTTAGAAAGACTGAGCACTTTGAATGAGTTGTACAAATCCGGGTCAATTTCATGATTATTTATGAGAAATGTGATGTTTGAACCTGCATGTTCTGAAACTGCAATTCTGAAAACATTTGCGCTGATGAAAAATTCAGGAGCTCCCTTACTTCATACAGTGCAGTTCACTTTTCTCTCCACCTGCAAAACACAGGAACTCACTGAAGTGTGTAATATGACAAAATGTGGCTCTTAAGAAAAAGTGAAAATTGGTTAAGGAGATAAAGAGAAAGCGGTTTAGTTTCCATACTCTCTGCTGTCGTAAATTACACTACTGAGTGGTGTAGCTGGTCCAGGAAGACTCCTTCAGAAAACTGTTCTAAGGCACAGCATTGTTTTTGCAAAGTGCTGAGAACTGCACCTAACTGTGGAACAGAAGAAAGCCACTACAAATCTAACTTGAGGATGCGAGCGGATTGGCGGCCAGCCCCTTCCTCCACAGTTACCACGAGACGAAACCAAATGATCTCACTCATGAGTTACTTGCACAACATATTTCCTCTGCGAAGGGCATGGGTTAAGTTTTTTTTTGGTTTTTAATTATTTATTTTATCTTTATTATTATTATTATTATTGTTATTTTTTTATTGTTGAATGTTGGTCTGTCGGTCGTGAAGATATCTCAAAATGTTCTGAGTGGATTTACACTAATTTTTGTCATCTTGAGCCAAGGAAGAATGGTTCTGGGAGAAAAATGGAAAAAAAATGGGGCACAATTTCCAGCCCCTGCATTAAGATTGGGATGGCACCTTCGAGAAGTTTGGTGATGGAAAACGCTTGTAATCAACTGCTCTGAAATACTTTTGAGAGTTATCCAAAAATATGTTACATAACAGGACTTAATGTGACTTACTATGTTTTACAGTCCGAATTTCTGGAAGAATGCAATGATAAAAACTAGAAAGTCACAGCTTTAAGCAGTTACATCTGTCGATTTCACCAGCAATGATGTTGTCCAACTTGTTTTTGGAGGAAATGAATGAAGGATTAATTAATAAAGAACAATTCATAGAAATTTTAAAATGCTCAGACTGAAACATTGATGAAATGGAACCATCGCCATTTCATCAGTTGGCAACATTCAGTCAACGTCAAGACTGATCGATTTGTTCCAAGTTAGTATCGACCAGTAAGAAACGAAACACATATATTTAATTTTCAAGACAAGGCTATTCAAAGCTTTGATCTTAGATGTAATCAGTGGTCTCAACTCATCACCATAAGAAATCTCACTGGGTTTTACCTTTGAATACTTGAATAAATTGTGTACTTGCTATGTTTTTCCTCTGTGGTTTTGATGCGCTGGTGGACATTTTGTCAATGAAAACACTTGTATTATGATGCAAATAGACCCAGCAAGTTCAATTTTCACCTTAACTCATTTTTGGCCAAAATGTGACTTACTCGGTATTTCCTTTGTACCGTAGCATTGGTCAAGGCTATACGTTAATTTGAGTTTAAGTCTGTCCACATTACTCTTAAAATATGGGTCTGACAAAGAATAGAAAAAGGAGCAGCAGTTATTTTTTTAGGTCTGAGGCAGAAAGAAAGGGTGGATCTACGGAAGCCAAGATGTGGTCGGCCACTGGGGAAATGCATCCTGCTGCTTTTCGAGCGCTGATAACATTTAGCTGAATCTGATCTGATTCATGTCGGCTTTCAAAGATGTCCCGGGTTTAATTTGTTTTTGATACATGTATACACGGACATTTATAGAGTGCTTGAGATCAATCACGAACATCGACTTGATGTGTGCTCCACGACCATAACAAGGAAGAGCACTTATTCTTTCTTAGGAGCGACTCAGGTTGTGGTTTACATTGGTCAAGGCTCTCACAAGGGTCAAATAACAGATTAATAGGTTCCTTAATGAGCTCCCCAGAGCTCCGTCTGCACCCATCAAGCATCCACTCCCTCTATTATTTTCTTTTGTGATGGGTAGTGGCAAATATCATTCACACGTTGCTGTGAAAAAAATGACAAAGCTGTGATTTGTAAAGAGATTCAGAAGCACTTTTGTAGTACTCGTTTTTTTTTTTTATTTATTTAACACTGGTCTCAATATTTGTCTCTTGTTCAGTTGCCGGTGCTGTTCTTGGTATGTTCTTTGTTTGCACTGCAGTGTGGCATGAAAACATGAAAAAGTTAGTGGCAAGTTTGCCTTTAGGTGCCTAAAACATTCAACATCATGTTGGTTTTTCTTTGTAGAGCAGCAGTTTAATCATAGATCTACAACATGAGGGGTGTATAGATAGTGTTGCCGAATATTATAGTTAATAAATTAATGACTGACTCAGTACTCAGCAGAAAAAGGACAATACAAACAGCTGATTCAATATTCTGTAATGAGTTCCACATGGAGGACTAATTTAGAGCCTTAAAGAATGAACACAATTTGAAGAACTGATTTAGAGCCCTGCAATATCAGTAAAATTGAATATTCAGTCTCCTGTTCTGTACAATTCAGAGAAATGATTCAGGGCCCTGTATGAATGAGTCCAGCATGAAACACGAATAGATTCAGATAGTGTATGCACAATAAGGAGTGATTCAGTCAAGCCCAGAATTTATATTAGCTGCTAGATTAACAACCTTTAGTGTAACTTGGCAAAATTACTTTAAACGCCCTCTAATTAATAATAATAATTTTAAAAAGAATTCTGAGGCAAAACTAAATATGCATCCATACTAATCAAATAACTGTACATAAGTTCTTTTGGTCAAAAAGAGTGTTGGCTACAGAGTTGTTTAATTTGTTTAATCAGTCATTCTGTGCTGTGCTTATGATCAGTCATCAAACTGTTGAAGGACATAAAAGGTTTGGAATCAAACAACAGTCCCAATTCCAAGGAAGTTGGCAAATCATGGAAAAAAGCGGTTATTTGAAAGCTCCATTCACCCTCCAATACATTGAAAACTCGATAACAGACCATTTGATGCCTTAAATTGTTCATTGAAAATAAACACTTTCAGTGCCGTGAAAAAGTATTTGCCCCCTTCCTGATTTCTTTTTTTTTTTTTTGCATATTTCTCACACTTAAATGTTTCAGATGATCAAATAAATTTTAATTTTATACAGGGATAACCCGAGTAAATACAAAATGCAGTTTTTAAATGATGATTTCATTTATTGAGGGAAAAAAACCTATCCAAACCGACCTGGCCTTATGTGAAAAAGTAATTGCCTCCTAAACATAATAACAGATCGTGCTACCTGAGACAACAACAACTGCAATCAAGAGTGTGCGATAACTGGCAATGAATCTTTCACATTGCTATGGAAAAATTTTGGCCCACTATTTGTTGCAGAATTGTTTTAATTCAGCGACATTGGAGGGATTTTTTTTGCATGAATGGCCTGTTTAAGGTCATGCCACAGCATCTCAATCGGATTTACATCCAGACATTGACTTGACCACTCCAAAACCTTCTTTTTGTTTTTTCAAGCCATTCAGAGGTGGACTTGCTGGCTTATTTCGGATCATTGTCCTGCTGCATAACCCAAGTGCGTTTCAGCTCGAGGTCACAAACTGATGGTCAGACATTCTCCTTCAGGATTTTCTGGTAGAGAGCAGAATTCATGGTTCCTTCAATTACGGCAAGTCATCCAGGTTCTGAGGCAGCAAAGCGTCCTAGACCATCACACTACCACCACCATGTTTGACTGTTGGAATGATGTTCTTCTTATGAAATGCGCACACCTTCCAAAAAGTTCAACTTTTGTCTTGTCAATCCAAAGAATGTTTTCCCAAAAGTCTTGAGGTTCATGAAGATGTTTTTTGACAAATGTGAGATGAGCCTTTGGGCCGGATCTACTAAGATCCCAATTTGCGTGTACTAATTTGCGCGTGCAATCTAGAATTTTGCGTGTGGGGCTGAACCGCGGTTTGCAGGTGATTTACTAAGAGTGATTGCGCAAATGGCAACAGGTGCAAACGTGTTGGACACACCCTATTTAAATGAGGGCTTTGCGTGTTTCATGGTTTGCAGCATGGAGAGTTTGGAGAGAAGAAAGCACAAAATGAAATTCGACCCTATGGAATTAGAGGTGTTGGTAGATGAAGCCAATAAACACGTGAATGAGCTACAGCAAAGAAATCTGACTGTCGCACAAAGGAACGCCATATGGGCGGAAATCTGTAAAAAAGTAAATGCTGTGGGTAAAACGATGCGAACAGTGAATGAAGTGAAAAGACGATATCAAGATATCCGAAGACGAATAAAAGAAAAATAGGCGTACAATAAAACATCTGCAAAGAAAACAGGTGGGGGCACAGTGGATGAGATGCCTCTGACCAGCATTGAGGAACAGGTGCAGTTAACGTTCTGCGAGACGCAAGTCACTGGAATTGCCGGGTATGACACACTGGAACAAACAGCAGAACAAGGTAGGCGCACAATAATACTGTATAAACACACTTTTTCTGAAAAGATATTTATTTAGTAAGTGAAAAATGAATGTACCTCCTGTGGTTACATTTTGCTGTCCTTTAACTCAAATCCCAAACAAAAAACATTTATTTTTTACAAGTAGAATCTTCAGCAGAAGTCCAGCCATCCACCTCAAATCCCCCCAGAGCAGCCGCCACCCCTGCAGAGCCTCGAAAGGGTCCCGAGGACATTGATCTGGAGTTGCTGGAGGAACAAAAGAAACAGTCTGCAGCCATTCAGACAATTGCACGGGGGATGCGAGCGGCGTCATCATTGGCACCGGCGGCAAGGCGCGATACTCAGGCCATTGCCACGCACTGCAGACAGATGGTTAGCGCAGTATCTGCCCTGACGATGGTCGTCAATTCTGTGGCAAGAGGGCTACGGGAAGGGATGCAGGCAATGACTGCCCTCAATCCAGGTGGAGAAGCGGGCCGACCGAGTCCCACAGCGACAGCTAGGCAGCCGGGCACCGGAGAGGGAGGAGAGGTGCGCATGACGGGCAAGTTCCACCTGCGTAAAAGGAAACACAAGTGATACATTCAACTGTCACGTTTAAGTTGTCTTCTATTGGCTGTGAATAATTTTTTTTGTATAAAATGGGCTATATGATGAACTGCTTTTTTCTTTTTTTCCACCATAAATGTTAAGACTATAGCCTAATACATTTTCTGACTGAAACAATGTGTCTTTAATATGATTTTGCGGGACTTAGCATAATTAGACGTGAATGAGTATTTCGTTTGATAATGTTTGGAATTCAGAAAGTGATTTCAGTCTTTTTTTCAATAAATGTTGGTTTGCTTAACTTTGTTCTGCAGTTTGTTGGGTCACACTAGCCAGAGAGAACGGCATTGTCTTGCAATCTACAACGCATTATTGAATGAAAATAGAAAAATGCACATACCAAACAGCTCACAAGAAGTGACTTCGAATGAGATTGCTGCGTGTCTGCATCCCTGCAGCATTGGGTTGTTGCTCCATACAGGGGGGCAGGTCGGCGTTCTCCTCCGGCATGGCCTCATGCTCCAGCCCGTGTTGCTTGGCGATGTTATGTAGCATGCAGCAGGTCACAACAATCTGGGCCACTTTTTCTGGCCTGTACAGCAGTGCTCCACCAATGCGATCCAAACAACGGAACCTGCTCTTCAGGATTCCGAAGGTGCGCTCCACAATATTCCGTGTACGAATATGGGCCTCGTTGTATCTTATTTCTCCGGCAGTGGTCGGGTTGAGAACAGGTGTCAGGAGGAAGGGGTGTAGGGGGTATGCACTGTCACCTTAAAAAACATATGAATCAATATGAAACATGCTCTTGTTTTTAATGAAATAAATTTCGCTAAGGATTTTACAAATTGACTCACCTACAAGCCAGGCATCTCCAAACTCGCCATCTCGCAACTTGGAAAACAGAGAACTGTTTCTCAGAATAAAAGAATCATGTACTGACCTGGGATATTTTGCCACAACGTTGGAAATGATGCCTTTGGCATCATAAACGCACTGCACATTCAATGAATGCGTGTGTTTGCGATTTCTGTACACGTGCTCAGTGTCTGCGGGGGGCACAAGCTGCACATGGGTGCAGTCAATCGCCCCTATAACTCTAGGAAATCCAGCTACTGCAAAAAAACCTTGTTTGGTCTCATTCAATAAGTGCCGAGTGCGTGGAAACCTAATGAACTTGGCCATCCGGCGCGACATGGCATTTAGGACTTCAGTCAGCACATCTGAAAAACGGGATTGGGAGATCCCAGCTGTAATAGCTACCGTACGCTGGAATGACCCAGATGCAAAAAAATGCAAACTTGCAAGGAGTTTTGTCATTGCAGGTATTGCGTGACTCCTTCTCGTGGCTGGCTCCAAATCCTCTCTGAGTTCCTCCAACAGCCCCAAAATGGCAGTGCTGGATAGGCGATATGTTTTAATGATTTTTTCCTCGTTCATTCCAAAAACGTTCACACGAGGGTGAAAAATGCGTTCTCTGCGTCTCCTCTCATGATTTCGATGTCTCCTCCTTGCGACAATAACTGTAGCCATGTGTGCGCAATTACGCATACAAACCGTTTGCACCTCCTTTTGACACGTGTTAAAATATAGACGCAGATTTTATTAGCAAAATTTCATTCAGGTTTGATAAATCAATTTGCGCATGCTAAGTTAATATATTTACATTTTCTCCTCCCAACACACGCACAATTGCATGTAAACGCCCCATATTGCATATTCATTGTGGCAGACGTACTAACTGGATGCAGACGTGCCATTTTGCACCTTTGAAAGAGGCAACCCTTACTGTGCACTGTTAGTAAATCAGTTTGTACATTTTTTTGCGTGTGAAATGAGTTTGCACACGTTTTTATACACGCAAAGCTTTTGTAGATCCGGCCCTCAGTGTTCTTTTTGGTCAGCAGCGGTTTTCACCTTTGAACTCTCCCATGGATGCTATTTTTGCCCAGTCTCTTTCTTGTTGTTGAATTATGAACACTGACTTTATCTGAGGCAAGTGAGGTCTGCAGTCCTTTAGATGTTGTTCAAGATTCTTTTGCGGCCTCCTGGATGAGTCGTTGATGCGCTCTGGTTGTAATTTTGGTAGGCCTGCCACTCCAGGGAAGGTTCACCACAGCTCGAAGATTTCTCCATTTGTGTATAACGGCTCTCACCATGGTTCTTAAAAGTCTTAAAAATGACTTTGTAACCCTTTCCAGACTGATAGATGTCAATGACTTGGTTTCTCACCCGTTCTTGAATTGAAGCACTGATTACTAAAACCCCACAAGTCAAGTCAAGTCAAGTCAAGTGTGACTTATGGGTTTTAGTAATAGGTGCTTCAATTTCTTTGAATCATGGCATGAGGTGTTGCTTTTTGAGATCTTTTAGTCTACTTGACTTTGTGAGACAGGTTCTATTTATTTGGTTTCTTGATTCAACAGGTCTGGCAGTAATCAGGCCTGGGTGTAGCTAGTGAAATTGAACTCAAAAAATGTGGTTAATCTCAGTTAATTCATGATTTAACAAGGAGGGGCAATTACTTTTTCTCATAGGACCAGGTAGGTTTGGATAGCTTTTTTCTCTCAATAAATGAAATCATCATTTAAAAGCTGCATTTTGTATTTACTTGGGTTACCTATGTATAATATTAACATTTGTTTGATAACCTGAAACATTTAAGTGTGACAAATATACAAAAAAACGAAAAAGAAATCAGGAAGGGGGCAAGTACGTTTTCACAGCGCTGTATAACAAATCTGATTGCTGCAACAGACACCAAAAAAAGAGGGGAGGGGAAATTTAGAGCTGATAATGATATGTTAAGTTGCAAGGATGTGAAACAGGTGAGGTTCAAAAGGTGAGCAAATCGTGTTCAAAGTAACCTCCCAAAGAGGCAAGTCCCTCAAGAGCAAAGATTGTTTGAGGTTTAACTATTTAAAAGGACTATAAGCTAATAATCCATGACTTTGGGTTCAAAGTTCCCCCAAGAGAAATGTGTGGGATTTTGGGCATTTTATCCATGCTATGTGTAATACAATAAATCAAAAGATGTAAGGAATACCATCAAATCTTGACATAAGTCAGGGATAATCAACTCGTAGGTGTGTATCATGCGATTTTAAGGCATGACGCGGAGGCGACAAACGGCCCGACGCGAAGCGGAGGGTGATTGCCTCAGCGAAGTGCCTTAAAACCGTGTGATGCACACCGATGAGTTGATTGCCCCGCTTATACCATTTTTGGTGAAAGTCTTGCACTTAAAAGCTAAGCAAGAGCTTACCGTAAATAATCACGTGAATATTAACAAATTATATTTTATTGTGCTCTGCTTTTGACAGTTTGACAGTGACACTCTCTAACATTGCTGTGGTTACAGGTTGGCTAGCAGATGAATTTCGAATGGTGAAACTCGTGTAGCAAAACTACTTGCGCGTACCATGGTTTTAATGCCTACCTGCCAGCCAATCAGAAAAGAGCATTCACCATGTATTCAGACCATGATATAAGAAGTGATAAAAACCATATCTTCATGGGCGTGACCTCCGATCCTTCAGATATCACCGTCTGAAGAATAGTCCTGCAACTGGAATGCACATTACGACATTAGCTAAGAAAAACTTTGGTAAACCTTTTGCAGTCGACACCATTCACCTCTGCATCCACAGAGGCAAGTTAGAACCTTAATTTGTAAAGCCAAAGCCATACACTAACACTATCGAGAAAGCATTGCCGACTTCTCTGGGCTCAGGATCATTTTACATGGATAGTATCACAGAGCAGGCATCTTCTGGATTGACAAGTCAACCCTTGTCATGTTAGGAAAAACAACTATTATGTTTTTCAGACCAAAAATGACAGGGACAGGTCCCTCGTGATATCAGATCCAAACATTAGGATCTATCATGGTATGCATGTGTGTCAATGTGTGCCTGATTTTTTTTGGCCCACCTGGGAGACAGATCTGATTTTTCCTCTATTCCATGGTCCAAGATCTTTGGCTGAGCATCAGGATTAAACTCGAGTTAGACCTCGAGTTCTTCAGCAGTGAAGTGTAATTTTCACACATTTCACATCATTGTTTTGATAGCTTAAGGCTTGATTCCTTGATTTCCTTTAACTATTTCTTGGCTGGGTTTGTGTGCACATATGTAGACCTTATAAGAAAAATATAAAAACTCAATTTTACTCCAATATTAAATTCAAAAGGGGTGCTAAGCTTGCATTTTCCTGACAGCTGATAAAGAATACAGTGGACAGGGGAGATGATAAAGGCATGTTTGTTTTCCAGCAAGATGACTGCAGCTCAGCCACTATTCCAAAAATTGCATGAAGAAATAGTCACGTACGTATGACGTACAAAAACAGTTCTATTCTATTGTACTTAACTCAGAGAGCTAAGAGAGGCACACAATGGGAAAAATAGCCCATGGAATGACAACTTTTCTGACACTTTCCTTGGCTTCTCGGCTCCTGTTTTCAGCGCCCGGCAACAATGGTTTCAATGGCACAAATTAATTGAAATGCGTATTTATTACAGAAGTGCAGAATTTCTAAAAAAGGGGATCGTTCATTCAGGCCACCCGCTCCTCCCTGCATGAGTGAACCCTTGCTAATCTCTTCACAAGATACTGAAGTCATGGGTCCGTTCAGGACCTTCTGCCTGTGATGACTGCCACCAGAAGCACAAGCACGTCGCCCAGCGGAAATTAGCCCCAGTCTAAAGATGGCGTAATTCCCCAGTAAGACATCTACAATTATTAATTTAGATGGTTCCTGCCACAAATCCCTGGGTGTCGTGTGTAAAGACTTAAAGCCCCAAAAGGATTAGCGTTACTTTCTATGTATGAAATAAGCTGATTGACTGTAGGAGCAATCTCCTTTCCTGTGGCCTCTGAAAAAGAGAGTGCTCATGAAGGGAAAAGTATTAACACACAAATTTATCTCTGTATGAAGCCCTGACTAAGTATGAGGCGAAACTGTCCACTTTGTGCTCTGAGTTGATCTCTAAATTATACGTCCACCATGGGATTATTCCTGATCCAGGTAAATCTTTAAAACCTGCATTTGATTGATGAAACAAACCTTTCTGCTCTTTTGTATTAAACTAGTTTTTTTTAAATGTTTAAACATGATTGATCACTTTCATTAGTTCATGACAGCCTAAAAGTTCCTTGTTTCCTGTGAAATATCCTGACCATATTTTTTTATCCGTATGCCGATCACATATGTTTGGAGTCAGGGAGATGGCAAAGCAAACCATAAGTGGTATTTTATCAATTACACCCATTTATTTCTAGCCACTTCTCTTCCGGCAGTTTTTGAGTTATGTATAAGGAACCATATACAAAATCATGTCTAGTGTCAGTTTTTGATGTCATAAGGTGCCTGAGTTTAATGATCTAGGACTCTCACTGTTGCGCTCCCATTTTTGAAGTAAATTCCCGGTGGTTCCGCAGCCTTGTACACACGGTAGTAATGTTGTAAAGGCATCACACTCAGGGTGGAAAACTCCAAAAAGATGAGGAAAAAATGGGGTTTTCCTACGCCTGTATTTCAATACATATGTTACTGTTTTTCTACAATTGTATTGGCTGATGCTGGACAATTTTTGAAAATAAAATGAACAATTTTGGCTCTCGCATTACATGCATCCCACCAATTGAAGTAAACATACTTTCAGAGGTGAATTCGAATTGTGCCTGGCCCAGGTTTCATACTTCAAAATGCAAATGCACATCCAGATTCAACTGTTATTGACACTAGTTAATTTGGCATCTATGCTCACTGGAAAGTTAACTAAGTTCAAGAATTTGTCCAACAGTGGCTTGCTAACTTCAGGTTTTCCAATGCATTGAAACCAAGAACCTTTCATTTGCCTGTTGTGGCGTGTTTTCGTATTAATTTAACTTACACAACTTTCAGTCAGGAGAGGGATTAGCAGTGTTCAGTAGTGTTTGTGGTTAGCTAGCTAGCAGCAAGTTTATGTAATTTAGGGGTAGTATGATTCCTCAAAACTCCATATGGTGCTTAATTTGCCCCAGTATAGCTCATTGTACTGAACTGCAGCATGCTACAGGTATAATGTCGAGCATGCTGGTGGACTTTTTTTCCATTGAAATGGGAATGTGGCCTTGTTTAGATTTGTTAAATATGATGGTTGCACACTGTGAAGATACGGTGCGATGAAAAGTAGTTGTCTCCTCACCACAATGAGAGCCATTATGTACAAATGAAGAAATCTTGGAACAGTGAACATCCTTCCCAAGCGGTAAGCCTGCCCAAATTTCTCCAAGAACGCATTGACTATTCATCCAGGTGGTCACAAAATAACTCAGATTAATATTATAAAAAATGCAGACTTTATTTCCCTTAGTGATGGTCAGTTTCTTGAGTCAACAATTACACAAAGACTGGGCAAAAATGGGATCTATGGGAGAGCTGCAAGGCAAAAACCACAAAGGAACAAAAACGCTCATCTCACATTTGCCAAAAAACATCTTGTCAACCATCAACACTTTTGGGATTATAGTCCTTGGACTGATGAGTCAAATGTGGAGCTTTTTGGAAGATATGGGTCCCAAAACATCTGGTATAAAGCTGACACAGTACTAAACAATAAGAACATCATGCTAGTACTTAAACATGCGGTGGTAGTAGCATGATGGTCTGGGGCTGCTTTGCTGCTTCAGGCCGTGGGTGACTTGGCATCAGTAATGGAATCATAATTTCCCTCTCTGCCAGAAATTGCTGATGGAGCTTGTCCAACCATCAGTTTGTGACATAAATCTCAAACTCAGTTGGATAATACAGCAAGACAATGTATTGAAGCCCACAGGCAAGCCGACCTTTGAATGGCTCCAAAGAAACAAAATGAAGGTTGCGGAGTCCCCTAGTCTAAGTCCTAACTTGAATCCGATGGAGATGCAGTGGCATGACCTTAAACAGGCAGTTCGTGCTTGAAAACCTTCCAATGTGGCTGAATAAAAACAATTATTCAAAGGAGAGAGGCCCAAAATTCCTCCACAGCGATGTAAACGACTCATTGCCAGTTATCGCAAATGTTTGATGGCAGTTGTTGCTACAAAAAAAAAAAGAAGAAATTTGGGAGGAGAAAATACAAACCTTTTTACAGCGCTGCTATTAAATGTCAAAGGTTTGGCGATGGCCTCATTTTCACAAGGCGGAGACCTGAAAAAGAAGCAAATCCTGATCACAATAATCGCATTTGCAAACATTATTGCCTAACATCCTCATAACTGTCATCTTTCAGGGGATTCATTTGGTTCTGAGACTTGACACCAACAAAACAGCAGCCCTGTTTCTACGGTTAAGCTGCACTTGTGGTATGTCTCTTGCATAACTGTGTATACAGTGAGCATCATACTTCATTGGACTAATTTTTATGAATTTTTATATTGGTTCTATCATCCAGTGCTTTGAGTTTGAAAGAGTACAATCGCCATGAATTTGAAGTCCAGACTGTCAGCTATAATTTGACTATGTTTTTATCCGATAAGATATATCGTTTAGAAATGACAGCACCTTTGATACATAGTCCCACATCACAGTGGGGCTCATTAAAAAAATGGGGCAGTTTAAAATAATTTAGAGTAAAAAATATATATATTTTTAAAAACTTGTTGCATATCCTTTTTCTTACAATGACTGCTTGAAATCTGTGACTCTGGGTATCTTCTGGGAACGTGTCAGGTCTGTACTGCAGCCAGTCTTGTATTAGGGATTTTTTAGCATTCAATCTCCTCTTCAACTTGTCCAATGCATGCTCGCTTGGAATCAGATCTGGTGAATAACTCGACCGACAGAACCAAAATAACAAAAATATAAGTCACTGTTCATGAAGTATGGGGCTCACAGTTTACTTCTGTGTTGTTTATTAAACTCAGTCCTTTCTTCATTTTATTCAAGGTCGCCAATAAATGTTGAGTTGACATGTTTTCAAATGACTACCTCTGGTGCTTGCGCTATATTTGTATCAATATGTTGATAGTTCCGCTGTTGTCAGTGCGTTTCATGTGCTTGGCAAAGCGATGAATTCTCTCCTTCACTGTGGCGGCGGTAGCAGTTAAATGGCCACCATGTGATCCCGGCGTCGTTGGCAGATGCGAAGAAAGTGTTGCCTTTGAAATAACTGCTCAGTCTTAGAGTGCTTTCCATTTCTCCTCTCAGCTCCCCCCTTGAAGTTTGCTGCTGAAAAGAGAACAGAACTGCGCTTAAAGTTCAACGATTTTAATCTGGAGATTGAGTGCTCCGCCATGTAGCCCAGCTCAAGCCTGAGTGTCTACTGAGGTCCAGGGCGAGTATTAATATTTAAATTCCCATCCAGATGATCAATGGTGGGGGCTACTTCTATGTACTGTTATACCCAGATAGAAGAGGCTTTAATAGGGGGAAAACCTCCTGATTAGCCTCTACACTGTGTAGTACTCAATACTTTAGCACTGATTATAACCTATTGAGGCAGAAAACTTGATCGAATATAACCTCTTTGAATTCCTTGTTCCCTGAATAGTCAGTCAAAAAGAGCATTCAGCGCTCCATGTAGCAAGATTGCCGCCCGGCTAAATTGTTCCCATTTCTTCTTTTGCATATGGCGCGCAAGAATTTTTGTTCAGTGGCCTTTTTGTCACAGCATAATGCTTTGATATAGATGCCAGTGTCATAACAGACTGCAACGGGGAACTTATATTTTATTCTTCTTTTCAGTGTACATAAAAAAAAATCCCAGCTTAGTCCTTTTTTGTCTTTTGAATGCTTTGAACTCTTTTCAGCTTTTGGGGAGACTTTTTGTGCCTTAGACTGTGGTGTGCATTCACTGTAAAAGCACTTAATGCTGCAGTAAGACTGCGAGCAAAACTGCAAGTGTCTGAAGCGGGACCACACATCTCCTTTGAGGCATTTGCATATTTTTAGAGGGGGAGGGGGTGGAAAAAAATGCACATTTCAAATCAAAGAAAGGACAGACTGCGCACCTCTCCTAGACATTTTCATAACCCGCGTAGTTTCAACAGCGCAAACAGAACGTCCGGAAACAAAGTTTTGACGGCGAGTTTTAACGTCCCTAATCAGTTAAAGTGTCCCAGATGAAATAAATGAAGAAGAAGAAAAGGGAAAAAAAAAAAGATTATTGCGAGCGTGAAGATCGTAGGATAATATCTCATTTGAAGGGCCAGAATAAGAAAAGAGGGCAGGCTGAAGTAGCCATCGAAGTCGTGAAAGGGAGCAAGGCCAAAGCTGAGAAGAACTGCTCAGTTCATTTTCCAGCTCGCTGGCTGCAGTAATCCATCTCTGCCAGCTGCTAACAAGATTGAGTCTGAAGTTTACCTCCACAATGAGATAATCAGATTAGTAGCCACAAAGATCAAATAATGACCTAGGCTTGGGGCAAGTTCAGCAGGTCCTTGATTGCCATGTGTGGTCCTTGAGATTTATTAAAAAGCGAATATGCCGGACTGAAGCTGCATAAAAATGTCTCGAATGCTCCTGCGAGAATAAACACACTTAACTACTCCCTTTTAAATTTTGTGCGATACAGTTTTTGATATATACTGAAATACAAGAAATACTGGTGCATCTTCATAACAGATCATTGTTGATAAAATGCTTTAAATGAAAGTTGTTGGATTTTTCAGGAGTAGGGCAAGCTAAGATTACTCTGAAAACAAGTTTAGGACTCTTAGGAGATATCTTCACGTGAAGTATGGATTTTCTGATACAAAAAAAGGAAAAATAAGTTTGGTGACATTGCGAAGTAGAGGTAAAAATTTCTAGAATGCAAATTTGTTAGGAACTAATCTGCTTTTTTTGTGTTTTGATTGCTTTTTCCCCCATTCTGATGGAAGTAACGGGATTATTCCAAGAGGCATACAAATGTGATTGTCTCACAGCAGATGGTGCGCACTGCTTCACCTTTGAGAAAAGTTAATTAAGCCCGCCATATTGTGCCCATCCAGGGGAAAATGTAGATGAATATTGAGCAATCAAACTCGCTCTCTCCTTTTCATGCCTGTGTGCCGGGACAGAGGGGCCCATTGATGGAGAATTATGTACAGAATCAAATGGATTGGCGTCCAGTCCCCAGCACTTCCCACGTTTTAACAGGGCTGCACACCAGGCCCTTCAGAAGTTTAGCCCCCGATAAGTCGAACGCACCACGGTGTCCACCAAATTTGGAGAATCCGCCCAGAAAAAGTCTCTTGTGAGACTTTAAAAAGGAAGGAAGCTGCTTTCCTTCAAATCCCAAGGCTTTATTTTTTTTTTTGCCTTCCATCACAAAAGTGATTTTTTTTTTTTGCCTGTTTGCAACATGTTTCAGTGATGATTTCTGCTGAAATTTACGTAGGCTATCACAGTGGGGTCATCGCAAGGGGTGTGAGGAGGGATTCTGAGATGAGAATAAGAAAATAGAAAGAATATAACTTTATGTAACTTTATGGTTTTAGGGCTACGTGCAATGATCCTTTCCAAGCATGTCTTCAACACGCGCTCACATGCTGTTTGTAGTTTGTGTGCAGTGAAAAAATGTAACATAATTCTGTAGGCCAACTTACATGTAAACCATTTATTGCAGTGTCAACAATTGTTTTGGTACAATAGCAGTTTGTTGTCTGCGTTCTGACTTTGACGCACCCCGTGACCACTGTGCTTGGGATGAAAGCAGCAGGGAGTGTCAGGATATCGAACTCTCTGCTAGAGATTCAACGCATACTGCTGTTATGCTGAGATGGAGGTGGGAAGTTAACTGGCAGCAGGCAAGACTGAAGCAGTGCAGCAGTGGGCAGGTGCATGTTTGTCCCCAGGACGGTGCAGGACAGCAGCTTAAATGACCGACCTTGCAGATTGGTGGAGCGGTGTCTGACTTGTAAGGGAGAGTCTGTTGGAAAATGGGCATATCACTGCCAGAAGTTTTACATTTGTGTGGACGTGGTCAACTTCCATTGACTAAAAGTAGCAGCATTTCGCTCAACACCTCTGTCAACACAATCTATGACATGACTAACATCTTTTAAATTCATCATGTGACAAGGACACGTTAGTTTTTTTTTTTTTTGACAACGATTACATATTGGGCCGCCAGACAAACAACGTATTCAACAAATATAGAACAAAACCCCATGCCTTCCAAAAAAGTTCCATGCTTGACTCATCAGTCCGATATTATCCAAAAATCTTGGGGGTCATCAAGAGTTTTTTTTGGCAGTTATGAGCCTTTGTGTTCCTGTTCAAAACTGAGGTTTTGGCCTTGCAGCTCTCCCATGGATGCCATCCTGAACACTGACCTTAAAAGGATTGTTCATCCAAAAATCAAAATTCACTCATCATCTACTCACCCCAAGGCTAATCGAAGGGTCAGTGAATTGCTTTTGTCCTTAAAACACTTTTGGAGTTACAAAGAAAAACAGCATTAAAGACAATTAAATCCATATCAACTTAAGTCGGTGGTGCCATGCTTTCAAGCATAAAACACAACATTCAAAAAACACGAAATGCCTCCACACTACTAGTGCAGCGTAATCCAAGTGGCCGTACGCCTCAACATTCAAATTTGACTCGAAAAGACGTCTTTTCACCACATTTTTAGCCTAATGTAGCCACTTAGCTAGGAGCCCTTTTAATCGAAGTTGACCTAGCTATGGTGGCCGCGAAGGTAAATGCGCTGTTCAGTCTGTGAATAAAACATTAAAAACTGAAGTGTTTCTCCAATTGGAGATTTTTAGGGCCGTTGCCGTAAATTTGACCTCGTCAATCACTGTAGCTAGGTGAACAATTTCCTTGAAGATATACATGGCTCTCAGATAAGCGGCTACACTGCAAAAAGTGATTTTCAAGAAAAGGAAATTTACTTATTCTAAGACTTAAGACACTTATTTCTATCACCATTTTCTTTGTAAGACAAGAAATTTTTCCTTGATTTGAGGTTAATTTGACTATCTTGCCAATGGGGTAAGTAAATTTCACTTGACAAGTCTTACAAAGAAAATGGTGATAGAAATAAGTGTTTTAAGTCTTAGAATAAGTTAATTTCACTTTCTTGAAAATCACTTTTTGCAGTGTGTCTTCAATGCTGTTTTTCTTTGTAACTCAAAAAGTATTTTTAGGATGAAAGAAATTGACGGACCCTTTGATTAGCCTTGGGTGTTATGTTCAGTCAGCCTTCCGTCTGTTCCAGGACATGTCCCGCACTGCCGAATGGAATCCTCCTCATGTCTGTGTTCCAGGCGACATCTTGTTTACTGTAGTGCATGCACTGCTTCTTCGCTATTGGCTGGCTGCGGTATTTCCACTTTCCTTCAGCACTGTCTTGGCTTCGGGTCTTTCTAAGCTTAATGTCAATGAACTGTTTTTAGTTCTTTCACAGCTACTAACATTCACGAGAAGTGTTTTTCTTAGACTGACACTTTACTAATATTACTGATTCAGGTAGGGAATTAATTGTCATGATTCCTGTGTTTTCATGCTGCTTCCATGCTGGATGTTTCTTGTGCATTTCCTTGTTAATGCCTTGCCTGAATTCATGCCACATATTTCGTGCTCTGTCATTGTATCGCGTTCATACTGCCCTATAATTCAGCTCTTTGAGTGTAGTTTTTTGTTGGTCTTGTGCCCCCTTAAAGTGCTTTTGGCGGTTTTTCAAGAGTAAAACGAAGATGAAAAGTGTCGTTAGCCTTGCTGCTTTTGGTGAGAAAACTGCCTCTGATCCTTGCGCAAAGGCCCACCTGTTTAATGAGTATTTTCAATCCCTTTTCACCCCCCAGCCTTTATTACATACAACGTACTTATCCGGACATAGCGGTTTCCAAGCATGCTCATTTGGGTAATGTAATGATTCCTGTCCATGATGTTGAATCAGTTTTGACTAACTTTGATATAAACAAAGCGTGTGGACCAGATGAGTTACCTGCTCAGATTTTAAAAGAATGTGCTCATGAATTGGTGCCATCACTTTGTTGTCTGTATAACAAATCTCCTCAAAATGGAGAAGTGCTACTGGAATGGCAAAGAGCAAATGTTATTCCAGTGCATAAAAAAATCTGATAAACAAAATGTGAGAAATTATCGACTCGTATCGTTGTTGTACATTTGTAGCAAGGTGCTGGAAAGGTGTATACTAAATATGGTTTATCCTCACATTTTGCCTGTTTTGCATCATCTACAACACGGTTTTGTAAAGGGACGGTCAAAAACAACTCAGTTAATTTAGGTTTTTCATGAAGTAGGCAAAATTCTTGATCAGTCTGGACAATTGATATTCTATATTTAGATTTTTCATCTGCTTCTGACTCTGTTCCCCATGATCTACTTCAGCATAAACTTCGGACTAATGAATTTCATGGCACTCTCTTAAAGTGGCTTACATCATATTTATCTAATCATTAACAAACAGTTGCTGTCAACGGTGCCCTATCTTCTTGGTCTCCTGTTACATCAGGAGTTCCACAAGGGTCAATTTTAAGTCCTTTAATGTTTTTGTTGTATATCAATGACATGCTGGACTGTGTAAGTCTTCCATATTGGAGGATTGTTCATTATAGGTGCTTTGTGACCTGTGTGATAACTTCCTAATTATTTAATAGATAATTAAATCTCAGTTTTTTTCAGTTATTATTTTTCAGCTTTTTAAGCGTAGTTTTTTGTTGGCCCACGTGCCATGTTTGTTTGTCCATCTGGTCTATAAAGCTTGTTCACTGGATTCAAGACTCGCTACTGGAGTTCTTCTGCGAACATAACATTGGGGTGAGTAGATCATGAGAGAATTTTCATTTTTGGGTGAACTATCCCTTTAATGGAGATCAGTGTGGCCTGAAGTTCTTTAGACGTCCGTCTGGGTTTTTTTGTGGCCTCATAATTGAGACTCTAGTGCGGTCTTTGAGGAATTTTAGTCAGTTAGCCACTCTGGGGGAGGATCACCACTGTTCCAACTTCTCTCTATTTGTAGATTACCGCTCCCACTATGGTTCGCTGGAGTCCCAGAGCCTCAGAAACGACTTTATAACCCTTTCCAGACAGATAAATGTCAACAACTACATTTAGCTTCTGTTCTTATATTTCTTTAGATTAATTTTGTGACTTCATGGGCTGCTTTTTACGAACTTAATACTGCCAGACAAGATTCTATTTAAGCAGTGTTTACATGAAACACACAGCAGACAGTTTCCATGCCTGGGCGTGTCTAGTGAAATTTAATCCAATTCTCATATTTTTTGAGTTGCGTAATTTCGTAATGAAAAGGGCAATTACTTTTTCACATGGTGCCAGATTAAGTTTTTTTGTCTTCAATAAATGAATGGATCGTTTAAAAAGTGAATTTTGTGTTTTTTGGGTGATCTTATTCTTCCATTAAAATTACTTTAAAGATTTGAAACATTTAAGCGGGACAAATATTCAAAAATAAAAAATCAATTAATAAAAAAATCAGGAAGCACTGTGTGTATATATATATATATATATATATATATATATATATATACACACTTCCACTTCCACTTCCACTCTAGCAAGAAATACAGCAATATTTTGTGACCATATATACACATATATATATATATATATATGGTCACAAAATATTGCAGTATTTCTTGCTAGAGTGGAAGTTGAGGGATTAAGGCACAATTAAAGTCAGGACAACAAAATTGTGCTCAAAGTGCACAACATGCTAGCGAAGCCTGCTGTGGCTAATATAAGAGCTGGGTTTAAGCTCATTGTTAACTCTGACTGCTACGATCCAAAGGTAGAGGTTACATATGATTAGACGGCCTCCACTGTGAATGCTCTGGAGAGGCGCTTCCGTTCCAGTTGAGCATTGCAAATTTCTTAAACCCTTGACCGCACTCAGCCACTGGCATGCAGGGCGAGCCTTTTCTGAGGCCCAAGAGTGATGATTCAATGTGGGGCACCTGCCTGCACCTGAAATTATTTTTTCCTGATGTCTGATCCTGCTTCACAAATAAAAAAAAAAAGGCGCGCTGTAACTCTGATTTGCCGAAACTGTTTGTTCTTGAATTCACAAAATCTTCAGTTTTTCTTTTTCAAACTCATTTAATATCCTTTAATTATCCACTATAAAAGTTGGGACTATTTTTTTATCAAGTTAAAAATATTTTCCTCACAGTAGTTTACAGCACCAGAGATATTATGCAAATGTCAAATCTGTTTGAGTCAACAGCAAGATAAATTGTATTTTATTATTGTTCGGGATGTGTATCTCTGGAAAAATACATTGTGATGATGGACCACCAATACAAACTTCAGGCTATAGAAGTGATATTTCCATTACCAGGAAAAAGTAATGACTATATTATCATTGTTATTGGAGAACATCTTACTGAAGTTTGTGTCTCCCTGCCATCACTCTTGCACTTGTTCAAGTTTACTTTTATTGACTCATATCGGGCTGGGCTTCATTATAGAACATGGATGCAATTTTCAGCTCTTAGTAGACTATTGCAGCTGTTGCCTGCACCTGCTCTGTTGTTATCTCTGCATTACTAATGACTGTTTATATTATTGATATAAAATCATATATAAAATATTGATATATTTGATTTTGTTACTGAGAAAATAAAAAAAATTCTCAGAGAGGGTTCTTGAATAAGCATACTTAGCATTACGATAGGATGCTGATTTAAAAGTCAGCCCTTCAGTGGCCGAACCATGCTCGTCAGGTCCAAACACAGTCGCCAATCCAATGGCATTAAAGGAGAATTCCAGTGTGAAATTGACTTGGGGTGTATTGAAACATGATAATGAGTTCTAACCTTTGTCGAATACCCCACCTCTGTATGCATGCAACATTTCAAAATATATGGCTTTTTAGCCGAAGCTCCAAAGAGGCTTACAATGGTAGTGAATCGGGCATAACGTTGCCATGCAAAGAAATCGCAATTTTTTTCATCATTAACAAGGCTCAAAGTAGCTCCACCCTTGATTGCTAGAATTCCGAGGGCCCTGACATTTAAAACGAGGCACTGAGAACTTTGAAAATGCACAGGTAGTTTATTTAAAAAGACTGTTAATGCAAACCTAACCTTGAGGTAGTTTCCAGGTGCCTCCATCTTGAAAGTCACAATATGGCGATTGACGAGCACGAACGAATAGGAAGGATAGGGGCTCAGATTGCAATGTATTCAATCATGCTCATTAATTGACTTATTGTGAGTTTCAAGATGGAGGCAACTGGAAACTACCTTAAGGTTAGGTTTGCACAAACAGTCTTTTTTAATAAACTACCTGTGCCTTTTCAAAGTTCTCAGTGCCTCGTTTAAAATCTCAGGGCCCTCTGAATTCTAGCGATCAAGAGTGGAGCTACTTTGAGCCTTGTTAATGATGAAAAAAATAGCGATTTCTTTGCATGGCAACGTTATGCCCAATTTACTACCATTTTCAGCCTGTTGGGAGCTTTGGCTGAAAAGCCATTTATTTCGAAATGTTGCGTGCGTATGGAGGTGGGGTATTCGACAAAGGTTAGTACTCGTTGTCATGTTTCAATACACCCCAAGTCAATTTCACACCGGAATTCTCCTTTAACTCCTGTCACTGTGCTGATCTGCCCACTCTTTTTGATCCAACTGGGACTCAAATCTCTCAGAGAAAAGTCTTCTTGAACTAATTTTAACCACCAGTGTTTTTTTTTTTTTTGTCAGATGCATTTTTTTTCCCCACACGTTTGACCTTTTTGTGCCTTTCCCAAGTCACAAAATAACCAGGCCAATAATCAGGCCTTGCGTAAAATTAGGCCTATATTATAAGTCCTGTGTTTTAAACCTGAAGACGTATGTCTTTGATTTATTAATAGCAGCCCTTGGATGTGTCTATTTTCCATGGATGACCTTTCCATATGTGAAAATTACTCCCTGGATTTTGTCATCTATTGGTCAAAGCATTCCAGTAATTATTCTTTCAATGTGTCTCCCGCTATCTCTGGGCACTGATCGTGGTCTAATCAAAGATTTAAGTCATATTTTATATTGGTGCCAGTAACAAGGCCGTCAGCTCTACAAGGGTGAGTGCAAATCACACATCTTCTCTTATAATTGAAGACCTGTGTGCAAGAAGTACCTTAGTTACTAAATAACACTTTTGAGATTTTGGGGGTCAAAGTTTTCAAAGCATCCATTATAAAAAATTACTATATTGCAAGCTATAGTTATCCCATCGTAAATGGATGGCATTTTCACCTCCATACTGTAGTATTACAACAGTGATACTATAGTCATTCAATCTACAGCAATACAGATGTGTGGTCTATAGTCATAACATGGTACTGTTGACTGTGGTGATGCTATGGTTGTAATGTGATGGCTGTAGTACTACTCTAGTCATACTATGCAAACGATAGTAATACTACAGTTATACCATACTATGAAGCCCATTGCTGTGTCCAGGGGCTGTTGAGAGCTGGCAAACCCTTTTTTTGTGGAAAATACTCATGTATTATGGAGTATTTTATAAAATTAAGTTTGCGCTTCTGTACTTATTTCTGCTAAATACTTGGACTTGGGCACATTTACTGCTAAACGCCTGGACTTGAGTACCTCTAACACATGAAGCCTACTTTCCAACCTCCATGGTTGCCATTTTCACAGCTTGTCAAGTGACACATTTCAGGATTTTGATTGGACAGTCATGAACTTTTGGACTTGAGTACATCTTGCCTCGAAGTTTAGTGAGTTTGACAATGGCAACACACCATTACACTGGACTTCAGTTCTTCTTCTGAGAAATCTTTGGTATCAGATTATGCTCCGCTAAGTATGGCTTTTATTACTGGAGTGAGTTCATTTTTTTGCAAAATGTGACTGAAGTACTTTTTGCATGCAGGTCGTTGACTTTCCAATCAGTACTACGAAGAAGCCATTCAGTAATTCTGTCAGAAACACATTAAAGGTCAGGAATATTTCTTGCCACTGTAATAATAAAAATGTACCCATACAGTTTGCCTGTTTTTTTGTGTAAAATGTGACACGACGTCCCCATAAACTTCAGTTCAAGTTCAGCTCTTTTTCCCTTCACCGAAATCGAAATTAAGAGAGTCGATGGCACAAAATTAAAAGGTGAACTTAGTTGCATTGGAGCTGACGACCTCCAGTTTTGCTTTTGTAAATGCTTATGCTGCAAATATGTATCAGCTGGGGGAGAATATGTATGGGAGACAGCATGCAATACTGATGTATAATACAACGCCAACACCGAAATAGTTGGGACGAAGTGTAAATTGTGAATCAAATGAGCCAGTATGTTATTTACAATAGAAAACAGATAACATTTCAAATGCTGAAACTGAGACATCTTACATTTTTATCCACAAAATGAGCTTATTTCAAATTTTCTCGCTGCAAAAGGTCTCAAAAAAGTTGGGACACAGGCAAAAAAAGGGCTGAAAAGGCAAATACATATGCAGTATAAGAGAACCAGCTGAAAGAACATTTAACAAGTAATTAAGTTAACTGGCATCAGATGTGTCACATGATTGGCTATAAAAGGGTCTTAGAGAGGCTGAGTCTCTCAGAAGTAAAAATGGTCAGAGGCTCTCCAACCTGTGAAGGTTTGCGTAAAAAAAAATGTTCCTCAACGTCGAATTGCAAAGGCTTTCATCAAGTCTACATAACATCATCAAAAGAATCAGAGAAACTGGAAAAATCTCTGTGCGTAAGGGACAAGGCCGAAAACCTTTACTGGATGCCCGTGATCTTCGGGCCCTCAGACGCCACTGCATCACTCACCGGCATGATTTTGTCGTTGACATTACTAAATGGGCCCGGGAATACTTCAAGAAACCACTGTCTGTAAACACAGTCCGCCTTGCCATCCATAGATGCCACCTAAAACTCTATCATGCAAAAAGTAAGCCATTGTTGAGCATGATCCAGAAGCGCCACCGTGTTCTGTGGGCCAGGGGTCATTTAAAATGGACTGTTGCAAAGAGGCAAAGTGTCCTGTGGTCAGACGAGTCCAAATTTGACATTCTTGTTGGAAATCATGGGTGTTGTGTCCTCCAGGCTAAAGAGGACAAAGATCACCCCTCCTGTTATCAGTGTTCAGTTCAAAAGCCAGCATCTCTGATGGTATGGGGCTACATTAGTCCATATGGTGTGGGACATTTGCATGTTTTAAAAAGCACCATGAATGCTGAAAGGTATATAAAGGTTTTAGAGCAACATATGCTCCCCTCCAGACGACATCTATTCCAGGATAGGCCTTGTGTATTTCAGCAGGACAATGCCAAACCACATACTGCAGCTATGACAACAGCATGGCTTCATAATAGAAGAGTCCGTGTGCTAAACTGGCCTGTCTGCAGTCCTGATCTTTCACCGATTGAGAACATTTGGTGCATAATTACATGAAAAGTCCGTCAAAGGAGACCCAACACTCTCCAACAGCTGGAAGCCAGTATTAAACAAGAGTGAGATCAAATTCCAATAGCTAAATTCAAGAAACTTGTCTCCTCAATGCCTAGACACCTCCATTCTATGTTAAAAGGAAGAGGGGATGCTTCACCATGGTAAACAGGCCCCTACCACAACTTTTTTGAGACCTGTTGCAGCTATCGAATTTGAAATGGGCTCATTTTGTGGATAAAATTGTAAAATTTCTCAGTTTCAACATTTGCTATGTTATCTCTGTTCTATTGTGAATAAAATGCTGGCTGGTGTGATTTGAAAGTCATTGCGTTTTGATTTTATTCATAATTTACACTTTGTCCCATGCTCCAATGGGTCGTAAAGAAAATGAGAATAATCAACCTATTTGAGTGTATGGTTGGAAGACAGGTTGCCCCAACTCTAAAGGGAGGCATCCAGGAGACATTCTAATTAGATACCCAAACTACCTCAACTGACTCCTCTTAACGCGGAGGATCAGCAGCTCCACTCTGAGCCTCCCCTGAATCTCTGAGCTCCTCACCCTGTCTCCAAGGGTGAACCCAGCCACTCTGCACAGAAAACTCATCATGGCTGAATGTATTTGTGATCTTGTCCTTTCTGTTGCTCCCAAGAACCCATGACCATTGGTGAGGGTTGGAACATAGATTGACAGAAAAATTGAGAACGTTGCTTTAAGGCTCAGCTTCTCACCACAACGGTCTGGTGCAGTGCCTACATCACTGCAGACACTGCACCGATTCGCCTTTCAATCTCCCGATTCGCCTGTCAATCTCCCGCGTGGTCCCACCCATACCCCAAGATACCTAATCTCCTCCCCTTGGGGCGATAACTCACTGTCCAATCAGAAAGGTCAATTATCTGTTTCAGCAAAGAATCGTGGCCTCAGATTTGGAGATGCTGATCTGCATTTTGTGTTTATTTGCATTGTCTTTGTCTAACGTGGAAATTAGTTGGATGATCTGAAACATTTAGATATGACAAATTACGCAAAACTAGAAGAAAATGGGAAAGGGGCAAATAATTTTAAACAGCACTGCATATATAGTCCTGGTTTGTTTTAGAGAAGGTCATTATCTACTTACATTCTTGTCATTTCCTGTTTCCCCTAATTGTTTCTACGGAAAATTCATGTAACCTTGTCTGCTGCTGTCTCATTTCATTCCTTGACCCCCATTATTTGATTATTCTCTCCCAGTTTCATTCCTCTCATTTCACAAGCATTTATTCACTTTGTTGATTGATGTCTTGTGTTTTTAAGATCCCGGTCTCTGTCCTAACTTCGCTGGACTGTTGTGTTCTGTCCTCTGTATTACGCACTTACGCTTTTAAGGCTTCTGCACTCAAGCAATCGTGGTCAGTTGGAAGCTTTTGGAAGCGCCGGGAACCATCTGAAACTCGCACAAACAATCGTAGGAAGTCAGAGTGATCGGGGAAAAATTTTATCCCATGATCCACTAACGCAAGTATTTCAAATTGATTTTTGCCAACGTCAACAATAAATATGGCGGTTGTTTTTGTAAACGGTTTCTAATTGGTTCATTGCAGAGCAAATATTCACCACCTAGTTTGCACTTGACCAACCGCTACTCCCGCGTCCTTCCAACAACTCATACTTTCCGACAAAATCCAACTGGTTTGATTTTGTCGGAAGAGGGATCCACGTGATCTGATCCAGTCGGAACCTCTCTTATTCAAGCGGAAGGGTCGGTACAGGTCGGAAGTCATGATCCACTTATGTCTTACGCGTAACAGAAATTTCCACTTAAAATTGTAAGTGGATCACAGGCATTACATAAAGAACTTCAGTTCCCTGTTTAGTTCTGCCCTTTCTTGAGTCTGCTGTCCTGACAAATGGCTGCTTCCAGTCTCACCCCAGTTTGAAGGTGCACACCTGCACATCTGCGATCCCGCAGACTGATCTGAGATCAGTCCCCTCCACCATGCCTTGCCTGACCCTCCATATTCTTGTACATCCCTGCCTGTCCTGAGTTCATCTACTGAAAATCAGCAGCTGAAAATTTGAGTTTGTCACCCTCTTCAGATAAATAAAGGCCAATTTTGGCATTATCGCTGATCTGCACCCGGTTCCTGCACTGTAACCCGACACAATCCCTGCGCGCTTACCCTTTTTATTGCAGCATTGAACGTAGCAATTTTCATAAAATATCCTACCGGGCACTGAAATTAACACAGTGAGAATAACATCAGGACAGCCTCTTAAGGTGAGCTACCTGGCTGCTTTTCAAACGAAAGCTTCTTGGAGCGAAAGAATCGGAAAATCTTGATGGCCACAGGCCTCCCCGGACAGCGAATATGGAGTGTAGATTCGAAGCCCCATTTAGAGGAAGAAAAAGGAGATTTCGAATGGAGATGGAGTCCAGAGAACCCGTTATACAAGGGACACATGAGGTAGAGGAGACAGCGAGGTCCTGGTGGGTGAGCAGACAGAAGATGGAGTGTCTCCGCCGAATCCCAGAGCTGTTCAAGCGGCATATGTCAAGCCCTCTGCGGAGCCAGAACTCATTAAAATACTGAAGGCCTACTTGGGGGGTGGAAAATGCGAACCAAGGTTAGCCGCCTCGCTGCTACATCAGCAGTAAATTGACAACAAGATTTATCCGAATCCATAATTGTAGTTCTCTCATCCACAGTTACGGCAGTTAATGATGGAGAAAACTTGAAGGCCTTCCTGGTAGTTTTAATGAGGACTCCTTTTTTTTTTTAAAGACCACAAAATGCCACCAATTTAAGTTCTTGCAATTTTCTCCACTTCAACTTGAGAACCACCCCGGGAGAAAAAAAAAATCATCACATTGGTCTGCGGCGGCTGCAGCTAAAGAGGAAGCCAGCATGGGTCTCTCCCCTTCGAACGGCGACACAATATGAAGTAGGAAATAATGGCTTTTCTGTCATGTGCTCATCACGACATCTTTCCAACTTTTAATTAGAAAATTGTAACTCTCAGACTGCTTTCTACCTCTCCAGTCGGGAAGAAGATGACAGGTTTTGCCATTTTAATTGTAGTTAACAAATGTCACCATTTGCTCCTCCAAACAACTTGTCACCGCTTTCACTCTCTTACCATGAAATATTATTCACCTTTTCTTCTGTGAAATTTTCAAGTCTTAAGTCCTGAGGCATGCGCTCTCTGTGTTATTTTCATTCATTAATGAGTCAAGAGAGGTGAGCTGAAATCGCTGCCATTTTTGATATTTTCTGTAAATAGATATTCAGGCCGAGCAATTCTACCACCCACTGCCTTGTGTGATCTGAAATACAGTTAAAACAGGAAAAATACTGACTCGGTTGTGCCTATTGCTTCCCCATTCAGTGTCTGACTCCATCATGCTCACGCAATGACTTTTTGAGGTGGAAGTGCACAGACACAAATAATGACATCACCTACCCCATCACAATTTTCGCCCCACCCCAATCCACTGCTGTAGTTATCGCTCAGTTTGCCTGGAGTAGAAATGAATGACTGAAATTATGAGGAAACAAGGCATTGGGCGTTTAGCCCAGGACCTCCATGTGCAGTAGAGTCAAGACAAAAAAGATAGGTACACAGTGTAAGAAGGGCCCCATAAATTGTGATGCTGAATGACCACCTGCCTCACCTCGAGTTTCCTTCCATGATTTACCAAAAAATCCCCAAAAAAGGGGGGGGTTGGAGAGAAAGGGGAAAAAAATCTATACGAAATTCACAAAAAAATATTGTTTTGGGGTCTGATGCTTTGCCCAGTAAATATCATGGGAATGCGACAGCAAATGTAAGTTGAAATGTATTTCTTTTACCCAACCAACAGAAAGGAAAGCTTTCTGCATGTAATAAATATTCCCTTGGAGACTTATTTGTGGCATTTACATTAAGCTTTTTACTAGCTGCTCTTAGTTGTTGAGTAATGGTTACACTAAACTATACACTGAGCAAATGATTCAAAGTTGTACGAAATGATGACATTGCAGATGCTGGTGTACTGCAGCAAAGTTGGCCATACATTTCTAATGTTTGGCTAATGTAATCTTTGTAACAGTTTTTTTAAGTCCCTCTGTTATAAAGTTATCCATGGCTGGTTTACTAATAGGCTCAAAATATACTTTTTCATTGATCATAGCTGCAGCCTACCGCCACAGTGATGTTAAAGCATCACTGTCAGGCTGACAATATCAGTCATGCCTTGTTTTGATTTCAGACATGAAATACACATGAAAGAATTTTAGAATGTTTGCCAAAATGATATTAACTTTTTTATGGATGCTTTAGCTTTTTATAACACTTCATGTGTATCAATGTTTTAACAAAATTAAAATAAGATTAGTTCTGCAAATATTTGAGAGCGTAATGATATAACTAATCTTGTCATCTAAAAACTTATACTGACTTTGTAAGACTATTGCTTTTTGGGAAGTATACTGACCGTGGTGAAAAAGTCACTAAACTATTAATCGGTCCAGAATTTCAACGAGGGAACAAAAGTAGCCAAGATGTGCTTGAAGCCCGCTTTACGGTTTATGTGGGAAAACTATGTTAATCAAAATATTAATGTGAGGGTGTGTTCCGGAAGGATATGCGAGAACCAGAAAGTCCAGCCAAATTGGATTGTATTGAACTTAGGGATGAAAACCCCGGCAGGATTGTAGGCAACGGTACAAAGTCCAGAATCCAAAAAAAAAACACATACAATCCAGAGAGTTGGAAGTGGTTCATTACCAGGGCAGCAGTCACTAGTTTCAAGGTCAGACAAAGCAGGTTCGGTACACAGGCAAGGTATAATCACAGGCAGAGGCAGAATCAAAATCCGGGACTTTCCAGCTGGAAGTATAACGCTATGAATACAGGGCATGAACAGAGTAGCTCGAGCAGACAAGAGGAAATGTTGTGACAAGGGCTGGCTGTGATCTGACTGCTTAAATACACATACAGGAAGTCACATGCTATAATAGGGAACAGGTGAGCTGGATCAGACTAATTAACAAAGGAATGAACAAGAGGAAGTTCCTAACCACATGAAATTGGCGAAAGCCAAAACGCGGACAGGGATTACACAGACAACCTATGACAAACAGATAACTCCGGTTAGGGACCTCTAAAGTGCACAGAGAGTGAGAGGCAGAACAGTGATTAACAAGGTGCGGAGAATCCGCCGAATTGCAGCAAAGTAAAGTGAGTGAAGGCAAGGGGCGGAGATAAGAGCAGAGTGAGTGCTGAGAGCTCGTTAGTCAATTAGTAATGTGCAGCTATACAATCCGTAAGTGCTTGTTAGTAAGTTAGTACTATAAACAATGTTAGTTTTTGTTAGTAATACAAAATAATTAACTGTTAGTATTTATTAGTAAAAATAGAACAGCAAGGCGAAGGAAGCAAACAAGATTGGAAACCCAGAAACCATGAAATCACCTGAAAACGTGGCACACAAAACTCGGGAAACAACACAGTCTCAAAACACATGACCGGACAGGGGAGACAATGTGCAATGCAGGGCATGGAGAAATACATGAATCAGAATGATAATCTAAACAGAAAATATGAGTGATGACAGGAAAAGGATATGGCAAGACAGGAAATATACAAAACATGACATGGAATAAATCAAAACATGGCCTGGTAAAAGCAGAGTCATAACGAAAACATGGTCTGGCAACAACAAAATCATAACAATTAATCATTGCAGAGTATTTTAAACACTTTGAAAAGTGTCTGGAGGGGAACTTATAAACAACTTGCATGGGAATGTTTTTCAATCCTCTCCACAACCAAATGCAGTTAGAAATAGGAACGAAAGCACTTCAAATTTTACTCATACTTGAAAGATACTTGAAAGATAAAAAAGACAGTATTGATTGTATGAACATAAAAAAACACTTAGTAACAGGTCTTGAGTTATGACATAAAATTACACTTCCATTACTCCACAAATTAATGTCAGCAAGATATACATTTTTGTCACTCCAGCTACAAGTAAATATTTTATTGAATGGACGTGAAAAAAGCCAAAGATGATGTTTTTTAACCCTAATCGTTAACAAATGCAGTCATCATGCTAATTATTCACCAAACATTTTTACTTTAAATGTGTTCGTACACAGTGTTTTGGAATTAAAGCCTGCAACCACACTGGCCCTTTTTGGATCATGTTCAATGGCCTCAGTGTAGTTCTTTAGTGTCAAAGATGGACCAAAGATTGCCAATCTGCCATTAAAATGCCTGAGAAATGCTCCCCCCATTTTAAAAATTTGGCTCCCCCCCTTTTTTAAACAGTCTGTGCTTAAAGAATAAGGGTGGAAGGCTTGGCTGAATACTCATGATCTTTGATCACTCGAATAACATTGTATCAACAATTGTCATTCATCCATTACCGATATAATCACATGGGCTCAGGATTACTTTGGAAAATCTTTGTCCGTAACTGACAGTGGAAACTTGACAACGGAAAAAGGAAGCCTAATGTTTACAGCATTCAGTGATGTTGTCAACTTCTCTGGGCTCCAAGGCATTTGCGATGGACCATCACTCATTGATAACATGTATTGTGGTCAGACAAACCAATATTTCCAGTTCTTTTTTTTGGGGGGGGGGGGGGGGTATGGGGAATGGACATGCAAGAGAAGGACCAGCCAGACTATTTCCAGCTGTCCAAAAGCATGTCCTGATAAGTGGTTGTGTCAGTGCTCTTGCTGATGGAAACCTACACTCCTGTGAAGACATTAATGCTCAAAAGTACACTGAGATTTTGGAGCAGCATATTCAAGAGATCTTTTCCAGGGATGCCCATGCATGTTTTACGACAACACAAAACCACATTCTGTTAGCTTAACTAATAGCCGGGGTCTGTAAGAATAGGGTGCGGGCGCTAGACTGGTCTGCCTTCAGTCTTAACTTGTCCCCAATTGAGAATATGTGGTGTGTTTTGAAAAGCAAAATGCGACAAGGAATGACCTGTACTATTGCACACTTAAAGATTATTTTTGGAAGAATGGATAAAATTATACTGGAAATCATGTGGTTTCTTCAGTCTGTTAATCATAATTCAGTGTTGAGAAAAGGAATGAAAAATTACAAAATAGTAAATTCTTTACTGTCCAAACTTTTTTGGAATATGCCACTGAAATGAAAATTAAAATGTGTTTCTGGTGCCATATAACTTACATGGAAAGTGCCCCCTGAAATATAATTACTCCCATGATATTCATTTTTTTGCCTAGTTGTGTGAAGCCCTGGCAGAAAAATTATAGATAGTCCTTGCAGCTGGAGAAAAATAGGAATAGATGTTAGTGATTGATTGGTGCATGTACAACCCCTATTCCGAAACAGTTGGGACAAAGAGTATATTGTGAATAAATTTTTACAAAACGTAATGACTGTCAAATAACACCTGCCAATATTTTATTCACAATAGAACAGAGATAAAAAAGCAAATGTTGAAACTGAGAAATTTTACGATTTTATCCACAAAATGAGCTAATTTCAAATTTGATGACTGCTGTAGGTCTCAAAAGAGTTTGCCATGGTGTAGCATCCCCTCTTCTTTTTAACACAGAGTGGAGGCGTCTGGGCATTGAGGAGACAAGTTTCTTGACTTTAGCCATTGGAATTTGATCCCACTCTTGTTTAATACAGGCTTCCAGCTGCTGGAGAGTTTTGGATCTCCTTAGACAGACTTTTCGTTTATTTATGTGCCAAATATGTGTTTATGTGTTCTCAATCGATGAAAGATCAGGACTGCAGGCAGGCCAGTTCAGCACACGGACTCTTCTACTACGAAACCATGCTTTTGTGATAGTTGCAGTATAAGCTTTTGTATTGTCCTGCTGAAATACTTAAGGCCTTCCCTGGAATAAATGTCATCTGAAGGGGAGCATATATTGCTCTAAAACCTTTATATACCTTTCAGCATTCCTGGTGCTTTTTAAAACATGCAAGTGTCCCACACCATATGCACTAATGCATCCCCACACCATCAGAGATGCTGGCTTTTGAACGCTGATAACAGGAGGGGTGGTCTTTCTCCTCTTTAGCCCGCAGGACACGACGACCATGATTTCCAACAAGAATGTCAAATTTGGACTCGTCTGACCACAGGACACTTTACCACTTTGCTACAGTCCATTTTAAATGAGCCTTGGCCCACAGAACACGGCGGCGCTTCTGGATCATGCTCAACAATGGCCTACTTTTTGCATGATAGAGTTTTAAGTGGCATCTGTGGATGGCATGGCAGACTGTGTCTACATACTGTGGTTTTTTAAAGTATTCCTGGGCCCATTTAGTAATGTCAATGACGGAATCATGCCGCTGAGTGATGCAGTTGTGTCTGAGGGCTCGAAGACTACGGGCATCCAGTAAAGGTCTTTGACCTTTTCTCTTATGATTTTTCTAGTTTCTCTGAATCTTTTGATGATGTTATGCACTGTTGATGATGAGACCTTCAAAGCCTTCGCAATTCGACGTTGAGGAACTTTTTTTTTTTAAAGTATTCTACAATTTTTTTGCAAACCTTCACAGGTTGGAGAGCCTCTGGCCATCTTTACTTCTGAGAGACTCAGGCCCGTTTTCAGAAACGTCACTCACACTCACCCTCCACTCACCATATAGTGAGTACGATTTAACTGGAGTGTAAGAAAGAGATCGACCAACCACTTACCGAGGGAGTGGTCCCACTCCTCGCCAATTGCTATTCGTAAACGCCACTCGAGCATAACTGACAGTAGTGGGCACTGGGTACCACAGGCGGTGCGTCGGCTGCTGCAAAAGGACGCTAAATCCTCACCCTTCAGTGCTGAATGACCTAAACCTGACGCAGTTTACTTTTCTTGATAAGAAAGTTTCTCAGACTAATTGGTAAAACGACAATCAAATTTATTTCTAATAATGTTGTTATACATTGCTTCACAAAATTGAGGCGTTTCTTTCGCACATAAACGACGACGTAAATATCAGCATGTCTTCATAAGTTCTGTGGTCGAGTGGTTCGCGAAAGGCACAGGACAGCGCGCGAGGCTCACTAAGCAACAAGCTGCGAAATGTGTCAGACATTTCCTTCTACATTCAGCGGTTAAAAACGTAGAAAAGAATGGATTCTCGTGACTTGCAGCTACACGAGCCTCGCAGACCAATCCACATGCGCCCCACGAGCCGCTGAGCGCAGAATTTTCCAACCCATCAGTAAAGAAAAGCGCGAGAAATCCGAATGCGTGAGAGTTGACAGGTATGTGTCATTCATGAAAACTGGCCACATCTGATAATGTTGAGAGTTTTTGCAATGGTAATTTAAATGAACTGAAAACAGTTCATGTCCAATCATTATTTTTAAGGGATAGTTTTGAGCTTCCCCTATTGCTAGTTCACCAGTTGCCACTGGTGGGTACACAAATGCTAACCTTGAGTTCATCACTGTGCAGTTCGTAAACACTGAAACCCAGAGGTCAGTTAGTAAGTTAGCGGCATCGTTATCATCTTTATAGTTTTTAGTCTTTATTTGCGCAGTTGCGACTGCGTCGAGCTCATGGCTGTAAATGATCCAGAGTTTCTAATGCAGGGGTGTCAAACTGACCCGTAAACGGGCCAAGAGGCTGTAGGTTTTCACTCCAACAATGCAGAAGCGCACCTGATACAACTAATCAGTTGAGCAGGCCGAGATCAGTTGATTAAATCAGTGCTCTCAGGTGAGCTTCTGCTTGGTAGGATTGAAGACCTGCCGCCTCTTGGCCCGTTTACGGGTCAGTTTGACACCCCTGTTCTAATATTTGTAACCACCTGAAAGCCATGACAACGAAATACCGGCGCAAGTTAGTGCGGTTCAAGGGAGGTGTTCCCTGCACTCAACCTTCACTCAGAAAGAGATGCTATTTTCAGTGTGAGTGAGGTCTCTGAAAGCAAATGAGGGTTAGGACAACCTCTGACCCATTTAGTATAACCTGACACTAACTAAGTTTTAGTACTCACTCGCACTCAATTAGTGTGAGTGTCGTTTCTGAATACAGGCCTAAGCCTCTCTAAGACATCCTTTTTATAGCCAATCATGTTACACACCTGATGCCATTTAACTTAATTACTTGTTAATGTTCTTTCAGCTGATTTTTAAATATTAATTGGTTTTTCAGCCCTTTTTTTGCCTGTGTCCCAACTTTTTTGAGACCTGTTGCAGCCAGAAAATTTGAAAAAAGCTCATTTTGTGGATAAAATGTAAAATGTCTCAGTTTCAACACGTGACATGTTATCCATGTTCTATTGTAAATAACATAGTGGCTCAAGTGATCTGAAAGTCATTGCATTTGGATTTTATTCACAATTTAGGCTTCGTCCCAACTATTTTGGAACTAGGGTTGTATGTTACGGCATATCAACGGATGTAGCGCATGCAGAAATTTCATTTGTAACTGAATACATACCAAATTAGACCCAAACATACAATTCAATGTAATTCTTTACCAAAATTATGTTCTAATTAGAATATTGGAATTTTTCTCATTTCAATTTTTTCAGGGGCCAGGGGAACAGCCCTCTCCTGATGGCTTGTTTGTTTTTCGGAAAGTGATATATATGGGCATGTTAAAATGAGAAAACGCTGTCCAAATTGGTAATGCATACATTTGTAACAAATATAACAATGTATCAAAACAGGATACGATTTATAGAATAGGACTTGGACTTGAACTTAGACTAAAGTACAGTAGGCTATGTTAGATTTGCCAGGTGCTGAAAGTGTTGTTATCATTTACTCGTATTTCTCTGAGCAAATTATACATCCAGCCAGTTTCTTCCCTGCTCTTGTTCAACATGCTTCATACTTTCAGTGGTTAAAACAAATGAATAAAAACAGGACAGAAATTTTAAGCATTGTCCCCTCACCATAAGAGTGGGCTTACATTTCGCAGTCATACAAAGCTAGGTACTGAACTTCAAAAGAAATACTGGGATCTGTTTCTGGTTCAGCGCAGAGGGAAGGAAATATTTTCAATGCAGTTTGAAGGTGTCTCTTCAAACTGAGGACACAACCATGTATATGGCATTCCATCTAGCTATCTATGGAAGACTATTCTGGCTGCAGACGAAGTGTGGGGGTTGCGAGGATTCTGCACTCACAGACATGCAACCCCTGAGACCGCGGTCTCCAGATTGCTGTAAAGTGGATTTTCTCTCCTCATACCCCAGAGACCTCTGTTGCTGACTGAACCAGCGTATAAGATGCTTGGGTGCTAATAATTCCTGACAATAAATGTTGTCAGAATTTAAACAAGAACCAGGTGACACTTTGTTTATCTGGACCCTGTTGGTCAGCTAAATCAGGGGAAATGCGAAAATCTTAAGCGATAAGAATTACATACCTGTAATTGAATCTGTCTGTTTTCATTGGGACAAAGGCATATTCTCAGAAGTCTGAGTTCATAAGTTGTAGTCTCTCAAGGAAGGTTGACAGTGTCTTGAAATGTTTGGCCATAATTAGGCTATACAATTTACCTGCTTGCTATGACCACATGTTCCTGTATGAACAAGTAATAGCTCGTGTTACTGCATGGCATAACCACGTACTGTATCTGTTTGAGTGCCTTTAACTCAATGAGGGTGGAATGGTTGGTTATACACATAAAAGTAATTTCATTTTATTGTTTTATTGTTTCTGTAGATAACAAGAAAGCTTTAAAAGGGACGTATTATACCTGTCCTAATGTGGCCAAATATAATGTTATAATGTGACACAAGTATGAGTTAAATGCATTTGAAAGTATTTCCTTTGAGTGAGACTGCTCTAAATCCTCGGTTTCCAAAAGTTTTTTTTCTGTTTTGCAAAGCTAATTTTGCGGAGTATCAGAATGGCTCACTTCAGTTTTTGTTGCCAAGGAACACAATGCTGAGGTCTGCACATCTTGTTCAGTAAAATCTTATTCACGGCTCTTCTAAAAGCTACAGCCATTAGATCTGATAGAAAACAAGGTCATTCTTAAAATGAGTATTGCTTTAATTATAATTTTGTTCGGCTACGCGTGCCGAGGTCTGACCGTTTCATCCCAGATATATGCATCCCAGTTAAGATGCGCCCAATCAGACGCATAGTCCCATAGCTAAGATCATAAACTCTCCGATTGGAGATTGGATTTTCTCACACATTTGATAAAATAATTTTTTCATTTAAGGAGTTAAGAACAGGGTTTGGGGGTCATTCATGAGAATTTACAGAAATGCAGAAGAAACATCAGGTTTCACCAATGGTTCAGTTGATGAAGATAATTAACCAGTTGAAGGCCAGAAGTCGGCATGAAAAACCAGGGACAGATATGGCCCCTTGTTGCCCACCGAGATCTAAAATACCCACCCATCTAACAGGGATGTGTCAATCAGGGATGAGATAGGTGCGGTGTGGCATCAACATTGCAGCACACATGGGACTGGCTGCCAGCCAGTGTGTCATGTGAGGCATGCCGAGGCAAAACCTGGGATGCAGTGCTGGGAGTCTGGGTCTTCCTATTCCAAGGCCACATCCAAGGCCTGAATACTTCGTCAGTACACACTACTGGCTACTACTTGTACATTCTGCTATCTCAATGTCCTGAACAGATCTGATTTACAAGACCCACCCCTACCTTGGCGACGTAACGTGCAATACCGTACCTGTCCAGTCACCCGCACATATGACATATGTGTGCTGAGAACAGGCCATTCAACTAGACTCACTAATTTCCTTTCACCAAAGTGAGCCTAACGCTGTAGGACCTGATGGAATATAGCACTGTCAAGCCTGGACATGAACACTCCCAGAGTCTCTGCCTCTACAATATGACCATGCGAGCGATTTCACCCTGTGATCACTCTGCATGAAAGAATATTTCCTCATATCACAGCCAAATTTACCCTTGGCTGACTCCAAATTGTGGCCCAAGTAATCCTGCATGGTTAACTTTGTTGATGACAAATTAGTTCCGCAACCTACCCTACCAGTCGACACATGAACTCCGGCCCTCCCCAAAATGACAAATCTTACAATTAACAAGCGCTGTTCAAATAAATTGGTTAGGCAGCATCTCTAAAGTGATCATTTTGAGCTATTTCATATCTGTGAAAATAAGGTAATATATTTTGGAACAAAAGGTAATTCAGGAAGTACAATGAATATTTTTTTTTTCTTATTCTCATTATAACGAGCAGCACATCTCCATGGTAATGTGCCTGTTCGTAGCGCACGTGACTAAAGCACCTCTCATATTTCACGCTGCAGAGGACAGAGACGGCCTACATAAAAAAATGAAAACAAAATAATACTGATTTTATGGATAAGTTTCTTTTATAAGTGTAACATCATGGTGCCCAAAAGTGTTAGAAGGGCACCTGGAGAGTGATGGGACATCGAGGAACCAAGATCAGGTCGTGGAGTTTATTAAAAAAACAATCTGAATAAAATAACACAAAGGCAAAACCTCAAAGGGAAAAACTAAAGAACAAAAAGAGGTGCCCTCAACAAAAAGGTGTTACAAACTCAGGCTACCTGCCAGTGAAAAGGAAAACTAAGATATGAATAGAAAAGGGAATGACAATCAACTCAAGCCTGCCGCGGACGGTGCAACTTTGCCTGAGGCAGGTGACATGCATGCATTCTGCATCAGGCAATGTTGCACCGTGTGGGGATGGTTTTTGCTGCATAACTTCCTCGCGTGACAGTGCAGCAGTGTATCTAGCATGCCAGATATTTTTGCATCAAGCGAGGAAGTTACTCACCGCGTGGGGGCTACCTGCTGCAATGTTACACGTGCTCTACCAATCACAACATGCAGACCCGTCATATGATGTGCAGACGAGTCACATGATACAGAAAAATGTCCACACTTCAACTAATTTATCCTCGGCCAAGATTGTCACACTTTCAGAGGGTGCCACCATTTTTCTGTACCATGTGACTCGTCTGCACAAGTTACAGCCATGTTACAGCCATAAGATCTGAAAGTGCGTATCTTCAATAAACAATTTATTTTAAAAGATAAAGTGTCATGATCCAGATGGGGAATCAAGTGTGGCGGCAGAATACGATCCAATGGGTAGGTTCATTGACAGCAGTATGGTATAATTAGGAATGGAACCCCAGAGGAAGAGGCGGAGACGGAACGCCGGAGGAGGAAAGCTCAGTTCAAAGCAGATGTAACAGGCAAAGGCTGAGCTGTCAATCGCCAGCCAATGGCGACCAGGATTAGAGCCAGGTGGAGTGTGCAATTTGCCAGAGCCGAACTGTCCCACAGGAGGATAGAGTAGCTTGAGGGGAACTTAGTTCCAATCCTGCTGACTGAAGAGGGACTGGGACCTTTTTCCTAACACACAGGACAGAGGAACAGACTTGGAAGGTTAAAAGCCATATTCTGAGAGAATGGTACTTTTGAGATACTTAGTGGAGTTGACATCTCAGAATTGCATGAAATTTGGCAGAATAGTGCACATATACAGTACGTGTAACAGAAAATCCCGGAGTTTGAGCTCACAATTTTTATCGATATGGCTATAGTGCCTCCGAGAAGGGGAAAAGTTAGGTACCAAATTGAGCATTTTTGAGGAATAATACCCATTTTTGGAGGAATATTGTGGATAACTGTTTCAATGAGCAAAAGAAGTTTGATAGTATTTGATCCAGGGATGCCACCTGGAAAGTGCCACCTGGTGATCATGTTGGTTATACGTGCAGTGACAAGAAATCTGTGTACAACTGGAAAAAATATTTTTACAAATTCAGGCTTATTTTAATTTTTAAACCAGACCAGTGCCAAATTCATCTTACCTGCTTCCTTTTCAGACATTAAAGGTGAAAACATTGACGTATTTAGTCTGGCACTTCTTTGGTTTTTCAAGATATTTGCTCCCAAAGTTAGGTGCAGGCTAATTTTTCCTGTTTGTACAGTGGATTGACATTGATAACCACACACCTGTGGGGATGGGTAGACCATTAATTTGAACCTTGGGCTAAACAAAGGACACCAGAAACATCTTTGGCTTAGCTTCATCTTCGAGCAGCGGCTACAGAAATTTTGACAAGATCTCCAATTTGCAGTGATGTTCAGGGGCCCATAAAATGTAACCCAAGAAGATAGTGCCTTGAAATTATGTGAGTGTCCAGCCCTTTCAGGACATTTTAACATGCCAAAGGAAGGTTTATGGCACTCTCTGCCAATGTCTGGATATAAGGGGACAAGTGTTCAAAAATATATCAGTGTGGGAGGCGCTGTTACCAATATGTCAGATCTGACAAAACCAGACATGTGCCTTAGGGAAGTTTCTTGAAATGGAATCTGTGTCTTTCATGCATTGTGAAAACACTGATTTTGTTTTGGCACTATGTTGGTTTAACTAGTAATGCCAATGGGTGGTGCCCCAATGTGCCACCTTATTAAGACCTCACAAAACCAGACATGTGCCACAGAGAAAGGTCTTAAACTGAAATATGTGCAATGTATACATAGCGAAAACACTGATTTAGCTTTGGAAGTTAATTGGTTTAACTAGTTACAGAGATAGGTGATGCCCATAGAGGTACTGGTACAAAATAAATTTTAAGGTTTCCAACAGAGGTAAGCAACTTATTATTACGGTACATTTGGATAGTATATTGGAACAATAACTGAGAGAGAGAAATTTATGAGAGCTGAATTTATTGTTTGTGGTATATGTAAAAAAAAAAAAAATCTGTCAATTCTAGACGCCAGTATTGGTAAACATTAACATTGTGCAGTCACTTAACACTTCTGAATACAGGTTTTTTCCCTGCTATCCCTTGAGGTTTCAACTTTTTACTTGTATTCAAAGATTCAAAGATTTTGTCCATAAGATCCGTGCAAGGTCTGCCAGACATAATTAGCGACTAAACACTAAACAGTGGGCGCGTTCTAAAAGTAGGCAGCGCTATGCGCCATTAACTAAGTAGAACGGAGGTCATCAAATCACGGTCCTCGAGGTACAACAACTGCTGGTTGTCCACCCTAGCTTTACCTTGGATTCAGATGTAAGGACAGTCCAGCCAATCAGAAGCAGCCTTGCTTAGACTGTGAAGATAAGGCCTGTAGTCTCATATTAAACCTGATTTCAAAAGGGGAGGGAAACGTCAATTCATCGGAGGTTAGCCAGCTGTAGAGGGTTATTGATTCCACAGATGTTAAAATCAGGTTCTGCGGAATATGCCTTCTTCTCAAAAAAAAAAAAAAAAAGAGATATATATCTTTTGTTGTCTTGGAGAGAGATGAAGCCGCCATAATAAAACGCATTAAAGCTTGTTTTGAAAGTGTGGCGTACTGGAGTACCAGGGGTGTCCGCGCACTCCCCCAGTGGCCAAGGCTAAGCTCTCTCTCCAGCCGACGCTTTCATCACATGTGGCTGCGGGACTCGACTTTATTGGATTGGGCAGCACTGCCGGAGGAGCTGCGCTATCTTCATGTCTTCAAATTAGACTCCTTTGCCTGCCTCTGCCACCCCTTTTAAGTTCGCTTCTTTCCCGCACTCCCGCCCCCCCCCCACCTTCTTGTTTTCTCCTGGGCTATCGTTTGGTTATTATTTTCTTGCAATTTTCAGGTTTCACTTTCTGCATTCAGACTCTTGTTTTCGTACCCCCAAGTTTGTACGTAATGTTAGTTGTCATGCGCTCACATTCATTTTATGTTTGTTTTTTTGTTTATGCCCTGGCGTGTGCAGCGCTTATTAGGCTTACTTTGGTCAATTAGGTGGAGTTGCAGGGCAGCTTTACCTTGAAGCAGAACTGCAACATAGAGAGATGATGATTAAAAAAAAAAAAAAAAAAACAGGGGAAAAATTAATGTGAAAAGATGATGCAACCGAAAGAGTCCTTTTCTTTAGATTATTGATTAGTGGCTAATCTCTGACAGCAGATGCTTGTTGAAGACGAGTCTGGCGTGCGAGTATTTGGTATGTGTATTTTTCTTTAATTTTGTTTCGTATGCATACATCAAAACTTACGCAAGAACTTCTTTGCAGGGTATTTAAAGCCGCTTTCTAATGGTTTTTCAAATAGAAAATACGAAAAGTTCATGCAGAAAGTGCCATTCTAGTTGTCTGCACTGTACTTCCAAATGCCTTCAGTTACTGCATAGCTGCCAATACCACACTACTGCGAAGAAACACATGATTTAGTCTGTTTGTTGTTTCAATGAAACCATAAACTGAACAAGAAGTATTTTATTGGTGCAGCAGTTCTAACAATTTATTAAGTTTGAACTTGCAAGGTACATTGACTTGACTTTGGTATATGTTTGTGGATTCAATTGAAAAATTTCCCCGGGGGTTCAATTTTAAGTATTCCCCGAAAACACGGCACATTTTATAAGCTCAAATCAAGTAGACGGTATGAAACAATCATTGTAAGGTTAAGGCACGGTAATGTTTCAGAGAACAGCCTAAGGTGCCTTTCCCAGCATATGTCTGCTCATCTGAGATATTTCTGCTGGGCAACAGCTCTGTGTAGCAAAAAAAAAAGGTGTTACATTATATATAGTTCATATAAATAAACAGACATTTCTTAATAGAAATAACAAATACAAGTATTGCTTGGAGTACCCCTCTGATTGCAGCTTCTTGCATTCGTGATATGTTTCATAGCACGCCACAGGAAATTTAGCATTACTGCTTGTGAGCTCTACCCTTCGTATAGAGACAGCTGCATTGTTACCGAAACTATCCTTGCAGCAGCTCGAGAATCAGTTATATGAGAAAATCGTATTAGTTTTTTCTCTTTCGAGCTGTCTGTTAGGATACGTACATCTGACCTCAGGCAAACTGTGCCGATGAATTTGGCATTAGCAATGTCAAAAACATCCTCGTGACCTCTAACCACGTGGCTATCGTGAGCTCAGCTCTGTTCGTTGCTGAGCATCGAGTGCCTTGGTTTCCTCAGCTTGAACTAACAGCAGTGTCCAAAGCTTTAAACGTTAAAGTCACTGCTCCTTCTATTTGTAATTCTGTGCAAATATGTGTTGTGTTTACTGAGAAAAGGGAGGTTTATTGGGAATTCAAGCATGAAGTGGAAAAAATATGATTCTGATCGAGCAAGAGTGGTCAGTTTGAGATTTGGATTTTTTCCCCTCATGTTTAGATCCTGAGGTCATATTTTCAATTCTTTTAAATCCTGTTTCTTTCTGCCCAATTATTTATTTTTGACTTAGGCTCTTTTTCAAGAGCAGACACTGGGATACATGGTGAAAATAATAAACAGATTGTTAGTTTCCCTTCTGTTTGAGAAATAAAGAGCTTCCTTCACGGCTTTGTGGAGATTAAAAGGCAATGGAGGAATCAGCGCTCGGAAACGTTAGGAAAAATGACTGCCTTCAGTGGGCCACTGTAATCCGCAGCAATTACATGCCTTTGGAAAGACACACATCAAGATGAATCTGGAGACACACTGTTCTCTCACAATCATTACTGAGCAGAGAGGTAAATAAGATCTGACCACCTCATCCCTTAACTGCGTGCTTCTACCTTGCAGATTGTGACGGCCATAGTTGTGGACAGATTAATGTGTTATTACACCAGACGCGCATCTTATTTCGCGGCCCTCATGCTTTATGCAGTCGTAATTTAGGTACTAAATGTACCTACTGGTGTGCTCATTGTTAACGACGTACTTTTTAATAATACACCAGATTTTACAGGCTTTGATGTGACCACAAATTGCCACTCAATCACATTGGCATTATTGCTGCAAAATCATCTCTGAGAAATACAAATGCTATGCAAAATTTCCAAGACAGGCTGCTATCAAATAATTCCCACTATTGCTCCCTTGAAGACTGTATTACTGTATTGTATACATTTATTCGTAAACTTAATCTTGTATGATATTTATACATTTACCTTTGAAATTCCTAAATAAATTGTGTCAAAATGTTGGGGTGAATTTCCAAAAATGTTAATCTGTGTAAAAATGGAGCCAATTCCTGCCTGCAATACTGCCACATGCATTATATTGCCCTCAGCGCCTCAGACTGCATGGTAAAATCTCCAGCAGTAATTAAAACACTAATGAAGACCATACAGGTTAAATAGGAATTCTTACTAAATATTTTACAATGCAGGGTCCCCAGTCGTCAGGCATAGCAAATCCTTGCATCAACACGGTATCGTATTGAGAAATACCGAAACACTGAACTTTGCAGGCAGTAAATGGTCTGAACATCTCTGTCCTGGGAGGAAGCACAGTTGGCAAACACATTCTGGCAATAATGCCACTGTTTTTGGGAGTTTTTACCACCTACGCACAACAACAGTGTAATGCCTTTATAAAGATTGTCAGCCAAGTTACCAACGTTTCTTCTCATAGAGACACATGCATCAACCCTGCACTACTGCCTAGTGGGAGCAGAAAACGGCCTACTTGATCAGTGTTGTCGAAAATGGTTGTCTCCCGGGGGCTGTTGTGTGTATTTTAGCCTTAGTTTCTTCAGCTTGGAACCATTTCTCCAAGCTCCTTAACCCCAAAAGACAAACAAGCAATAAAAAAAGATATAAAATGTGAAATTAAAGCTGGGGTGCTTCTGTTTTCCCGAAGAAAGATGCAAGTTTTCTTCGCTATGACCAGCAATTGAGAAGAGCTATGGCAGCCTTCTGCATCTTCAAATAGGGCTATTTTTGTTTACTGCCTCTATGTAATTTCTATAAAGATGCAGGCCGGCATTCATAAAACCGGAGAGTGCTTATCTGAGATCAGCTCTCTCTGGTCCATCCATTTGGAGCTTAAAGGACACATAATATGGGAAGTACTTTTTTTAGTTCAGTCTATCTATACAGTGGTATGCAATGTATCTAAAAGCTCAGAGAAGATTGACCACAAGTTTAGCCTTTCGACCTCCCTGCTAAATTTCAGCTTTTATTAACAAACAGTTTGAAATTCCGCCTTTTTTTTTTTTACATCACAAGCAGAGCTGCTCTCCATAGTTCACTCCCACCAGGTCTGTTTGTTTGCCCAGCTCCCGCCCACCGCCTTGCTCAAATTTCTTTCTCTCTCCCCCCATAGTGAAACCTTATTTGCAGCATTGTCTCCACCCACAGCCTCTCTCACCACCCACTCATTGTCTGTTTCGATCGCTTCCAGTTACAATATCCAAGGCAGCGGTTAGCGAAACGCTGCAGATGTGCCGTCGTTGATTGCATGGAGCGATGCTCAGCTATCTTTTTCTCTGCCAACAGCTGAAGACTATAAATGTCTTCGCTGACAATAATGTTCAAAGGGAAGTTAATCAACATCTGCGTGTGTGTGGTCATCATTTTATATTGGACTGTTTTTTTATCGAGGGTCAGTATAACGCCGGTTTGGTAAACGACATATTGATGAAGGGCAGCTTCGTTTAAAGTGACCAGGAAGAAACTTGAAATGTGCAATCTGTAGCTTAGTATTTATTCATCCAAGAACATAAGAGCATAACAAAAACAGCATGATATGGAAACGTTAAACATAGTCACAAGACGCAAGGGTGCTGCAGCACCCCCCGGTGGTCGCCTGTTAACCGCTATGTTGAGGATTGGAATATACATATATTACAAAATGCTATTTCGATCAATCAACTCTGAACATTTTAATCATACTCAAAGCAAAGAAAGAAAAAAATAGGTCTCTGACATTAAGTAGACTTATGTAGTTGACAGTTTTAAAAATTACATTGCTGTGTGTGTTTGGGGGCTCCTAAGTACAGGACAGATGTTTGATTTGTTTATTATCATTGAAGACCAGTTTGGTTGATGGATGCTAATGGAATGCATTGCAAAATATACATCCTTAATGAATAAAACCAAGAAAGTGTGGAAATTTGGTAGTAGTAATCACTTGAAACACAAGTGAAACACTGCTGGAATTTGCGTATTAGTCTGCATAGAATCATCACATGGAGGGGTGTCAACAAGTAAAATGAGCATGTGGCAGCAAAACTTTTGTGGCAGTCTGACAATTCATTTAATGTAAATACTGCCATGATATACTGTAGGATACAGTCAACTATGAGTATACACATGGTAATGTTAATTGTGTCTAATTTAAAGCTAGCTATTCGGTTACAGTGGTGGATGACAGTCTTGTGTATCATATAGCCCATACAATGGTATAAACCATTGAAGTCGTGGCTATTTAGAGTTGCGTATTCATATTCAAATATAGCATTGTGCAGGGGTGGTGCAAATTGCATTTATCCAAACCAAATGTAGCCTAAATTAGTTCTTTTTTCGCATAACTTCATTATTGATGATGAGTGATGATAACACCTGGTAGAAAACTTTTTAGTTTAAAGCCCAACGTTGCTAGTTCAGCAAACCCACATGGAAAGAATCTATATGAACATACAGCGCCCCCCCTTATTATTGGCACCCCTGGTTAAGATGTGTTAAATGCCTTAAAATAAATTCACTTTTTATTGCAGAAGCATGCTCTCACACTGAAAATTGTAGAAAAATGTAACCTTCAACTCAAGTGAATTTTAAGAGAAAAAAATCCCTGACTAAGAAATAATAATTTTTCATAAAATCACCTGTTACACATTTATTGGCACCCCTAACAATTCCTAGGAAATAAATGTAATTGAAGTATTTCTGTCATTTCTACAGTAGTTTACAAAGTTGATCAGAGTATCTAGGAACATCTAATTAGTTATTCATCACTTCCTGTTTCCCTGGGGTATAAATATGACGTGACACCGAGGCCATTTCTCTTATCCACTCTTCAACATGGGAAAGACAAAGGAACACACATACAAGTAAGGCAGACATCAGGAGCTATCTACATGCCAACAAGCTGTTTGAGAGGCATGCACGGAAAAAACCTTTTCTCACTCACAATCATAAACGCAAATGTCTGGAGTTCGCTAAGCGGTACTGGGACTTCAACTGGGACCGTGTGCTTTTGTCAGATGAGACCAAGATAGAGCTTTTTGGCAACAAATACTCTAAGTGGGTCTGGCGGAACACAAAAGATGAGTATGCAGAAAAGCACCTCATGCCCACTGTGAAGTATGGGGGAGGATCGGTGATGCTGTGGGCCTGTTTCTCTTCCAGAGGCCCTGGGAACCTTGTTAGGGTGCATGGCATCATGAATGCTTTGAAATACCAGGACATTTTAAATCAAAATCTGAAGGCCTCTGCCCAAAAGCTGATGATGGGTCGTCACTGGGTTTTTCAGAAAGATAATGACCCGAAACATGTGGACAAATCTACAAAGAAATGGTTCAGACACAGAATCAAGCTCCTCATGGCCATCTCAGTCCCCAGACCTCAACCCCATTGAAAACCTGTGGAGTGAGCTGAAGAGGAAAGTGCAGAGGAGAGGACCCAGGTCGCTGGATGATTTAGAGAGATTCCGCAAAGAGGAATGGTCGAAGATCCCTCTTTCTGTACTCTCCCATCTTGTGAAACATTATAGGAGAAGATTAGGTGCTGTTTTGTTGGCAAAAGGGGGTTTTACAAAGTATTAAGATCAGGGGTGCTAATAATTGTGGTCCACACGATTTGATGTAAAAGAATTATTTCTTAATGTAGGATTTTTTTCCCACTGAATAAATGCACTTGAATTAAAGGTTGGATTTTCCTCTTTTTTTACATTGTGGTCCAATATTATTTAGAAAAAAAAAGAATTTATTAGAAGCAAAAGAACAAGTCTTAACCAGGGGTGCCAATAATTACGGAGGGCACTGTATATGCTCATATATGCAACCTATATGCAGCATATATGTGCATATAGGCCAATTTCAGCTACATATTTGCGTATATAGAGGGCATATAGGTCTCCTATATCGCTTCTTTATTTCCACATATGGGCCCTATGTACATACATGGTATATCTCCTATATAGCTCATATATCCAGTGGCAGGTTCTGTTAGTCATACCTATTCTATAGCTCATATCTCACTTTTGCAACTGTGATACATGATGTCTAGCTCATATTTTTATTCAAGGTAATATCTGCATATTAGTCCGAAGTCACTTACAGAAATAACAAGAATTTCACGCAATAACTTATTAATCGCATGTGAACATATGAAATTGGATCCTAAATACATGTTGACATGTGACAACGGCATGTAATGTGTAAACCAGTCATTATTAACTATGGAAAGTGAGAGGAGACAAAAAGCCATGATATCAACACAAATATCTAATACTATTTGTACCATTTTTTTCCTGAGACATTAACAATAACAAGGTCATCAGTTCTTTCTTCACCATACTTATTTCCATTCTATGAAGATTGAGTTGTGTATTGTGGAAGAGAAGGAAATGTATAAAAGCAAAATGGTTTGATTATGTTTATTTCATCAGTTAAGCATTTTTTTCAAGTTTAAGTCACCGCCAGATTCACCACATTAGATAAAATTGGATTCACATCATTACAGCTCATACACATCCACTGAAAGATTATACACTACACTGTTACATCCACCAAATGCAGTGTTTTCTATCTTGTCTGTAATGCAGTTTCTGGATGAATATGGCTCAGAGGTCCATAGTCTAAATGTAGCAAAATAAAACAAAAGTAACAAAATAAAAGTACACAGAAGAACATACATTCAAGTAAACATGCTTTTCAAAAGTAATTTTCATCCCCACATCTATTTGAGCATTTCACTATGGTTAATGAATTTGAAGATAAAGTCTACATTTCTGTTCACAGCTTTAATGAACAGACACTTGTCTTTTATTTGAGATGCTTGTATAGCAACTAAAGGTCTCAGACTTTTTCCTACCGGGATGAAGTAACAAGGATTCTTAAATTCCCACACGGAAAGAACCAATATGAACATATAGATTTTAATCCCCGCCTCATATCAACCAGCAGTGGTCGGCAGCTCTTTTCAGAAGTAGCGCGCAATTGACCAATGCGCTACAGGGATGCAAATTGCCAAAGGCCTGCTGGGAAGGGTTATGTTGATTAGATTTCCCCTATGTGATGGTCGGATTTTTGAGACACCAAATGCTGTGGCCGAAACGAAATGAAGGATGAATAAAGAGACAAGCACTGATAGAAATCAGAGAGGGAGACTTGCGCTTCCAAAGGACCAAAGGGAAAAAATCCCGTTTAAAAAGAATTAGCACCAAACAGTGCCCAAAAAGAGGAAAAACAGAAAGATTCCCTTGCTATCTAGCACTTTCCTCTTTTGCAGCTAATACCTCAACAACTCTGTCACTAGAGACTGTACCAGCTAAAGTGCAAACAAAACACTGACACTCTAGCAAGGGCAGCGAGGCAGAACTTGGGCTTAAATAGAATCCGGGCGACGCCCCCAATTAATGCCAGCTGGCCCAAGAATCCGATTGTGGGCAAACCGATTTTGTCCCGGATGAGAGCAATCAAGAGAGCTCTCAAAGTTACCACCAGCCTCCAAAACCACGACACCTTAGGTGCGTCCTGTTGGCTAGACGGTTGCTCATAACTAAGATTCTGACCAGAGATATACTTGACTGTCCTCTGCCCTCGTTCTGAGCTTGCGAAGTGTGAAAAGCAATTGCTAAAAATTGCGGGCAGTGTACACTTTACTGAACTGTCAACAGGGGGCCGCATCTGCGAATAAGCCTAAGAACTTGTACGTAAAGCTCTAATTGAATGTCCCGGATTCGGGTGGGTTTGGAAATGCCAAATTAAAAAAAAAAAGTAGAACTTTTAATTGGCCATTTTCATATATTATAGGTGCATATATGTACCTATATGTACCTATAATATATAAAAACGGCCAATTTTATGTATGTTGCATATATGCGAAACCTAAATGCGGCCCTATATTAAAACCTATATGTTTATATTGTTTATTTCCGAGTGGGAACACAATCAAACTAATACTTGAACTGTGACGTCCCAATGCAGAGCACTCACCAGCAGGACCCCCAGCTCAGAAAATCTTCCTGCACAAAAGCCCTTAAAGTCAAGCACTGATCCTTTTAGATCCTTCAGGAATATGAACCATTGTCATTTTAAAGACGGAAAAATAGTTGCTTTTCCATCAAGGATTCACATTCACAATCAGCCAGTGTCATGAGTAGAACTGTACGCACAAGTGACATTGTTGTACTTTGAACAATTCTGGAGGATTCTACTGGAAGGCACAGGAGAAAACTGATTTACCAGACCGTAAAAAAACCTCTGGATTTACATGCATAAACACCTAACTGTGCCACATCGTAATACTGCCCCTACAGTACTCTGGCCGTCCATGAGCATAATTGCATCTTGTGGACGCAGAGCGACATTTTCTCGACCAAAGCTCCTGAGGAATGCATGGAACAACCATAATGCTAAATTTGAATACGTAATTAAAAGCATGTATATCTCCGCCCAAATAATCCCAGTGTGAACTCATTTGTCTTGGCCCGGCTTACATTAACATTTAGTACAGAAACATGTTGCTGGCTCCAACCTCAGCATATGACACCGCTGGAACCCCAATATCAAGAAAATCTTGTGGTCGAGGAACAGAAGCCCAAAGATGGAATGCGTTAGCTTCCACTAAAACGAGAACTCCTTGCCCCACCGTGTGTTCAGCAGATTTTTAGCAGGTTGTTAAGAGTATCACTCAAAGCCACATGGGAGTAAAATTATAGTGAGAACATCCTCCCGGGCTCTTCAGCTCCATTTTCAACACTGTTTATGATGTGTTCACATTAACAGTGCACTGACGGATAATTGTTCACACATTCACTTGTGATGTTAGTAGGACAGAAATCAGGACATTCAAAGTTTTGCCAGGCAAATGCATCCATTTACATGTGACTGTGTACTGTACCCTGTAAGGGTAAATGGTATTCTTGGCATGAACAAATTCATAATCTTTTCATGCAGCAGAAACTGATCTATTTGGCGTAATGGCTACAAGTCCAGTGACCATGCACTTTGGGTAGATCGGCCATTTATTCCACATATGGAAATGAACAGTGTCGAAAAAGAATTGGGAGCTTTACTGAGTTTGAAATCGTCCCAGAAATATCACAGGCGCTTTACTCATTGGCATCTTTAATACAAGCTCATGCGTCCTATAATATGTAAAGAACATACCCATTATTGTTGAACGCATCCCAAGTTCACGCTCATTCAGTATCACCATGCAGTTTTTCATTGCTATAAACGAGAATGCTGATTTACAGGGAGGAAAGTCTGCCGAGGGTAAAAAGTCTTCATTGTTCGAGCGAGAGCTTCCTTCCCGTTGGGCATTGAGACACTTGAGTGGGCATAGTCAGTGCCATGCACTGCTCCAGGAGGTGGTGCGGGACATTAAGTGAGACACAGTCAGTGAGCAGAAACGATGCCTGATCTGACAATTATTTCACAGCAGCCGGATATTTAATCGCTGCTTGTTAGAGCACATCAGCTTACAGTGTCTTCAAGGCGATTAGCCTTATAAATTGTGCCGTTTGGAAAAACCATTGCATTTGACCAAAAATCAGGAGGCGAAAATTCCTATTCCCGGTTATAAAATATAGAAAATAATCAGTAAACTCATTGAATTGTTTAAAGCAGTGCAATTGGTGCGCATGAAACAATATTTCTGAATTTGTACGACACCTTTAGGAGACTGATGCAATTAAAATATTGCCTTTTGCAATCTCACATTTTCTGTGTTAACTTAAAAAAAACAGGAAACAAAGCACAAGAATGGTCAGTCCAGAGGGGCGGGACTTTGTATAACACTAAAAAATAAAATCTGTGACTATTTAACAAGAAGCTGGACAGATCCAGAATCCAGGATTCTCCATAAATAACAGGTTAAGGGTAAATACATTTCAGGCCTTGGTGGTCTTTCAGTGTTTGGTGTGTAAGAAGTGATATAGGCCATGGCACAGTTCCTCAGATCTGCCATGCTAAGACTGCTTAACAGTTTAGAGGATGCTTTGAAAGTGAGATTCCTCCTTTCTTGGCTCATTATAGAATTGTTTTCATGTCCACAGATCAAGCTCTTAATCTGTTTTTTCTGAAATTTAGTTAGCACAGTATTGACACCTCCGCGCTTTAACACTGAGATTTGTTTCTGAGCGACGGAATCCCCTTTCACGTAACTCAATATGCTATTTTAGTCTCTCCGGGACGATAATTGAGTTTAGGCGAAGTTTAAATAGCCTTAAGGAGTGGAACTACAGATGGGCATTTCTCTGATTAACAGCAACTACGGCCTTAGGCCTCTGTGCCCAGCGCTGGATTAGGACATTATGAAGAGAATGACCGAGTTTTGGCACTTTATTCCCTCTCAATAACATTCTTTTACTTATTAAGTTAATTCCACCCTAGGTAGCTACTTTATCATGCAGAAGACCTTAATCCACTGATGTGAGTCTATCTACCACGGCTTTGATGCCGCCCCCTGTTTGTGGGAGCAGTGCAGCTTGTGTAAGACAAAGCTCCCGTGACAGGAACAATCACAGGCGGCTCAGCCACAAAGGTTTCATCCGTCGAGTCGAGAGGGGTGGCAGAATTCGGAACGTATCTTCCTAAAACAAGGGAGGGTGCACTTAACAACAAACAAAAACAAATAAAGAAGTCAATTACAAATAGCATGGTGGAGAAATATGCATGTTTTGTTCTTTTAAAATATATATATATCCCCCCCCCCCCCCCCCCGTGAAAGGCCCAGCCCCTACTGATCTCCTTGTACGGCACTTTATCTGAGAAGCACCTTTGACCTCACGCTGAATGGCTCAAGAAGATATGGTGGCTGTAAGCTGGTGCTGTTCTTTCAGAAGTGGGATTGCCGTGGTCCCCCTGCGTTGGGTTAAAGCGGCAGTTAGCATCGGTGATAATGTTGTCCTCGTCCTCTGCGCCCTCCCTGGGAAAAAAGATTAAGGGTCAGTCCCCGGTGGACAATCACAAAGGGAACGGAGCGTTACGCGATTTTCTTCAACATCCGAAAAAGATTTTGCAAAATTTGTAAAGATCTGATGCGGCATTACTGGATGTTTTGTGTGCTCTGAGAAGCTGGGAGAGATGAGTTACGGGCGGTCAAATGGAAATCCAGTTTCAAACTTTCCACCTCATTCCACCATTTTTCTCTTTCTCAAGCGAAAACTTCTCTTTTCTAACTAACTGTCCATTCATATTTGGATTTACATGCTCTGGCAATTTGACAAAATTCTGCAATATTTCAGCTGAGAAAATGAAGACAATATAGGTCACACAATTAAGAGAACACTGTTTTCAAGACACCAATATTGCCTCAGCAGGCAAATCAATGCAAGTTTTCAACCCAGAACTAAGCAGTTCCAGGAATCGAAACCCATACATATCTTTTAACCTACAGTCAGGTCCATTAGTATTTTGACAGCGACTCAGTTTTCATTATTTTAGTCCTCCACAATGGATTGGAAAGTAAACAGTCAAGTTTTTCTTGAAAGGTGGACTTTTTCCAGAAAAAAAAACTTCTCAATAAAGAAAAGTGGACTTTTTTTCATGGAGGTACTTTCCAGATTTTTCCAAAAAAAAAAAAAAAAATCCATGAACCATGTAAGAACTGCAACCGCTTTTATACATAGCCCCTTAATTTTATGGGGTTAAAAATAATTCAGCAAACATAATAAGAAAAATTGTCATTTTTGAAACTCACTTGCAAATATTTTGTACTCAATAACTGGGCTCTATCATCGTGATGCACCACCAGGCCTATACTGTAGCTGCCTTCTGTTCCTACATGGTATTTGGGTGTTTTTTTCCTTAAATTTTACCTCCAGCTGGAGAAAATGATGTTGAATCGAATTTAGGTCTGGTTATTGGCATAGTCAAAGATTAGTCAAAGAATGCTTTGGGTCATAGTCAATCTGCACAGTAAGCACCGTCCAAGCAGTTGGCTGAACCTAAGCGCACCCAAGAGTCGTCTACAACTCAGAATTCGTACTATTCCTTTTCTCAGCTGTCACAATCATTAATAAAACCAAAATATTACCAGAATACCAGTTCCATCAGTAGCCATGTAGATACAATGAAATTTCAGTTGACAGTCTGGACTTGGCACTCGTATTTCACATTTAATTCTAATTTCTTACTTCAACTTCAATATGGAGTGGTAAACAGCCAACATTAGAACTCTGTCAGTGTCCAAATATTTATGGGTTTGACTGCATCCTCTTAAGATGCCTTGGGCAAAAGTGGTGAGACCATGCATGAGCTGCTAACAGAGAGCTGGGTTTGAATGTGAATGATGACGGTTTTCTCTCGTTAACGCCGAATTAAAACCCACTCTGCTTCTTTTGAGCTGTGAAAGCATTAATTAATTCAGTCACCTGTCTGAACCTAAGCTGTCCATTTGATTGTCAGCGCCGCGGAGAGCCGGAGAGGTTTTGATCCTCCGAGCGCTAACAGATGGTAGCTACTGCTCTGGCCCAGTCTGGGAATCACTCCTCGTCTGCAGACACAGGGCAAAGGAAAATCCCCTGTTGCTGGCTCTAAGAAGACCATAAGCTTGAGCAGAGAAAAAGAAAGGGACTGATACCAGTGTTAATTACCCAGAAACCACACAGAAAATACTCACTGTCACCCAGTGAAGAGGCTGCCTCCCTTCCTCCGCAGATAAAAGGCGTGGTATGAAAACATTTTGCGGAGGACAAAAGAGAGAAGATTAACATAATCTCGGGTTTGTATCCCCTGTAAGCTGTCCATGTGTTAGCCTCTCTCGCTTTCTCCAACTCTCTTTCTGTCTTATCCCTCTTTTCTCTCTCTCTCTCTCTCTCTCATTTATGCCCCTCTAATATCTGGTTTTAAGAAACGGCACGGCGAGAATAGGCTTTGTCGCCTGACGGTAGTTTTTCCCGCCTTTATGTGATCATTCCCGTTGATTGTGGGACGCCGTTGCGTAATCAGACGACGGTAGCAGGAATAACGTGTCACTCCGCTGACAGACCCGTCTTCACGTCGTTTTTATTGTTTGTCTCGAACCCTCAGCCCGCTCCCTTTGCCACTTTCATCTCAGATGCCCCAGTGAAGGAGGAATAAACAGGCTGCCTTCATTTCTCTACATATCAAAGCCCTCTCGAATAGCTGTTTAGACGGAGAGGACTGTATGTAGTTTGGTGCGAGAGCTTAAAATGAGGACATCACCGAGAGTGGCATCAGTGCGCCTCTTCCAGTTAACACGAAGCCAAACCAAAGCCAGGCGACGCGGCAGAACGGGCGCTTTTTCATCGCTTTCTCGTAAACAACGTTTTTCACTCGCCTACAGCGCTCCAGAAATTCGATCCTTTCGCTGCCACATTCGCCGCGTTGCCTCCGAGTGTCTCTCGCCGTGATCAGGGCAGCAGTGGAAATGGTTTCAATTAGGAGGGGGAATGATAGGCCTCACGCTGAATCCCAGCTCACATCAAGAACAATGGAGTCTCCTTCCTTCATTATCCCATCCTTTATATCCCAAATGAAAAGACAGAGGAGCTCGCTCTCAGTCTGAAGTAATATATAATTGCCTTCACTTTTCACAGGCCTTTTTTTCTCCCCTTTCGCTCTGAGCAGGATTCATTGCAAAAGTGGCATTCTCAGGGCGCGCACGAAACTTGCTGGTTTTAGTAAAATCTGACACTTTAACATTTTGTTGCCTTTCCTTTTCCACTGGAGCATTTGCATCTGAGAGCTTTTTAAGACCGATTTTTCCCCTGTTGTCAGAATGAATTCTGTTTGACGGTTTTAAGTGCGGCTTTTTCGTTCGCAAACGCGTTTTACTGCACAAGACAATACTCTCATATTTTTTTTCTTTTTTTTTTTTTTTTAGCACTGCTGGCTCAGTTGTATACTATACTTTTTTGCAATAAATCTATGTCTACTCATCAATTTCAAAGACTTTGTTTCATCAGAGATCATGGCAGTTTGAAAAAGAAATTTTTTGATTAATTCTGCACGGCTGTATGACAACACACTAACACAGGCCGTAATATCAGTTCATTAGTTAAATCGTGTAGCACGCTTGAGGATCGCATTACTCAATAAACCCCAATGACTCATTTTGCCTTCATGTGCGCGATGGATTCGAATGGAGCGAAATTAGCCTTTTCATTTTTTTTACTCCGTGCTGTGCACCTCACATGTTTCGAAGCGATGCCATGGGTCCAATTCCATTGTGTGAGAGCTAAGATGTTGCACTTATGTTATTTTGACAGACTCAGCGTGAGCCTGATGTATCAGAAGGCAAACGCGCAGATCTTTGTGTATAGTGTGTTTACCAAGCCTCTCTGTCAATCCTCATCTCTGAACATCCCCAGTGCACTGAGCAGGGACTTTGCAGCTGAGTCTCTCTCTCTCTCTCTCTCTCACTTGCTAGCTCTCTCTCTCTCCCACCTCTGCCAAATTCACATCCCATAATGCAGGAGTGCGAGCAAGAGAGCCTGCTAAAATGAAAAACCTGCAGGTTTTTCAAACTGAATAAGGATCCAGCAGATCAACAATACTGATTTTTTTTTTTTTAAGAATTAGGTACAATTGTGGTGCAGTTCGTGTGGCTGATGGGATGGGGGAAGGGGGTTCGAGATTATATTGCCATAATGTGGCTGGGGTAAGGCCTGTCAAAAAGAACTTCATTTGAATGATAGTTTGATGTACAGCTGTGAAAAAGTATTTTACCGTTTCCCGGTCGCTTCCCTTTTGTTTACTTTCCATATTTAAATGTTTCAGATCATCCAACTGATTGTAATGTAAGACAGAAACAATGTGAGTAAGCACAAAACGCAGTTTTTAAATGAAGTTAGTCAAAACAACTTGACCTGAAATAAACTTTGCCGATGTGTCAATTACAATGTTTTTTTAATTACTTTATTTAAATTGTCCATAATGCTTTAATAAAGCAGAAAAAAGAAATGTTTCTTCCTCTAATTCTCTTCCCCATGCCATGACTCATAATGCAGGAAACTACTGAATGACAATAAATTAAAGGCCTGAGTTTTGCTCTCAGCCTGAATGTGGCTCCGAGGTGAAAACAGATTTGTATGACTGCATGCAGTGAGTTGGTTTACTCAAAACAACATCCTCCTTAATGAAAATAAATCTGTCATTGTGAACATACCTTTCAGTAAAAATCCATCACCTGTACCACCTCTTTCTATTAACCACACCCCCTTTTCTGTCCCACCCTACATCCCAGTACTGGAACTTTCCGTTCAGCACAATCTCAGATGGAGTTACCAAGTGAACACCGTGGCGGCAAGTGCTAGCAGGAAACTTTCCAATTAAGTGTTTTTTCCATCACTCATGCTAACCTATGAGCCAATTATGTTTGCTACATTAGGCCAGTGCTGGAGTATGTAGTCCCTACTTGGCAGCCTGGTCTCGCGCAAGCCTTCCCCCATCCTGAGCATGTGCAAAAGAGGGCAGGTTACATTATCGTGGGAGCATCCTACACAAGCTACCAGCACGCCCGAAAACACCACAGACATCCCTCTTCTTAAAAAAAGGAGTGAGAAGATCAGCCTGAAATTTGCTATATTTCCACTTTATATTCCCTGCCATTCACTGCTGTATTCCCACTTCTTTGACTGGCTTCCATCATCTAGAGAACAAATATCTTGACGTACTACACACAGTGGTCACAAACTTAACATGCCGTTGGCAAGAACAGCGTGCTACTACAATTTTCCCATCCCTTATCTCATAAGACTCATTAACAACCATACATCATAGTTTTTATCTTCCACTCTTCTCACCAACCCCCTCTTTTCCCCTTGACTAGCAACATGTCTTCAGTATTGTAAAACTCCTGCTCCATAGGATCTGCAACAGATCTGGCCTGACTACCTACTTTACATTCTATCGTTCATTTATATTAAATGAAGACCACAGTGGAAAAATTATCAATCACATTTTCACGTTGTGGCGAAATAATGCATTAAAAATTCAAAACGATCTTAGAAACAAAGAAGTGAAAAAATATTAAGTATACTAAATTTTATATTAATATATTATACTATTAAACATTGTTATAAATATGATACTGATATGTATACAAATACAAAAAATACAAAAAAAAAAATACAAAAATGCTAAATTTGGACTTTTTTCTTTGTGGTCTTCAAATGTTCGTAAACTGCGGAGAAATTTCAATCTGTAATTGTTACTTTTTGATAGCCATAAATAAAACAACTCGTCGATCCTTTTTCTTTTTTAATTGTGGGATTACTTGGTTTATCTGTGAAATAATCACTAAGGTATTAATATGCTAATATTTTGTATATTCAAACAAAAACATGCCACCAGTGCATTTCTTCTGTGGACCATTGACTGCATATGAAGATGGATGACCCGACAGCTCCTCAAAATTTAAGCCAAAATATCTTGATCACCCCCCTGTGGCTGGCTGAGGAATAGGTTATAAACTCGGTGCCCTCCATGTTACCGGATGGGACATGAGCCAAACTAAAAAATTAAAATTAAAAAAGTACACGTCAAATAATTTGGTAACACTTTACCTGAAGGTATCGTCATGGTAGGGACATGAGACAGTCGTGAACATGTCAGAAACATTATGTCAATGTCATAAACGTTGTCATTAAGTGTCATTTGGTTTTAGAGATGATAAGTTGACGTTGTTTGGGTTGTCTTGATTATGACAACTTCGTCATAAGATAGATATGAGCCTGTCATAACTGTCACATGACACATATAACAGTTATGGCAGTGTCATGTCACTCTTATGACAGTACCTTCAAGTAAAGTGTAACCAATAATTTTTTTCCAAAGGTGGTTTCTGTAATTTTAGGTAGTTCTTACTAAGCTGGTGTATATTCAATCGTTATTTTTTTCTGATAAGTTTGGTTTTAATAGATTATTTGATTGTTTGAAAAGGGGGTGTGAAGCCATGATTGACCGCTGTAATTGATAGCTGCTCCAAGCAAAGTACACACGGTGGCTGCTGTGGACTTCTTTTCTGGAGATGTCTGTGTAGTAGGAAGGTTGAGAGGAGATTGAGCTAAAGGTTATGCAAGCATAAGCCCGTAATGAGTTTGAAAATCTGATGAAAATTGAAAATAATATGGTCCCCACCCTGAATATACTGCAATATACTGTTTGCACAACGCTAACATTGGGAAGTGTTATCAGTTAGCTAGCAAACTAGTAAAGCAAGATTCAGCAACAGGTCACCCTTGCAACAAAGATCCATGGTAAATATTAGCCGCACCCAGTACTGCACAATGTACTGCTAACACTGAAGGTACCATTTGAAAATAAAATTGGTTAGCCAGCAAGCTAGTTAGTTATGCAAGATTCGGCAACAAGTCACATTATTTAAAATGTAAAAACAAATCAATGCTAAAAAGCTCATTGCTCTGAACATAGCATAATATAATGTTAGCTGTGTCAACATTGGGAAGTAAGATCCGTTATCTAGCAAGCTGGCTAGTAAAGCAAGATTTGGTGACTGGTCTCCTTAGTTAGCTTATGCAAGAGTGAAACACATGATAGTGGGGGTTAATTTACCCATAGTATTTGTATTTGCCTTGTTTTAAAGGGTTGGGCTGTATGATGTACTTGCCTAGTGTCAGTTGCAAATACTAGCTGCCCTCAATTGCTGAAACAGAGAAACAAAAGCTATGAAAGAAGGATAAGCCAAAACAGCACCCTTCGGCCCTTCAATAAATGCCTGTCATTGTCATTTTATTCATATAAAGTAAATATTTTTTTTATTCATATAAAATATGTAAACATCTGGTTTTCCACTATCATAAGCTACCTAATGCTACCTATGATTCCATATTGATTAATGTTAAAATTTTGAGCTTCACCCCTTTGGTGATTTTTCTCCATTTGAGATAATCTGATTATGTTTTGCAACACAAAACATCTAATCTTGGGGCTAATAAACTGTTTTTGGCATGAACAGGCATGAAGCTAATTCTGATCTTAGACTTAAAATGTAACATTTTGCTTTACTGGCATTTTTCCACCGGAAATCAGTCATTGTATAAAAATCATTGTTCTGAGCTCTTGGGATTCAGGTCCTGTGATTGCACATAGGCAAACAGGATCCAAATAGTAAAAATAAAACATTGATAAATGCGTTTTTACTTACACTGTGGACATACTGCAGAGATGGCTGGTTAGACAAGAAATGTAACTTTGGTTTTTATGAACACTTATGATGCACAATTTTACCACATGATAAAAGACTGTCATCTTAGGCCAAACATAATTTGCAACTGCTGTTGAAGATGAGTGAGTGAACAAGGTATGTACGTTGTTAAAAAAATGGCTGAATGTGAAATAAAATGAATACTGTAACATTAGTAGGCTGGCTAGGTCACTGGCTAGTTAGCAAAACTCATGAAAGAGTTGATTATACTTTCGTGTACTGTATCTGTATATGGTACAGTCAAAAAGCAGTGTAGCTTACAGGAGGGAATTATACGCCACTAGGCTTTATGTTCAGCAATAACTTAATATCCAATTGTTATCACAATACTCGATATAAAAAACAGCATGGCTAATTCAAGGCTTGTCATTTGAACAGTATGCTGAACAGGATAGTGACAATTCATTGTAACGGAAACGACTGAGCTGCATATGTGCGGCCAGCGAGTATCTATTTTGAATTGTACAGATTATTGCCTCTGACACATCCTTGTCTATTGTTTGTTTGACAATGTATGTATGGTGTCGTAGATTTCATAAACTGAATAATAAATTTGTATCAATTAATTAATCAATCAATCATTGCTTTAACCTGCCTTGAAAACTTTCTGATCCCTCTACTCATATTCTAATGAGTCCATGACTTTGCATTCATGTTTGCACAATTCCATGTTTTTTCACAGAAACTATTAAGTGACTGAGTTATCCAATTTTCTAAAAATAAAATGGTGAGTTGCTCTACTTTCAAAAACTGCAATTGCTATATACAGTGAGTTGCTCTTTAAACAGATTATATTATATTGTTACTGTGTGTACAACACCCATGGCATCTGAAGGACTTTGGTCTGTAGAATCCACATGCAACAAATTGCATCCACAAAAGCAATCTAAAGACATTCTGAGGCTACAAGAGGAACGCAAGTTAATTTTTATGAATCTACAACCAATTACAAAATTAAGTTGGGAGGAGAGGAACAGTATGAGGAGATGAGTCTTGAAAGTTTATTTGAAACGTAGACCCCTGGTCCTCAAATCAGACCCTACGAAGTCCAAGGACTGCTGGTTTTCCACCCTCCCTTTACCTGAGAGTCAGGTGTTAACAGCCTGGCCAATCAGAGGAACTAACTGTTCATTTACTTGCCTGGGATAACAGAATCTCTTGGCTGGATTTGGATTCGGGGTCCAGATTTGAGGATCCCTGCCGTAGACTCTCTACTGTTCTGAACACTGTGAGAAGGTCATTCCACTACTTGGGAGACACCAGGACAGAAAAGGGGAAGCACTAGGTGACCAGCTGTGGCAGGATAGAGTGGTATGGAGGATGTATAGGGTCTGATGATCTTTTTAAGATAAGCCAGGGTTTTCTCCTTTGAAGCCTGGTTTATGAGGACCAATATTTTGAACTTGATGTGAGCCATAACAGGCAGCCAGCAAGGGCAATGAGAAAAGAGGTTGCGCATGAATTTCTCAAAAGGTTGTAGATCAGATGAGGCACAAAATTTTGGATCTGATGCAAGGGTCTGATGGGGGACCCTGTAAGGCTGGCTAAGAATTAATCGCAGATGGGACAATGCCAGTGCTTGAACCAGAGGCTGGGATGAATATGTTTTGAGAAAAGTTTGGATTCCCTAGATTCCTGGAGAGCTCCCATCCTGAAGGTAATCACTCCAACCAAAGCAAACCACACCTGTTTTCCCAAATTGAGATCTTTTTGAGCTGCTAATGAGCTGAATCAGATGTGTTGAATTAGGGTTGGAGTAGAAATCTACAGGATGGTAGCTCTGCTGAAACAGGGTTGGAGACCTCTGCTATAGATGTTTTAGAGAAGGAACCTCCATGCTCAACTTTTGTTCATGTTCTCAGAGAGGCATCGTTCAGGAACCAATCGCGAGAACATAGGATTGTTGATGAGGAGATTTTGAGTGAGGGGGCTAACCCCCATAGGGCAGAAGGCAAAAGTACAGAGTCCACCATCCAAAAGTCAAAATCCAGTGGGGCAGAATCAGAGTCGTAACCAGGGCAGCAAAGACAGAATTCATAGTCAGACAAAACAGACTCGGTAAACTGACATAGGTTTGTCGAAGAAGCAAAAAAACCAAAATCCAAAGGGCGTATCCGAATCGTTACCAGGGCAGCGATCACAAAAATCATAGTCGGGCAAAAAGGGTTCGAAAACACAGATGCAACAGTAATACAAGAAGGGCAAGCCAAAAAATCAAAAGTCGGACGGTCCAGTCAGAAGAGAAACGGAATGAGTACAAGGCGGATAATGAGCAGCACAGGTAAACACAAGAGACATCCTGACAAGGAATTTCTGTGAAGAGACACCTAATATACACTCCAGGGAGATCACATGGTGCATAGAACACAGGTGCAGGAAATGAGACTAATTACAAAGGGTGGGACAAAAGGGAGAACCTAATCACATAAAATAGGCAAAAGCCAAAACGCGGACAGGGATCACGAGACAATCCTGTTGACAAACATACAGCTCCAGTCAAGGAGTTCTATGGTGAATAGATAATGAGAGAAAGGACAGCTCGAGCAGGTGTGGAGAATCCACAGACACGCAGCAGAGAAGATTAGGGAGAGACGAGAGGCGGAGACTAGAACAGGGCGAGTACTGTGAGCTTGTTAATTAATTAGTAAGTGCAGCTACACAATCCCAAGTGCTTGTTAGTAAGTTAGTATAAAAATAGAGAAGTAGAGTGAAAGCAGTAAACGAGATGGGAAGGAAGGTTGAAATCCAGAAACCATTAAATCACCCGAAAGAGTGGCACGCTGTACTGGGGCTGTGAGCAATGACAAGACAAGAGACCAGACAGGGGAAGACAGAGTGCAATGCATGGGAGAAAGTAAAACATGGACCAGAATAAAGCTATGGTAAAATGCAAAATATGGAAAAGTAAAACTAAGACAATACATAAACGAATCTATGTCACCAATTCATAATACACATATCAAAGCATAGTCAGACATAGCAAAGATCCAAAACCAAATAAGACATATCATCAAAAGCAGAGCATGAACATGGCAAGGTAGATCAGAATTATAACACCATCGCCTCTTTGAGGTTCCTCACAAGTGGACCCTGGGGTGGCCCCTGTGGGGACCGTGTAGACCAAAATGAGGGAACAGGGAACAGATGGCTTGACATCAAGATGGGGCTCATTCGTCCAGCTCTGGCTGACCTTCGGGCAAGCAGTGATACAAGCAAAGACCTATGAGTCAGATGGGGAAAAGATGAGGAAGAGTTTGATTTTGTCAGTAAAGAAGTGGTAAGACAAACTAGGGGAAATAATAATAGGACTTTAGGAATGTGTGTTGCAAGGAGACAGGGACCGAGGACTTAGTGCTCGGAGACTCCTGCAGCAAACGCGCAAGATGGTGATACTGCACCAACCGAGGCAGCCTGAAAGAAGCAATCCAACGGGTTGGACTTGATCCAGTCTAGGGCTTTACTGCAGATGCTCAGTGCTGTTACTGATGACAGGAGGTTGGGGTGATCGACAGAGTCAAAGGTTGCAGACAGGTCGAAGAGGATCAAGATAGAGGAAAGAGAGGATGCACTTGAGAGATAAAGTGTTTCACTGATGGAAAAAAGTGCGATGTGGAGTGGCAAAGTCTGAATCCAGACTGATGTGGATCCAGAAAGTTTTTCTGGGACAGGAAATAAGACAGTTAGAAGCACTTTCAAGTGTTTTAGACGGAAAAGAAAGGAGAGACACAGGACTGTAGCCCTGTATTTTGGAAGGGCAGTGAGTTAGACTCTTGAAGCAGGAAGTCAGCAGACTCGTAGGCCTCTATTTGGATGTTAATTTTCCCCAGGTGGATCAATGGGGGGCCAAGCTTGGAGAGGAGGTTGAGCATAATGTCTAACGTGTTGAAGGAGCTCCCCAGAGTGCCTGCAGGAGAGTAAACAATAGTACAGGACAATTCAATGCAATCAGTTATCTGGCCATTGTGGTGCTTGAACTTGGAGATTGGGAGGCTTGACAGTGGAAGAACTGCAAATGTCCAAGAAAAAAGATGAGTAAACCTCTGCCACCTCCACAATCCTCTGGACAAGGGTGGAGGGTAAAGGAAAAGGGGAAGGGGGGGGGCTGCAGGAGTAGTGTTGCTGTTGTCTGCTGTGATCCAGGTCTCCCTGAGGCTAAGCAAATGTCAGCCTTCAATTCGGCAGACCAGACCCCAGACCGGGAAGCTGTGACAGGGGGTCAGCAAAGGATGAAGAAGGTTGGAAAGGTTCTGTTGTCTTGGAGGGCTGCTTCGGAGGAAGCATGGGGGAAAAATAAATCGGAATATAGGTGCACTTGGTAAACTGCGTGAATAAGGGATGGTGGGTGGAGAAATGGCAAGGGAGCATTGCTCCAAGTGACACAACACTCCCAAGTGATTACCAGAACAAAAACAGCCGATGGAGGTGAACAGTACTTGTCTGATTAAACAAGCAACAATTTGTGAACATTAATACAGTAATCAGTGTGATGACTAAAAATAAGCTAAGCAAAAACCATACCTGATGAAACTTGCTTTAGGATGTGAAGACTAATGTCAATGAGACATCTTTATCTAGACAGGGTAGCTGCCTGGCCGTGCAGCATCCATTGCTCAGACACACTGTGCAACAAATTATTGTCAAGGAACGTGGGTTACCACACGTCTGTCGACATCATTGCAGCAGTCTAGCGAGCTTGCTGTAGTTGAGTAAAATTTTCGCTGACACCTGCCATCGTCCAGCACCAAGGATATTTGCTGCAGTCCAGACAAGGATTATTTGCGTTCATTTTCTACTTACCCAGCTGTTAAGCAGATGATGTAATGTCAGGTTTAGCAGGTTTCTATGTTTATTCTTGAAATATTATAACACTCATTCGACATATTAATAGTAATACAAAAACGCATCTGCTGGTATCCTGATTATCAATTTTCATGTAAACGATGAATCTGTTCCACACATTACATTCTCTCCCTTTTTTTTTGTGAGCCCCCAACCATTAGGTTCTTACTGCACCTATGGGATCTTCCTGATTCTGTAATGTAATCTACAAGTGTTTTGTCAACGGACTATAAGCTAATTTTAGTTTCAATGTTTTGGAAATGCTACTATTAGGATTAGATAACAGGCATATTGGCGAGAAGGAGAGGGGAGCATGAAAACAAGTAAAACATTTAAAGCTCGTACTGTTGCTTGGGTAACAGAGCTGGCCCTTTCTCTGGATTATCATTGCTAACTCCTTCTTTGCCTCAGACACTGAGAAGTTAATTAGTTCTTTCTCACTCTTTGACTGTTCTCAGATCAAACAACTGATGAATAAACATGAATGGGCAGAAAACTCTGCCTAGAATTTTTTTTAATATATATATAGAATTGTGCTGCCATGTTGTAAGTTATTTTCTAAAATGTTTAGCCTATGTAATGCATTTTGTTCCCACATCCCTGCTATTTACGACCAGGGAACTATCTGTACGACTGATTTTTTGATTGCTGAATTTTAACACAATCTTGGAAATCGCAATGTCTTAACTACATATTATCCAAGAAAATTATAATTATTTTCTCAAGAAGAAAGTGGCTGTGTAAAAGTGCATTCTACTTTTTTTGATTAATAGCTATGGTAATTCACAACCCCTATTCCAAAATATTTGTCACATGATAGAAAATATGTATATATGAAAATCTGTAATTTCTTAAGTCCTTACATCCTCTATTATATTGAAAACAGCACGAAAGACTGGTGGTCTGACTTTTAAATGTAATTGCATATTGAAAATACGCATGACGACTGCAACAGAGCCCTAAAAGGTAGGCACAGTCGGCTGTTTATCACTATGTAACGTCGCCGTGTGTTTATATCACACTTGTTAAGCATTTGGGCTCTGCAGACACCAATTAGTCAAGTCCAGCGAGCAAAAATTTCCCCCGTTCCCCTATTTTGCAGGTCTCCAGCTCCACAATTTTACAGGGCCTCGGTTGCCGCATGATTCACTTTGTAATGTGCAATACCTCCGAAATCAGAAATAGATCAAGACTGCAGGCTGGCCAATCTAGCACCTACTGTCTCTGCTTATCCTGTCATGCACTTGTAATCAATGCAGAATATGGTTTTGCATCGTTGGTCTTACTGTAAAATGTGGGGATGTCACTTGTATAGACAATGTCTAGATGGCAGCATATGCTGCTCCAAAATTTCTAAATATCTGTCTGCATTAATGGTGCCCTTGCAAATGTATAAGTCACCCAAGCAGTGTGCACTGACACACATCCCCATACCAAGACAAATGCTAGCTTTTGGACCTGTTGTTGATAAAAGCTTGGGTCGGCCTTGTCCTCTTTGATCCCGAGACTAAGGCAGCCGTTTAAACCCCCTTTTTTTTCTTTTTTCCCTGAATACCTCTTGAAAATTTGCTGCGACTGTACCACTGTTCAATTTCAGATGACACAGAGCCCAGAGAGGTCAGCAGCACTTTTGGACAGTGTTTATATACGGCTTTGTCTTTGCATAGTAAAGCTTTAACTTGCATGTGAGGATGTAGCAGCAAATGGTGCTCATCAACAGCGGTTTACCTAAATATTTCAGAGACCATGTTGTGATACTGTCGCATGGCAATTCTGAAGACAGAATCTGAGGGATCGGAGCTCACCAGCATTCAGATCAGCTTTTAGACCCTTGCCCTCACTGCATTGATATTCGAAAGGATTCCTCCTGTCTTTTAATTATGTCACGCGCTGCAGAGGGGGAAATGCCCAGAATCCTACAGATTTGTCTATAGGGACTGTGTTCTCAGAGTGATGGATGACAAGCTTACACAACTGTTAGCAAATAAGTGAGTATCAACTCATCTTTGCTGTTGAAGGACTTGCCCTTTGTAACTCCAGCAGCAGAATGAGTTTTACTCATTTTACTATCATTTATTCTTACCACACATGTTTACATGTACATGTTTATGTACAGCTAATCCTTTGCCTACCATTAAAGAATTACATATACCTTTGTATTAATTTGTTACAAGTTGCACTCAGATAGATTACAGATTTGCTTAGTGTGTATGGGAGCAGCATCTACTTATATAAATAAAAAACTGGACTTTGATGTGGCGGACACAATTTTCTATATTTGAAAACTGAGAAACCTAAGTACGCTTATTATTTTTTTTTTTCTTTTGTACTTTTCAATACTTTGTCTTCAAATAAGATGGACGAATAATGCAAACTATTTGCTTTTTTAGAATGCGCTGTGACCTGAAGGAAATATTGGTGTAAAACCTTCCTAAGTAAATTTATGAAATATTGAAGGTTTTATTAATAAACTGATTAATTTGCATTCACCAGGAATATGCGTAAAAATATACAAAAACAGGTTATTCCATAAACAAGAGATAAAAAAGGTTCATTTATTGCCTATTAAATCCTCCTTTAACAGAAGCCTGCTTTGTTTAATGGGTACACTCACTTTGAAACGGATAATGACAAGCTGGCCCATCATTTTTTAATGGTAAGAAGATAGTAATGGCATTTATTGCATCTATAGCGGTGTCATCTTGCTTATGAAGGTTTATATCAACCCATACACATTCCCCCCCCGGTTGGACACAAAGACATACGGCCCTAAATCAAAGAATAATGTGCAAACTGTCACCCACGGCTAGAAAGAGTTATACATTATTTAAAATGTTCTCAGGAGAGTTTTGAAATATGTCACTTTTGCTAATGAGTCTTAACCTTACTAAACAAGTAAATGTATTTTATAGCTTATGTATAAAAATATTGATATGGCAGCAAACAACACTTTTTTATTGAGAATATTAGTTATTGTTAATTACGTTTATTGATGATAGGAAGTGACTTACATTATTTCACATGATGGATCCAAGAGGGGCAGACACCAAGAAAAAAAAAAAAATTAATGGCTTTCATCGTCTATTCTACATAAAGTGTTTTTTTTTTAAATTTCATTTGAAATCCTATGTTCAACATTTCTGGCTAGGCTGAAAAGTGAATAAATGATTCAATAAACACAGAGTGAAAAATATTTCTGGTCTTTGTAGCAATTCCAATTTTACTGTCGTATGGTGATAGAAATAAGTAGGCCACATTCCAGTGGTGTGCCGTCAGATGTCAGAAAGGCATTCAGTAAGATCACCCTTTCCCACATAATTGCTCTAAAACTGTTTGCGAATAAGTTTTCCTGATTAACAATCAAACTATTTTTCAACTGAACAACCATCACCAATGCATGACAGTAATGATTAAGAAATGCTGATGACAAAGGGATTGCCTATTGGCTATATTGATATAATTGATGGAACTCTGCAAGGATTAAAATCTGCAAAAAATCCAAAACTTTCGCTGACTTTGCAGCAGTTATTTTCGCCATCACTCAGCTCTGCATTGTAGGCTGCCTAACAACGTCCCTTTGCTGTCACTACATTAAGACTATAGAACGGATTCTCATGGCTTATTGCTCAATGAGTCTTGCAAACTAATTTACGCAAGTCTGTCCTGTTTCACTAGTTACATGAGCGCAGAAATTTTAAAGACATATTAATATTTTACATAGTCATTCATGTGCAGAAGAAAACACTGAATAATTTCGTAGTGCAATGTATAACAAGGCTTTCAAAAATAAATTAGATTCTCGTTGGTTCTACCAATTAGTCTGAGCAACTGTTGCTAATCGGGAGAGGTAAACTGCGCGAGGTGTGCTTCATTCAGTTGTGAAAGGTAACGTTATTGCTGGCCCTGTGTTTATGCTGACAGACCGCCACTACCGCATTCATTGCAATAGGTGTTAATGTTTTCAAAACGACAAACAAATCCTTCAAATCAGGGGATTCATACAGACCATGAAAATGCTCATCAATCTATTTATTTATCTCTGCGCAATTCCTTCTGACATTTTGAGCCGTAGCTGTAGAGGACAAGTCAAAAGAAGTGCCAAAGTAACTTTTATGTTAATACATGGGCAATTGTGCATACAGTTGCAAAGCACATTATTGGGAAAACCAGTGCACCTGCTCAGTCATGCAATTATCTGATCACCCAATCATGTGGCAGTGGTGCAGTGCATAATGTCATGCAGACAGAGGTCAGGAGCTTCAGTGAATGGTGACATTAAACATTAACATGAAGGGAAAATGTGATCTCAGTGGCTTTGACTGTGGCATGGTTGTTGGTGCCAGATGGGCGAGTGCCAGTTTTCCTGTCATGAGGATTATTACGGACAACTTTCAAATTTGCACGAAATTACGATTTAGGATGATTTCTGTATATTGCCTTTGGGCGCCGCTACAAAAAATAATAATACTAATTCTGTTTTGTTAATTGGTCCCATTTGTTTGTTTGTTCATTTGTTTGCTTTTGGCAATCCAAGCTCAAAGGTCAGGGTCAAGGTCACCAGAAACATCAAAAACACATTTTGATTTGTAACTTCTAGGTATGATAGAAACTTGAAACGAATGCCATTTTTTTTCTCGTAACAGAACCCGTTTTAGTGCTTGGGGGTCAGAATGACGTCACTTTGATGCAAATACTTCAAAATACCGTAAATTTGAGGTAAATTTCTAATTTTTGAAAATGTTAAATTTGACATTGGGGTTGTGCTTGACATTAGTTACATTCCCTACTCCTCAATTTCAGGAAAAATGGTCCAACGGTGATAATGTCGTTAAATTTTTTCCGACATCAAAATCTAATTTCCACAAGATGTCGTTTTTCAATATGATATAATTCTAAAATTACTGGATCTAACTAAATCTGGATGAATGTGCTTTTGAAGACCATAAAATTTGCTGCAGTCGGCAAAACCTGGGCCTCGTACCTAAAAGGTCTAGTTTAAGGACATCGGAAAGGTTAAAAACATGTTTTGGCTCATAGCTTTTGACCAAGTATCTCCAAACTAATGCCATTTTTTTGCTCTAAGAAAGCTCATGTGGAAGTGTGCATCAGATTTCATTTAATGCCAACGTAAGTATGACAAAATGTCACAATTTGACGTAAATTTTGAATTTTTGGAAACGTTTGATTCGACCATGGCATTGGGTTCGGATGTGTGAAATACCTTTCATATCAATTTTGAATTAAATTAGTCCAACAGTTATGACAGACTTGACTTTTTTAAACGTCAAGCTCAGATTTCGAAAAAATGACCTTGTTTTTTGATGTGTTAAAATTCTTAAAATATGGGATCAAGCTTCCTCCTGATTTGTGTAATGTTGATGATCATAAAATGCCCAGCAGTGCATGAAATCTGGGTTTGTCAATTCTGAGGCCACCGATAAGACCAAAATTGCGTTTAGCTTATTCATTTTTGATCTGTCGGAAGAACACCAAAAATCCTTATGAATGTTTGTGGATTGATTATTTCAACATAAGTATGACAACAATGGCCTATAATTGATGTTACCTATCAGTTTATGACTGACCCTTTAATGAAAAATCTAACATCAAGCAGGGCATAAGGAGTTCGTTTGATACTCCAAGCTGCTGAATCGTGACCCAAGGGAGCTTACATCTGTTATCTGATCTTTAAAGCATCTTTATGTCATATGAAACAGAACTTCTACCAATGTAATGTACGTCATTTTCCAGCATAACAGTTCGGCTGATAATAACGGCGGACGATGGGAGAGAATTTCTGGTTATGTGATTCAAGGTCCAGTAAGGCAAAAAATTTCATCGTGCGAAATACTTTGTACATTCTGATCTAGTTTTTATCAACTACATGGATTTCAATTCACATTGAAAGATTTCCTCAATTATGTTAGATGAACCAATAAAATATGTTTAATACAGTTATTGGGAATACTGACCCACATATAGCTATAGTGTAAGCAAACTACAAAAAATGACAACATAAATGGCTTTATTTTAATATGATTTACTACAAGGTCTTGAGCAGCCATCAGTTTGTCTGTGATGTTCTCTTCTGCAACAGAACACAAGACTTTGAAGTCTCTTGCTGTCTCCCTGCCGTCCCGAGCATCCTTACTGCCTGCTGCAGACCCCAGAATCACCTGCCCTCAAACAGGGACGTGATGTTTCCCAGGTCAAAAGAATTCCAGAACAGTTACTATTTTATTTTGGGCTGGATATTTTCAGGCAACATCTAAAATAGGGGGCGCGGCAGGTTCATTGTGAAATTAATTAGCCGGTTCCCAGTGAAAAGAGGAACACTAGATTTGCCTGTGAATCAGATAGCTAGAAAGTCAAGCCCAACATCTCTACAGCTTAAATCCACCGTGCGCTGTTTTAATAATTTGACGCAGAATTCAACGGCGTAAACTTGATGGTCCCTGTACCTGGTATGTAGTTTCAACTTCAGATCCTTCTAATTAATGAGCCACTGTGCCTAATTAATGTGGAGCTTAGATGATATGGAACTAGTTCATTTCCACTCACTGTGTTGTCTCAGTGCCAAAGTGTTCCCTCTCGCAGTGACCTCTCTACAGCAATTATGGCTGGTAATTACATAAAGAAAGAGCATTTGGGCGTCCTCTCTGACCTGTGGCGGTTTTCCACGTGGCTCACTTCTATTTCTGCTGTGTATAGTGATGCTTCTTGTGCCCCATCTGGTGTTGACTTGCTCTTTGTTTTTTTTTTTTTTTTGTTTTTTTCAAATATTGTAGGAGGTTGGGATGGTCAGAATTATTTGGTTTTGGATGTTAAAAGCAGGCAGCTTAATCAGGGACAGCCCTTCCATCCAATTAAGCGAAGTGCAGCATCTTGTTTGGAGAGCAGCCAAGCTATCCTGTGGCAGCCAAGTGCAGTGATGGGCGGGCTGCCTGACCTTGGTGCTCTGAGAGGTGAACCACTGCTCTCTGATGCTACGCCAAACATGCAAAACGGAGCCATCTTCCATCAGCTCTGCTTCCCCTCGGTCTGCGGCATATCATTGACTCAATTTCTCCATTTGACACAAGTTCAAGTGCGCCTGCTAGTTAACCAGCTGCGATAGTGTGGGATGGTACCGTTTTTACCTTGTGAGACTGTGTGGGTGTTATGAAGGCCGAATTGGTCCTGGAGACACCTATTGTAGTGGGTGTTACCTCAGAAGCAGGTTTGAGTACTTTGCTAGGTGTTTATATGCCTGTCTGAGGACAAATTTTGTCAGCAATAGCATCACAACCGTGGAAGATACAGTCACAGAACTTTACAGGTGAGTAACTGAGATTACACTGAAGGCAGAGTTTGAATAAGGGTGCGATCTGATCAAGGGTATCAGAGGTAGGGAGGTAGGAAGAGCCGCTAGTGTGATCAAATCGCAAGATGGTCTCTAGTGTGATGCTACGCTATATCTTGCTGTTTTCAATCGCATTTTGAGGATGAAAGTTTAGGTCATGGATACTTTCTTTCTTTGTTTTAAGCAGTTACCTGATGGTTCTGATGAATGTAATATTATACACAATTGTTTGTTTTTGGATGGCCTTTTTGAGATGTTTGAACAGGTTAATCTGATATAACACATTGCTGTATACTGTATATTGGCATGTCAGTACAGTGCAGCACACTGATACCGTTTTGAAGCGGACAGGATTGCTGTTAGCGACAGCTGGAGGAATTTTCCATCCAACAACGTCGTTTTCTTTTTCACGATGAAATTAGACTTCCTTTTACTTGATTCTGTGGATTCAGCTTGAAGGGCAGAAACCTTGATGTTCATTAGTACTTGGGTTTTAGATCAGTGATCAGGGTTGGGTTCAGTCACTTTTTTCAATTATAACTACAATCACAATTACTTTCTGGACAGAATATTCAATTACAATTACAGTCACAAATACTTTTTTACAGTCATAAATTACTTTTCGATAAAAAAATCAATTAAAATTAAATTACAATTTTAAAAATCTATTAGAATTAAAGTACAATTACGAAAGTAATTGATTACAATCACTGTAATTGTAATTGAAAAAAGTAATTGAACCCTACCCTGTCAGTGATTATCAAATTCAGTATCCATCCAGCTGGTTCATCTGTTATCAGTCCATTGAATGGACGTTATCGTGTATCATCGGGGCCATAGGTCTGGTGGTAGTGTGGCCATAGTCTACCGCGTAGTAAATTGAGTGGGTCATTATCATCGATTGATAGCTTTGATCCAGATGAGTATGAAATCAGATGATGTCCATCAATGAAAACAAATTCCACATATGGAGGAGGTTGGGTGGTGGTTGGATCAACAGAACAGAAGACTCTCCAACAGGTTTCTGCATGTTTAACATGTGAGTCAAGAAAGTCTTTTAAAAACCATGATTGTTGCACCCATACCCTAACCTTAACCAGGCCATAACCATAGCCCTTACCTTAACCAGTTTATACCTTAACCTTAACCAGAGTGGAACCAAAGCGCTGACACATTTTAAAACATAATAAACGGTCTTACGGGGCACTAACAGGTAGAGTGGGGCCATACTATCCTATACCTATAGCTCTGATGGCAGATGATTACAATCAAGTAATAATGATAGTCAAAAAGGGTGGAGATGATGATATACTTTGGCATTACACATAAATATATATTTTTTTCTTCTAGTAAGTTGTATGTGTCAGGTCACAATTCACCAAAAATAAAATTATTCAGAGAAGGCTGTACAATTTACACATTAGAAATTAAAGATAGTTAAATCAACAATTGTTTTATTAGTTCATCTTGGTCAAGAAAAAGAATGATATTGTAGTATTCCGTCACTTTCTGCACAGCATGACACTGATTTAAGAGACTTGAATTGACCTTCGTGTAGCAGGAAATAGGTAGAAAAAAAACACAATTTTTAAATTAACCACTCAACACATTCAAGGCAATAAATAAAAACAGGAGCACATCAGTTGGTTATGTTAGTTGCTGCACAGAGACAAACATAAATGCCGTTATTTTACTGAGAGGTGGACCTCGGATAATTCTAACTGGCCTTTGTCTCTGAGATGAGCAGCGGTAGGGGGCCCCAGCCTTGGGGTGGAACCCTTAACTCACAACAATGCAAGACCCCAGATTACAGGAGAAGCTTAAGCAGCCTTCATCATTAGCTGATAGTCGTACGAGATTAGGGATCCCCGTGACAAGATTACGGCAGAAACGAGGCCTGTTCTCCGGTAATTATACATTAATTCACTAATGCTGTTTTCCTACAACAAGCTTTATGCAGCTTAATTAAAGGGTACGTAATAGCGTGTTCTTGCAGAGCAATCATGGCCGGCACATTTAATCATGCTGTCTGTTGACTGTGCTGGTCGACTGAGCCCCTCCTTTGAGGTACATCCAGTTGATTTTTGTAATGCCCAAGATGCTTACAGTTTGTACATTTTTTCACACTGATGCTTCTCGCAACACTTGCTGACATAGCGGCACAATGAATCTCAACAACAATCTCTGTAGCGTATTCCTTTCGAACCCAACATCGGATCTGCCTCCGCTGTGAAGCAGAAATTACCGTTGATGTGGGTTTGTTTATCTTTCTGAGTCCTTGTGCACCCTTAACAGCACGACTGCTTCAACTCAGTGCCAAATATACACATCCCATGGCCACTTTATTAAGTACACCTTTTTGAAACTGAGTGGGACCCGCTTTATTTCAAAAATAGCCTGAATTCTTCATGACATGGACTAAACAAGGAAGCGTTCCTCAGAGATTCAGCTTCTTGTTAGCATGATAGTATCACGCAGTTGCAGCAGATTAGTCAGGTACGCTTTTATGCTGCTAGTCTCCTATTTCATCCCTGAAGTGCTATATTGGATTCGGATATGGTGACTTTGGAGGCCACTAGAACTCACTGAACGTATAGCCCCACTCGTTGAACCAGCATGAGATAATGTGTGCTTTGTGGCATATCATATTATCGTGCAAGTCGTAGCTATTAGAAGAAAGATAGATTGGCTATGCATGGTCAGCAACAATACTACAGTGGATTTCGGCACTTGAATGATGCTCAACTGGTATAAAATGCCCAATTATGAGCAAGAAAGTATTGTGCACACTAATACACTAATACCATCTGTCTGAACCCTGGACAGTAGGCAGAATGGGTCCGTGTGCCCTCAACAAGGGCATTACTTGGCCTATTTCTGGGGGGCTTTAGCCCACCTAAAATGTTTTTTAGTGCTGTTGATAATGTATTCTTTAAGTTTAAATCATTAATTGCAATAGAAGAACAGGCCAGACTAGCTCCCTCAAGTAATGGTTTAGCCCCCTTGTCTAGAAATGTCCTTACGTCCCTGACCTTTCGCATAACGCTGTTGTAACAGGGTTATTAGAGTTACTGTCACCTTTCTGTGAGCTTGAACCAGTTTGGCCAGTCTCCTCAGGCCTCAGTCATCGGTGTTTTCGCCCACAGAACCACTGTTTGCTAAAAGTTTTTTTTTTTTGTACAATTCTCTGTAAACTTTGGAGACTGTTGTCTGTGTGGTGTGAAAATCCCAAATGATCAGCCCTTGAATACTCATGACATGGATCCCTTTACCCCCATTCTAATGTTCAGGTCCAAACAAAACCTTAACCACGTGACCATGTCTGCATGTATTTATATATTGACTTTCTGCCACACGATTGGCTGATTAGATATTGACGTTAACAAGCAGGTATACAGTTGTACCTAATAAAGTGTCTACTGAGGGTATATTTTCTTTCAACTTCCCACCAGAGAGCTCTCTTTTAAGTCTGGGGATGGACTGTGAATATTTCAACAGCAGAATATCAAACTTGTTACCAGGCAGCTCCCATTTATTGCAGCCATTATCTTAACAAGCAGCATTTGTATTTACCACCAAGCTTGGGTGGTTTGGAGCAATCAAAATCTAAACAGGGGAACAGCGCAGGTTGATATGTCAAGAAAAACTGCGGTGAAGTGCTGACACTTAGCCGTCTTAGCAGGTATCACTTAAATCATCTTTTTCTTCAAACTTCAGTTGTGAAAGTTCAAAGGGATATAGCCATAATACAAATTTTTGGAGTAAGTAGTGGTGTTTGAAGTTACTTTATGGGATTTTTTTTGTAAGGCCCAGAATTGATTTGCGGCAGGATAAAAGGAAGGAGCGTGATCTTCGAAGCTTTGTCGGAAAAAGCTTAGCATCCATTGGTAGTTCCATCAATATGCCTGCAGGGCACAGGGGGAGGGTGCTGGCATTGACATTATATACTAGAATGGATAGTCCTGAGTTTACACCTCCTGCTGCTCGCGCGCTGCTCTTTCATAATCTTTCGTGAACCATACAATGTTTTATTTAATGGACTGCATCAGGGCAAAATTTGAGGAAAAAAAACATATTCCATTAATAATGAAACGCATAGCGCTGGGAGGGGGGAAAAAGTTGGTTTGGGGCTCCTCGGCAAACAGGTCAGAGGGACCTTTGAAGTCTGTTGCTTTGGCGCAGTCGATAGTTTTAAAAATCTGTGTTATGTCTGAATGTGAGGCTAGCAAGTCTGTTATTTCCTCATCAGACAAATGGCAAATATTTTATCCGCACTGTACAGTGCTTGACTTCTCCAGTCTGGGCTACGGCAAAATCAAACAATGAAGGAAACGGGGACCATAAATTCTGCTTTTAAATGAATTCCAGCCGGACAGTGGCCAAGTTGGAGTTAGTCACAGTAATGTCGATGCGTAGCTAATTTGAAGTCCACTAAAGGCATACAGTTATTTTAGAGAGGTCTGTCTGCAAGTGAAACCAGCTCTATGGTCATTGATACAGTGCAGGAGCGCAAAGAAAGCTGGCTTGTAATGATGTCGTTTTCTGATATTTACCACACGATTTTTGTGTTTATATCAGGTAGATGCCAGACTCTTGAATTACCTGCGGACATGTAGGGATACCTGACTTCTTTATATCTGCTCAGAAGACTGCAGGGCGAAGAAATGAAAAACAGTTTTCTGACTCTGTCCCCCTCAGACAAAGTCCACAAGCCCACAATTTATTTATGATTTGCTCAGATCCTCTCCCGCTTTAGCCAGATATTCCTCTGCAGGGTAGTCAAGTGGGTCCAACCAGATTAACAGACAAACAATACTTTTGTACTAGGGCAGATAATCCATGGTCCCTGCTGGAAATAGGTTCATGTCAAAAAATTAGACGCTGTTGAGACAAGAAAAAAAAAAGACAAACAACACCACCCCTGGACCCCTCACTAAACTACAAGGATTGAGAAAGATGTCGAGAGATGAGAAAAAAAGTTTTAACTAGACGCCAAGAAGCCGCACACTCGGGCTACTCTTGACCTAGATGGAAATGGGTAGCGACCTTGTGCGTAGCCTCGTGGCGTAATACCCAAATGCCTCTGGGTAATGTCCAAATCTCATTGTAGATAGATAGATAGATAGATAGATAGATAGATAGATAGATAGATAGATGAAACAATAGACCTAGAGTCAAGGTACATTACAGATAGCCCAAGTGATGAGCTTCCTTTGTCTAATTGTCATATATTTAGTCAAATTGCAAACAAATGTATTTCATGAAATGATTTACTTTTTCTTCATACAACTATTAATGACATAAAAGCACTTATGAGGGCCATGCCACAGAACTAAATTAGACCAAGTGAACCCCACGGTTAACCCCATAAAATGTATGGACCCACATATGTGTTTGCAAAATGCAGTTGCTGTACTCAAACCTGAGGAATTTTGGACAATTTTACAAATTGCTAACAAGTTTTAATGAATTTGATCTGGATTTTGTGAAAAGGTTACAGTCCAAGGCTGGATCTCAAAATCTGGTTAGTTGCATTGTTTTCTGCTGCCTACAATGACAGCTGTATATACGCACAGTGCTTTAACTAAAATTGAGCCTTATTAGACTGGGGTATTGAGATGTGCTCGTTTCACTGCAAATGAATCAGGATTCAGACAATGTCCACGAAGCCACAAGTTATTTATGACTTGCACAGATCCTCCCTTGCTTTAGCCAGATATTCCTTGAACAGGGTAAAGACCACCAACAAACTGAACCAGCTAACAAATATCCCCGTAGCTACAGCTAAAATGTAGATTATTTGTCCGGGGGTCTGTTTCCCAAAAGCGAGTTGCTAACTTAGTTAGCAACTTACATAGTTCCTCCATTCACAGTCAATGGGCCCAACTATGTAAGTTAGCGTCCGTGATCTTGGGAGACGCATCCCAGAAGCAGTAAGGTTAGACATATAGATATAAATGCAGGGCTTGTACAACTCCAGTCTCTTAGTTTTTCCCCAGCAGCTTTCTTCTCTTCGTTTCATCAGCCATCTTAATTCAATTGGGGCATTTGGTTGTCAGGGCAGTTCCTGGGACCTCTGTCACTCACATTGAAATTCTGCTTCTTGCCTGTGAACATGCAGGGACCGCCTCTTTGCAGAGTTCTCTCTCCTGATAGGAATATGTTGGAATGGGATATCAGAAAATGTACGTCCTGTTGAAAACAGAATGGAGTGACTGCGAGTCCACCGTTACTGACCAAGGACTCTATTTCAGTGATGGCTTTTGGAATAGAGAGCTATTTTGCCGTTAATTTGCCAAAAAAAAAAAAATGCTTTCAGCACATTGAATATGCATATTCCATAATGATAACACTGTTTACATTCACTATTTTACTGTATATAGTTTAGAATATTTTTTGTAACCATTTTGTTGTTATTAGACAAGATTTTTTTATTGGCCTTTTAACGATTTTAATGGTTAACGGAATGAACCAAAATCATTGTCTATGGATTACTTGAATTGCCAAAAAAAAAAAAAAAAAAAAAAAATGGACGTATCTCATAGGAAGGCATTCCGCTTAAGGCAAGGCACCATCATCAAAAATTAATGCCAAATAAAGAACACTAAGTGCTTAATGTTAGCTCGCTCTAAAAGTTTAGTTGAAAGAAAATATGCTGGAATATACCACGATGGGCATAATTTAGCATAACGCTGTTAGTTTTCTAAGATGCGGGAAATATGTTTAATTTTACTAGAATAGGTTGCATACATTTAACAAATATTAATTTTTTTGTAATTTAAGGTTCTGCATTCAGCCGTCTCTCTCTTTAAGTGCATCATGATAAAATGCTTATTCCTTTCGCCTTTCCGCAGAGCTCACATTATACTTTTCAGGGGCTTTTGTACATAGAATATGTTACTAATGGCTTATGAATTAGTAAATATCCAAACTGAATTTGATTTTTATACACAGTGATTCTGAAGACCAGTGCTCTAACAGGACTGAACGTCCACTTTTATTCAGATTTCCAGATTTTCCAGTTGAGCGCATTCCCATTTCACAAGGCTATAATGCATCCTTTGTCTTTAATTCCTCTGCAATAAAGGACCCGAGATGCATGTAGTGTAATTTACTTACCCAATACAAGCCATTAATTTTCTATTATTGTAAAAAGATGATTCATGTTTCAGGGCCAGTCTGATTATTTATTTAGATGCCTGGTGAAAAAAAGGGAACCTATTGCTAATGGAATATAAAATGCGGGCCTCATGTTTATTCCAACATTTAAATACAGCAGATGCACTTGTTAATGTGTCTTCCTGCACAACCCTCGATTCAGCTTGAAGTTCCCAATGGCGCTTGCTTTACATAGTGCTCCTTCCAGAGCAGCATTCCAGCTTAACGCATAAAATCTCTTGTCTCAATCATAGGTATGAGTTTGCCGGGTTTAATGGTCCAGTAACCCTGTCTAGTACGACATCATAAGGCTCTGTCACCAGTTGTCTCTACAGGTTGTGACCTGTCTTTCTGTCTTTGACATGCTTGTCCATGTATCTTTTCTGATTCCAATATCTCCACTATTCAAGGCTTCCTAATTCCGTCAGCAAACCATTGCATTTCCCTGCTAGGTGCAAATAATTTTGCATACAATTTTCTCCCAAACAGGTCACACTCTTGATGAATGTGACTAATAAAAACAGGGATTTATGGGTTTTTTTTTTTTGCTAATCTTACATCTCAATCTAAGAGAGACAACTTGTTTCCCTTTTTTAAAGCATTAATATTTGTGAAACATTTGTTGGCAGGACTTACCCGATCCTGTTAGGACCTTTGCTAAAAGGGTGAAAGGTGTTCATGATTCAGGAAGTCCAGATGAATTACAGCAGGATGTAGAGCCCAATATTTGGAGATGACAGCGCCTGTTTTTGTCTTTTTTTTCCTAAAAACCACTTGAAATGTTGACTTGTTGAATCACAGAACTCGCTTTCATCGTGCTACTGTTCATGGGAGATGACACAAAGCCCAGTGAGATCAGAGGAGCTTTTGGACAGCGTGGATGCGTGCCTTTTGCATTGAACGGTAAACTTTTAAGTTGCACCAGTGGATGCAGTGGTGAATGGTGTTGACTGACCTAAGTATTTCCAAACCCATGTCAGTCACATGATGCCTCCTAAGATGTCTGAGAGATTCAAAATCTTGCATATTCAGGAGCGGCTTTTGACTTTACCCTTTACCCACCAAGATTCAACCAGATTATTCCCTGCTTAATTATATGCACTGTAGAGTATAAAATAGTAATTTCCTTTTGGGATTGTTCTCAAAGTGATGGATTATACAAAACCCAAAACCAGTGAAGTTGGCACGTTGTGTAAATCGTGAATAAAAACAGAATACAATGATTTGTAAATCCTTTTCAACCTATATTCAATTGAATACACTGCAAAGACAAGTTACTTAATGTTCGAACTGGTAAACTTTGCAATTTTTTGCAAATATTAGCTCATTTGGAATTTGATGCCTGCAACATGTTTCAAAAAAGCTGGCACAAGTGGCAAAAAAGACTGAGAGAGTTGAGGAATGCTTATCAAACACTTATTTGGAACATCCCACAGGTGAACGGGCTAATTGGGAACAGGTGGGTGCCATGATTGGGTATAAAAGCAGCTGAAATGCTCAGTCATTCACAAACAAAGATGGGGCGAGGGTCACCACTTAGTGAACAAATGCGTGAGCTGATTGTCGAACAGTTTAAAAACAACATTCCTCAACAAGCTATTGCAAGAAATTTAGGGATTTCATCATCTACGGTCCGTAATATCATCAAAAGGTTCAGAGAATCAGGAGAAATCACTGCACATAAGCGACAAGGCCGAAAACCAACATTGAATGCCTGTGACCTTCGATCCCTAAGGCGCTACTGCATCAAAAACCGACATCAGTGTGTAAAGGACATCACCACCTGGGTTCAGGAACACTTCAGAAAACCACTGTCAGTAACTACAGTTCATCGCTACATCTGCGAGTGCAAGTTAAAACTCTACAATGCAAAGCGAAAGCCATTAATCAACAGCACCCAGAAACGCCGCCGGCTTCGCTGGGCCCAAGCTCATCTAAGATGGACTGATGCAAAGTGGAAAAGTGTTCTGTGGTCTGACGAGTCCACATTTCAAATTGTTTTCGGAAACTGTGGACGTCGTGTCCTCCGGACCAAAGAGGAAAAGAACCATCCGGACTGTTATTGGCGCAATGTTCAAAAGCCAGCATCTGTGATGGTATGGGGGTGTATTAGTGCCCAAGGCATGGGCAACTTACACATATGTGAAGGCACCATTAATGGTGAAAGGTACATACAGGTTTTGGAGCGACATATGTTGCCATCCAAGCAACATCTTTTTCATGGACGCCCCTGCTTATTTCAGCCAGACAATGCCAAGCCACATTCTGCACGTGTTACAACAGCATGGCTCCGTAGTAAAAGAGTGCGGGTACTAGACTGGCCTGCCTGTAGTCCAGACCTGTCTCCCATTGAAAATGTGTGGCGCATTATGAAGTGTAAAATACGACAACAGAGACCCCAGACTGTTGAACAACTTAAGCTGTACATCAAGCAAGAATGGGAAAGAGTTCCACCCGAAAAGCTTCAAAAATTGGTCTCCTCAGTTCCCAAACGTTTACTGAGTGTTGTTAAAAGGACAGGCGATGTAACACAGTGGTAAAAAGGCCCCTGTGCCAACTTTTTTGCAATGTGTTGCTGCCTTTAAATTCTAAGTTAATGATTATTTGCAAAAAAAAAAGTTTCTCAGTTTGAACATTAAACATCTTGTCTTTGCAGTGTATTCAATTGAATATAAGTTGAAAAGGATTTGCAAATCATTGTATTCTGTTTTTATCTACGATTTACATAACGCGCCAACTTCACTGGTTTTGGGTTTTGTAAAATCATGGATCTGTTGGTCGTGGTCCCATTGGGTCCTGTTGGTCCTGTTGGGTCCTGTTGGTCCCAGTTTTTTGCTCTTGAGGGACAAGGGCTTTTTTGGAGGCTCTCTTGAAACTTAAATAAGATCAGCTGACCTGTTTAGCATCACATTTCATCACCTTATTATCTAAAATTGTAATGTCATTATTTGTACTAAATCGTCCCTGCACGAAGTCTGTAGCTATTACATCTTGAATGTTTTCTTAATTGTTTTCCCCACAATCCAGCCATCTGTGTTGGTTTCTAATGCTGTTAATTGATTATTTTTTCCATTTCTCTCACATCGCCCCATGTGCCTATGAGTGATCACATGCTCCACATTTCCTACTTGTTAATTGGCACTGGTCTGCACTCATGTTTCTGTTTTCTCGTCTTCCCTTCGCTGGATTGTCTTGCTCTCCTCATTGTGCTTCGGACCAGCTCTAGTCTGAGAGCTCTGCTCTGTCCCGTCTTTGGTATTATATCTAAAACAAAGACACAAGTAACTATTGCGGATTGCTCTCCCTGTCTTCAAGCAGCTCACAAAGTGGCAAATTCTGCAGTTCCGTTACGCTGCAGGGTTTGGGACCGTACACAGTCCCATGAGCGCTGTTACCCACGGTTTCCCTTCCCCGAATCGAGCTCAGACCAAACACCAACCAGAGCTTGCCCAACCACCGTGATCCAGTCTGCCAGTCAACCAACCTAATGTGTTCCCAGCCACTTCTGAGTTTTATTTGCTCAGTTTTTGCCAATTCTGGCTTGACGTCCTTATTTAAGCTCCTGTGCACTGATGTAGATACCAATAGATGTTTATTTGAAAAAACAATGAACTGAATGTGGTGAAACATCAAACAATGTGCTGTTATTTTGTTTTAAATGTAATACAGGCGAAAGATAATTTTCAGATCTCTACTTTCAGTTAAATTTTCCATTTAGCACACCGTCCCATCTCTTTCTGTTTTGAGGTTATGTATCCAGACTGCAATGAATAAGCATTTGTTTTCTTGGAATGAGGCAGACTCTCTGTTCTCATACTATGCTGTCACCGCGTGATCAGAGAGATATAATCACAGTCACCTATCGATTCTGCCTATGATTCTGGCTGCGTCCAAAAACAGTCATCGTGAGACTCAAAGTCCTTTAATAATTGTATTCTTTTTCCTAAAAAGCAGGCCTCAATTCCAACCCATTAACAATGAGGCTTCATTCTCAATCAACTATTTAGCGTTTGTGCTGGAGGTAAGAGTGGATCACAGGGTGCCTCTCAGTATTAATCCGCACTAATGACTCTGCTCTACTACGAATTACAAATATTAAAGTTTGGTTTGACACCGCTGGTGGGCTTTGCCATCTTTTGCACATGTAGCAGTATAGTATCGGGGACTGCGTTCTCCACTCACTCATCCAGCTGTGATTGTCAACTGTGGTTTGCAAACGTTCATAACAACCCATATATGCCTTGGGCAAAGGAGAAGAAGTCATGGCTAGTCCTCCACCGCAAAAGGTGTAGCAAATCGAGAGGTTTTTTTTTCATTATGAACGAGTGCACAGAGATGATCTCTCATCAAAAATGCGATCTGATGGAGAGCTGACTGACATATAACTAATCTTTATGTGTATGCAGCGCCAGAGTGCTTGATTATTAAAGAGACGGCAGCACAAAGATGTGGCTATTAGCAGGTTAATTAGGCAATAATGAAAGAGATACCTCAGGTTATCGTGGCTTTAGCGCGGTAGGTTTCCTGGCGGCGTGTTATAAAGTTGAGTGTTAAATTTAATCCTTTTGTGTTAATATAGACTGGCATACCTTCAAGTTAATTATTGCCAAAAGACTTCACCTACTCTGACAAATTCACAAATGGAAAACTCAGAATAGATGTGTAAGGTGGCTGTCCACTCAGATTAGTTTGAAGCTTAGAAGGCTTTTAGGGTAAAGAATATGAAATCTGAGTAATGAGTGATGAACAAACTTTAATATCTGGATCATTCTAGAAAAATGACATTCCTACTTGCTTTTCAAAATTTAATATCAATTGACTTTGTTGCTTATGAGTTTTTGTTTTTATATATCCACTGGGACCCACAATATCATTACAAAGAGAGAAATAATAATTGGTATGTTTTTAAAAGAAGTGTGAAACTGGACATATTTTTGCGTAAGCATTTCAATGTGTTCTTCCAGGAAATTAGTTGGTAATTATCTGAAAGTATACTCATGGTATTAAATTCATTTTTTTTATGTCAAGGTGCACCATGAAGGCCAAGATTCCTTGTTCATTAATTTTATGTCAGTGTCACACCTGATTAGACTGTTCGTCTCACAAGGTCAGACATCCGCAGTCCCGTCTGCAGTATCTACATGTGCAGTCAGCCCAAAAGGAAAAAGGAGGCTTTATTTGCAGAATCTAATGAATGTAGTTTATCTTTGAAGTAAACTGCTGCAATGTAAAATAGAACTGGGGAAATTTTTGATTGATGAATGATTAACAGTTTGTAAATGCTATGGGAATAGATCCCCGTACGTTCATCATTTTTTTGGTCAAATCCCAGTCACATTCCTTCTTCAGTCCCATCTATTAACCAGTATTATGTTTATTAATATTTCCATTCTCAGAAGGTCTGATGAGCAGTGAACTTAATAGGAATAAGAACTAGTTGAAAAAAAGATGTACTCTACATCACTAAAAATAACTATACTAACTAATAATATATAATATATATATATAATAATAATAATATATACTAATAATAACATCACTAACTTGTCAAAATACCCCCGCCACAAAATGTGAAATTGTGTCAAAATGAACAATTTCTTGGTGTGACCTTGAGAATGGCGAAGGTCACCGAAATGGACTGGCGCCGGGGTGTCACCCTAATGCATGTTGACATAAGATTTGAAGTAAATCCGTTGATTCCTTCTTGAGATATCTCGCTGACAAGGCTATCAGTGTGAAAATGCACAATCTCTCGGTGTGACCTTGAGAATGGCGCGAAGGTCACCGAAATCGACTGGCGCCGGGGTATCAAAGTAATACATGTTGACATGAAATTTGAAGTAAATCCGTTGATTCCTTCTTGAGATATCTCGCTGACAAGGCTATCAGTGTGAAAATGCACAATCTCTCGGTGTGACCTTGAGAATGGCGCGAAGGTCACCGAAATCGACTGGCGCCGGGTATCAGACTAATACATGTTGACATGAAATTTGAAGAAAATTTGTCAAATCGTTCATGAGATATGTCGCTGACAAGAATTCGGGACGTACGAACGCACGGACGTACGGACGGTCGTGAATACTATATCCCGCTGCTTTGCGCGTTCCGCGCAGCGGGGGACAATGAATGCATTTTTGCCCAAAGACCTTGCTATTTCATGACACAGACATTTGCAAAGAGAAGTTGGAAGGGAATGGACATTTCGTCATTACAAATAATTGGATTGGTAACTGCTGGTTAAAAAAAACATAAAATGTCCTCATTCAGTTTCTGTAAAAAAAGTATTTGCCCCTTCCTGATTCCCGCTATTTTTGCTTATTTGTCATATGAAAATATTTAAGATTGTCAGACTGATTTTATTCTAAGACAAAACAATGTGAGTAACACAGAACGCAGCTGTTAAACGATCATTTGATGTCATGAAGGTAGGGAGTTGTTTAAAACCCGTACCATCAATGAGAAAAATAATGATTCCTACCCTTAACCCTAAAAACAGGTTGTCTTATCCTTGGCCACAACAACAGCAATCAAACATTCACAATAATTGGTAGTGATCCCTTTGCGTCCCTGTCGAGGAATTTTGGCTCACTATTTTTTTTGCAGAATTGTTTTAATTCAGCCCCACTGCTGGGTTTTCCATTCAAAGGTGAGATAGCTTGTGTGCTTCGGATCACTCTCCTGCTGCATAACCCAACTGCACTTGAGCTTTAAGTCACAAACTAGTGGTTGTGCGTTCTCCTTCAGGATTTCCTCATAAAGATCACGATTCATGGTTCCATCAATTACGATAAGTCGCCCAGGTGTTGAAGTAGCAATGAAGCCTCAGACCATCACATCACCACCATGTTTGACTGTGGGTGTGGTGTCCTTATAGTGGAATACAGTGTTAGTTTTACATCAGACCCATGTCGTCTGAAAAGTTCCACTTTGACCCATTAATACAGAGTATTATCCCAAAATTCCTGGGGGTCATCATAATGTTTTTTGGCAAGGCTTTGTGTTGTTGTTGGTAAGTGGTTCTTGCCTTGCAGATCTCCCATGGATGCCATTTTTCCCCAGAGTCTTTTTATGTTACAATTGTGAACACTGCCTTAAGTGAGGCAAGTGCGGCCTGCAATTCTTTCGATGTTGGTATAGCTCTCCTGGATGAATCATCGATACATTATTGGAGGGAATTTGTTCAGCCGGATGCTGCTAGGAAGGTTCTCCGCTGTTCCAAGTTTTTCTCCATTTGTAGATAATGGCCATCACTGAGGTTCACTGGAGTCCAAGGCCTATAGAATTATCTTTGTAATCATTTACAGGCTGACAGATATCAACGACTTTGTTTCTCATCTGTTCTTGAATTTCTTCATATTACAGCATCATTTTCAGTTTTTTTTTTCCTACTTCGCATTGCAAGGCAGGTTCTGTTTAAGTGATTTTTAGATTTAATTGGGCTACAAGTTGTTAAGCCTGGGTGTGTCTCATGAAATTGAGCCCAATTATCAATTGAATTTGTTTTATTAGTTGATTTAGTACCAAAGGGGGCAATTAGTTTTTCACATAGGGCCATGTACTGTATGCGGATAGCTTTTTCCCCTCAATTACTGAAATCATCACTGTAAAACTGTAATTCTGTGCCCTGCTTAGCATATATTCTCAATGTAAGTTTGGTTTAATCTCGATCATGCTCTCTCCCCACATATTTATACTTGTGTATTTATAATAGCCCCTGAATTCAAAATGGAGGGAACAAATTAGCCTTTATGTCGCTTGATTATGTTCAGTATATGATTTTTGTTTGTTTTCTTTCTCAGAATATACACGGACAGCACTAAAAAGTCCATTGCAACAAGCATATATATCTTGTTTTTGGTGTAAGTATTCAGTAACTCAATACATATCAGAAAAAAAAGAAAAAAAAAAATATATATATATATATAGTATTAAGACAAGCAATAAACAAGATTGTCTTTACAGTAACATACAAGCTTTATTCTTGCCCTGAACTAAATACGCCCAATTATGCATACATATTGTATGTTTGAAAATATTAAGTATATCCGGATTTTGTTGCTCACGGTAGGCATGTATTACATGGGGGATCATGCAGTTCTAGTGACACAGTAATTATGGATGCCAGAAAGTTTGTTGAGAGTCGGCTCAGATATAGAAATTGGATATTTACCACAAGCTGCCCGAATGACGAACCACTTTTTTTGCAGTGTTTTTGCGGTGGAAGTAAACAGTAGTCACTTAACAGGAGATGCAGCTTAAAACTGAGCTAAAAGAAGTCCGCAGGGTACCAATTCTCACTTGTGAAGCACACCCCAAAAGCTATCATCACGTCACCCAGATAGTTCATCTTTGGAAGCCATTAAGCCATGACACGCGCTGTTTCGACAATATGGAATTCAACGCACCAGCGTACGAGGTCTATGTCAGGACAACAAATCCTCGGGCTTCTGCAAATATCAAAATACAGTCCTGCAATTTTCCTATCAATTTCTTTCCGCGGTCTTTTGACATTATCAACTTAAAACTATATTGCTCAACATCAAGGCAAGGCCCTGTATAGAAATAAAAAAAAAAGAAACAGCAAAGAGGTGAAAGAGGTAACCTCGGATTGAGAGGATGACAGTTTTTTTTTTTTTCACAAGACTGGTGGGGCAATGGTATACTCTCATTGTAGGTTTTTGAAGTTTACTTGCAAAAGGTAATTTTTCTCTTTGGTCTGTTTTATTTTATTCTCAAGAAAGTCCAGCGTCTTTCTTTGGTGCTCTCCGTTGATGCAGCGGCACAGCCCCAGACCTTTTTGCAAAGAAAGTTTACAGAAATGACAGCTTTTGGCGACGTCATTTCAAGACCGTGGAGATCAAAGAGGGCAATTTCACTTGGAAATTTCATCAATTTTGAAGCCAAGACAAGGGTCCTGTGCACTGAATCATGATTTTCAGCTGAACCAAATTCATTCTTGATGGTGACTTAATTGCATGCGTGGAAATGTATGAAAATAACAAAATGTACTCACAGGGTTGTGCCAGCTGCATAGGATTGAGATGCAGGTGAGGAGGATTGGTCGGGCTGTACGCTCCCATCAATTTCTATATTACCGCACACAAAAGGTCAGGACTGAAAATCTTCATGGAGTGACTACAATTACATATAATTCCGGAAAGTGCGGGAACAAAGATGACAAAGAGCCTGGACCTTTCCTGCTGTTATTTTCAGAAAGATGCAATCTTGTCATATGAAATGAGGGCAAGTTAAAGAGACTCGATGGTCATTCACGTAATGAAAAAAACATCCAGTAGATTATGGAGTTTGAAATTGGTTTGCTATTGAAAATTGGTGCGCTGTTCAAAAGAGGAATTGCAGAAGTCTAGAGAGGATCGGATGTGGATAAACAGGATGTACATGGAATGCAGACGTGTCCTTTAAGCATGGTACTCAGTGAAAAATGGGTGTGCTCTCTGCATATATATATATATATATATATATATATATATATATACACTGCACGGCCAAAGAAAAAGTTGCACACTCAAATATTTAGTTGGATCCCCTGTAGCTTTGATTACAGTGCATATTCGTCTTGCAATTGTTTTGACAACTATATGCAACGCCAGAACATTTATTTTTGATCAGAAATTCCATAATTTTTGGCCGAGATCTTGTCTTCTCGACATAATGGTTGAACCACTCGGTGGTCTTTCTTGAGCACATCCCAATAACTTTTAATGTGTTTAAGGTCAGGACTTTGTGGTGGCAAATTTGTTTGTGAAAATGACTCCTCATACTTGTTTTTGTCATTCATGGTTTACCTGGCTAAATACAGGCCAATAACTTGCCCGTTCTGAAATACTGTAATATCTTTTCCACCATCAGGGGATGTGTCTTCCGACATGATTTTTTCAGAAATGAGTAGCGACGCGCTTCATCAGTCAGGGTTAAAATGATTATTGCCAGCTGAAACATTAATAACTGCAATCATGATCCAATTATAGAATTTGTTCATTAATTTCCAAACAGTGACTTTTTTTTTGTGGCCGGGTAGTGTATGTATAAACAGGGTCAAACACACCCATACATAATATACTGGATCTACATAAAAAAGAAATACTTAAAATAAAGATCTATATGAGGACAAAGGTACTTTGCCTGTACTAACATTGTGGTAGTGTGTACCATTTCAATTAAACTCTGAATGTTTTCAAGCCGAAATGATGACAACAAATATAATCAACGTTACCACTACGTCCTCAACTGAAGGTATGAACATTTGTTTCTTATATGCTAGATAGCCTATAAGGTGTGAAATAATATAGCATAGCACATATTACTATTTATTACCGGCAGTAATTATGATTCACCAGGAATGTAAAGGGTCTTTAAGAAATATGATGCAACATATGTAATAATGCAATGATGGTAAGAAGTGAGTTTCAATTGCTGGAAAAATATATGACCCTTATCGAATTATATCTGGTATGCAGCATTCCACACATTATGCACTGGGAGTAATTGCTGAGAAACCGACCATGTGCTTCCACGCACTTCCACCACATTCTTTGAGGGGAGAAAAAAACTTCGGAGGGGGATATTACACATTACACAGTTGCCATCTCCTAGGTTTAGACTATCGCAAAGACCTCTCCAGGAAAACAAATCACTGTTCCTTTATATAGGAGTGGAACATAATTAAAATGAGACTGAATTGTGTACGAGCTAAGTCCTCTGTTCAGTGAGCCACCTTCATCTAAGAGTAGCTTACTTCCTCAATAATATTTTCTGTACTGCCTAAGTCTGAGATCAAATGCTTTCCCAGAGTGAGGGGTAATTAGATTTTGCTATGTAAATGGTCTTTAATATGCACTCAGTGAGAGAGGACTGTGCCGATATTTGTTCGTTGCTGCCTCCCTCAGGTCATTTTCGCGTGAGTCATTTGGCCTCCCGATTCCTCAGCGACGCTTGCTGCAGCCGCGGCAACTGTTGCCGGGTTTTCAATGAAACAACACAGACTGCTCCTTTTTTCAAATGCTGCCCACTCACTGGGTAATTTTTCTTCAATTGGTGTGGTCACCTTTATGTATAATAATTGGTTATAAGCTGATTGAATATATTCATTAATTTGTAAGTTTTCAAAACAATAACCTTCAAACTCAATGAAAACCAACTTCTACTTTCAGTGTTACCATTACCATACTTGAATACTTGATACTTGATACTTGAGTCTAAGGGTGCAGTGATCGTTCCCGGCACAGTAAATTTGGAGCTTTTATGATAATACAACAGTTGCAGTGTGGTTCCTAAATGTTGGTGTTCAGTGCATTTTACTTTTAATCTTTTCCAAATAAATGCATAACTACTTTTTATTCCATGAAATTGCTAATATATAAGATGAACAGTGTAAAATTGTCATTTTGCTTTTTTCATTTTCCTTTCTAATTTTTGATGTGTAAGATTTCAGTATTCATGAATGAAGAGAATAGGAATAAAACAAGAATGCTAATAATTATTTTTTGCATGGACCTTGACTGTCCAATGACTGTACTGTTGTGTTTTAATTGTGACTGTTTATCGTCTGAGGAAGCAATGGGTGAGTGGCATCCCTATTTCAGAAATAAACAGCACGATCCCATTGTGTAGCTGAACTCAACCTGGAAACATGACCATATGCTTTGCTCTCGGCAACGCTATTCCGAGTTGCCACAGATTCAATATCAGTGACAAGCTTTTCTCCCATAGACTTGTCACGCCGCTGCTGTTAAATGATTAAGATCTTATTAACATATATATTATTAATTGCCCTATTAGCGTGCAACATAAAGACATGTAAATGCCCTGGCGTGACAGAATTAAGAGCACTGCATGGCAGTGTTCACACAGACTCTGACAGATGAAGAAATCGGGTCAGATAAAATGAGCACAGACAACTCGACGTTTACTTCTCACTGACAGCAGCAATCAGATAAAGTGACAGATCATCAGCAGAGATGTGGTTATAGCCATGGAATTGTTTTTTCTTTATGTTTTTTTGCTTTTTTTTTTTTTTAAAGAACAGCATTATTTTTAAAGCTGATAATTTTACAATTACCTTCTCACAGCTTGTGATTTCTGCAAGAGTAATTGGGCAGCCTTGTTAGATTATCTGGTTTAAAACGCAATACTAATTATGAAGCCTAACAGTTCTGCTGCATCAGTAGTCTATTAGGATTAATTAAGATAGGAAGTGACAGCTGACTGTTAAGAACATCATTTGCAGTTCAACAATGCAGAGGTCAAATGATCAAGTTTCTTTTTTTATAATAATTACATTAAAATACTGAATAATTTTACACAAAAGGTAAGCACAAGTGTCAAATTAATTATTCCAGAGAACAATAAATTTTATGGTTTAATTGTGAGTGCTCTGACTTTTTTTTTTATTATTTTACGTTCTTCCAAGGCTGAAACAGTCTGACATAATTGATTATGCTTCTAATTACAAAACATACAATCAGTTGAAGTTATTGATATATTTGAGTGTTTCATTTATCCCTGAAGCTTTCTCTACCCAGAGGAAATTTTTGCCCTTCTGTTTTAATATGGATGACTTATAAATGACCGCATGTTTTTGGAAGCGTGTAATATATCCAAGATCGACTCATTTCATGAAGTTAGTCTGTGATATTTTCTGTCTTTTTTTATATGAAAGTAATAGCTTGCATACATTTTTAATTTGGGCACAATTCAATGAATGGTAGTGAGTGATTTTGAGAAAGGAAGTCTTTACTCAAGAAATGAAAATAATAGCCACATGGTAGTTCACATAAATGTCTGGCCTTCAAGTGTCATGGTAACATTGAATTAAACCTGTTCTAATTGTTGAGTCTTTGGGTTGAAGTGGGAACTTTTCAGATTAATTTCAAAAACCTACTTTGGAGACCATGAAAAGTGAAATATTATTTCTCTGCAATTATATTGATAAACAAAACCAGCTAGTGAACCATTTGTCAATGTGCCCATGATTTTACAATACTGCAACTGATAAGATTTTACGGCTTAATTGTGGCCTACATTTTTATAATATCATCCTGTATTCATTGTCACATTAAAAAAAATTATTTTCTTAAATAGCATCAGCATGAATACCGTATACATAAAGATAAAAAATAAAATACAAACACGTAAATTCTATTCTAAATATGTTGTGAGGACTATTGCCATTTTGCCATGTCTCACCCAGTTGAAAAACACTTGCAGTGAAAATATGAGACCATCATTTTGAGTAAATATGACCAAGAAAATTTGGACTTTCTACATGTCTGTATAAAGGAAACCCTAAGCTTTATGACGACACCAGTATTCTCCTCAGATCAGAGACAACTCGTCCTGTTATGCTGATTATGCACTGCATAATAAAAACAATTGATCAAAATAAAAACTCATTAATTTATGTTGAATCAGAATCAATTACAACATTCTTACATCAGGGCATAGAGCATTTTTCAATTAATGCAATATTTCAGAAACAGCTCCCTCTACTGTGTAATAAAATAATTACATTTTGCAGGAATGGTGGAGATTAAAGCGGCAATCCGTAAGATTTCCACCTCATTACTGTCTGTTAAGTCAGTGTCTATCAGAGAGGGGGGATAAAACAACGGTGATTGGGTCTATGACCCACTGATGAAAGCACTTATATTTCATTCTTTGCCAGGTAAAGCGATCAGTGTGTCTGTGGCGACATTCCCGCGCTATATTCAAATACAGGCACACATCTAATGACGCTTTTTACATCAGTCAGCAGTGTTTGGTCTGTCCAGAAGGTAGGAGGAGCCGCAGGCTAGCTTGAAGGAAGTAAGTAACCCCGGGAGAAGCAATGGCAAGGTAGACGTCAGAAGAAATTCAGCAGCGGTACTTTCCCTAACCTGAACCTTAGCTCTATCCCCTAACTCTAAATCTAACTTGTCCCTTACACTATCTGTCGGTTTTACGGATGGAATTAGGGGAGGACCGTTAGAACTGCAGGCTTCCGAGCTGCCGGATAGCTCACTCGCGGGTTCGAGCCCCGGTCGTACCAGCCGGCAGCTTTTTCAGCGTAGCGCACAATTGGGCTAGCTACAGGGTTTCAAATTGAGAAGGGACTGCCGGGTAAGGGAAATAAAATAAAACAGCTTTGTTCGTTGCTCAAGCGCCTCCTGTTGGCCAGACGGGTGCTCGTCAGGAAGATTCTAAGTCTGTTCATGTCCGTGTATCCTCCGCCCTCGTTCTGAACTTGCAAAGATTCAATCAATGAGTGTATAAGAAGCAGTGGCTGACGGGCAAGTGCTTCGGAGGAGAGCCGGAACTGTCTACACTATCCTGAGTTGGCAGCAAGGGGTCACATACGAGCAAGGTTTGTACATAGTTCACCAATTGGGCATTCCAGATTCGGGTGGGATTGGAGATGCCAAATAAAAAATAAATAAATAAATAAATAAATATATTTAAAAAAATGCAGCCTTCACCGCTACTGAATCCCTTCTGACATCTACCCAATGGCAATGGCAAATACCATACTGTGTAGCTATACTGTGCACAGTTGAAACTAATGTTAGCTGAGTCTCTGAAGCTACTACTGAAAAGAAAATTATGACGTAATTTCGGGAAGCAAACGGGAAAAAAGCTATGTTAACCACCTCGGAAAATTATTTTTGTAAAAAAAAAGTTATAATGTTACCTGTTAACCAACTACCGTTTTCATTATTTACATAGGGCTCTCAACTTTCACATATTCGGTTAGAGTTTAAATGACTTATCCATGTTCCCATGCTGTGGTCAGAAATTATTCTATCAGACTGTAAAGATTCTCAGGTGGAATTTAAGTCCTGGTGCATTGAAGTTTATCAGTTTCACATGTGTTACGGTGGTTTCTCCACAATATGAGAACAATTATGATTCCATAATTCTCACGCTTTTCTTCACTCAGGGGTTGGAAGCAGTGGAATTGCATAAAAATGTTTCAAATGGTCTGATTTCATTTAAACAATTTGAACGATCGTGAAACACGCATTTCGTTGATTGAATAATCACTGACTACAGCACAGGAAAGTGAATGAAACACAAATTCTCATGGCGAATGCGCGAGAGTTGGCAGCCCTTTAAGTTGATCAATTCGTCATAATAGCCTAACATGTTACTGGAATGAGATGACACTAATGAATGACTAACGCCACATAATTTTTACTTTCATTGAGTTCAATTGCCATGTCAAAAGCATCTTTCCCGTCTGCATGAGAGTTGAGGAGGCATGGAATTGGTAAAAGCCATCAATTTACCAACGTCATACAGGCGACACTGTTGGCCCTCGACAAGAGTCATGGGAAATGAAGTCCAGAAGCGCACCTGCAATTACAGCTTACTGCCAAAGATGTCAATATAACCAAACCAATTCAACTCTTACAGATTGCGTAATTCACACGAAGCACATTAATGACAGATAGGACTGTTAGCACTTTAGGCCCACCACATTTTATGTTCACAATAACAATGTTAAGTCAATTTTGTGTGTTCCTGCTCAAGCTGATGGACCAAAAATACAACCAAAGCAATTCATCATATACTGTATAACATTAAGTATGTAGTCCACAGTTCAGCCATTAGGGGTAATTTTTAGTGCATGCTAGTCCGGCAAATTGACCTTCACACTCCCTTTTTTTAATGTAATCTGCAATTATTTGTATTATTGTGGTAGTATCGTAAATAAGATTTTGTAGTATAGGTCAGTGGCGTAGCCAGAGGGTGGGCCAAGACACGTCCCTTTGGACAGCAATTAGTCCTGGCTAGTTCTCAATCATTTTCGTTTATTGACTTGTTTTCCAATAATCGTAATTGGCAACTGAAGACACGGTTTCTCTCCATATGCGATCTAGCAACGACGAAATCATCGGCTAAATTCAGTACAGTAAAATAATTTACTTATTAATAGGCTAATGGTTCGCGTTGATTGAACTGGTCCGTGTTCCAATGAAACGTGAACTTTCACTCTCGGTATTGAGTGGGTTGATAAAAAAAAGTGGCACTTGGCAGTTCAATAGGCTATAAAAAGCGCGCGGTTCCAGCTATTTGCGTGAGAGGTATGCAATTTTGAATAATGTTGATTTAAATACAGCAAATACGCGTCCAGATGAATGATTGTCGTCTTACCTAATCGAGGAGAACGAGCAGCACCTGTTAAGTGTGGAGTGCTCTCAGAGCGAACCTTCTGTTATGAAAATGACTGAGAACAGGGCAGGACTAATAATTGTTTTAAACGGATGTTTTGTACAACCCAATTCTCTATTCTTGTCCCGCAGCTGTACTTAATTTTGCCCATGATTTAATCGCTGTTAGATCGCACATGGAGAGAAACCGTGTCTTCAATTGCAAATTACAATAATTGGAAAATGCGTCAATAAAGGAAAATGACTGAGAACTAGCCAGGACTAATTATTGTCATAAAGTGTCTTGGCCCAGAAGACAATTGGGCTTTTGAAATTGGACAAAATTGAAATTGTTAATTGGGCTTTCAATCGTGCATAGCACGGAGAATCTCGAGTCCAGAATTGGGGTGTTCCGCTGGTTTTCTACCGTTGTTCCACAGATCAGGAAATGCTATGGAGGAAAGACAAGTTAGCTGAATTGGAAAGTGTTATGTTTCACGATTTGTGCCAATTTTTACCAGTGTGCTGCAACCAAGGACTACAAGGGCTGCAGCGAGGTTAAATCTGCTGCCGTTACAAATCAACTGGTTTTCTAGCAAACTGCTGACCCTCGTAAATGAAGGGGATTTCTACTGATGTTCGAACCCCAGAGAGGAAGCCTAGCTCACCATGCAAATGCCGTAATTATTATTATTCTTTCTTACTCATGGTTACATTGTTAGTCGATGGGGTGTAGTGAAACCATACAACAGCATTCATCACTACCAAAACTGTAACAATTGTAAAAACGCACTCATAAACATGTTTTTCTGTACATTTCTTTCAACATGCTCAGAATTAAAAAATTCACTCCCGACCTCCCCTGCAAACCCAGGCCGGAAACCAACAGCCACACATTGTCATCTACAATGGACAGTTGCACAGTGGATGCGTACTTTGTGATCAAGAGTCAACATTTTGAGTGATTCTTGGAAAAAAAAGCCTCCATGTTTTCTGCATCAAAAGCGGCACTGCAATAAGAACCGAGATGCGTCTGCAATCTCATGGGCCTGCAAATACTTCAGAAGACCTGCGTCAGTGAACAGTGTTTGCCGTGGCATCATCAATTGCAAGTTAAGACTCTACAAGACAAAGATGAAGCTATATATTACCACCGTCTAGAATCACTGCAGACCTCTCTGGGCTTTAGCTCATCTGAAATGGACTGAAGCAAAATGGAAAGTAGTGTTGTGAGTCCCTATTTAAAATTGTTTTTAGAAATAACTGACATTGTATTGTTATTAGTAGTAGTAATAATAATAATAATAATAATAATAATAAATAAACAGTTTTAGGTATTTGTATTTACAAAATCTTCCCAAAAATTCCAGACTCACAGGGAGTTTTTACAATTTTATTCCTTTAACCTTGCAGTTATACAGCAGACTCGAAAGCACCCACTGTAATGATTTTTTATTTATCAGCTGTAAAAGAAACTGAACGCTGTGCTGTGCATGTTTGCAGCAGAGTGAAAAAACTGAAAGGTTTGTGCGCTTAGGCTTACTGGGTATTCTTTTAAAGGACTTCAGAGCTGGAGGGCACACTTGCCCTCTTGTCCCAAAGGAGCAATGTTATTATTGCTAATAAAAAGCTACAAATGCACCAACAGGAACTCTGATGTCACTGTAGACCGTAGCCCTCTCGATACATGCTCCTCTGAGACCAAGAAACATCTCTTTCCTGCCCAAATCTGTAATCCTAAAAATCATTAAAAAAAAAAAAGATCAATGAAGTAAAGAATAAGGATAGAAAAGCCATGGAAACTCAATTCAAAGAAGAGTCATCGTGGCATATCGTGGTTGGGACTGCACATCTTTTAAGGGGAATGCTTGACGACTGTCTGGGCAAGTATTTACGGCGAAGTCCACTTACTATATATAATGAAACTGTGCTAAATACAGTTATTCAGCCTCTCAGGCCAGCCTCCAATGCGTCTGCTCGGCTTGTCCAAGACAAAGAGTGCATTGTTATCAGGCCCATTACTGGTCCACTTGGCCATGCCGGGAAATGCATGGCTCTAGGGAGATGGCTATAGATTGCAGCAAAAAAGTCCATCAGACCTGTCTCATCTGACCTCAGCTGCTTCCTGGGAAGAATGCGCTGGTACACTTGCACTGAATAGACAGATTTTCCAAATGTTTTAAACCTGTTTTCAGACAAAAATGCAGGCATGGCGCTGGAAGAAATGGATTTGGCCTATAAACACAAGTGATGTGATGCCCATTTCACCGGAAGGGTGACATTAGAGCCCCTTTCGCGCTGATGCTTGGACGAAAAGGGGGAAAAAGCGACCACAATTAGCTATCAATTGAAGGAAGAGCGAGTGGAGAGAGAGAGAGAAAAAAATGGTCATGTATTAACCCAATTGCTTCGATGTTTTTCATTTTTTGGACATAAAGACCAAAGGGACGAGTGCAGTTTTCCCTCTGAAAGGCTGGCTTTTTCAGTTTTTTTTTTTCAAATACTAACCGCGCTCCCACTTCGGAGAAGATGTATTACTTATGACATTCCAGTTTTCATCCATTCACAATTTTACATTAGAGTTAAATCACTGCAGCTTGAATCTCATGGCTGAGTTAGCCGGAGCCCATAAAATATTGAAACCTTTAGAGCCGCAGCCAGGCAGGTTGAGAGGAGTTCATGTCCAAAGCCAAGCTTCAGATTCACAGACATCCCAATAGGAGTGTAGTACAGAAAAAAAAAGAAGTGGTAAAATATTCATAGAAATGAGCCAAGGATATTGCTAGCATTCTCCCCAGCATCTGTATGAAATCTTAATCTGAGTTAATGGAAGGGATATGAAAGCCTTTCTCGATTCAAACACAGGCAGTGCATAATTTATAGATTATTGTCAGAAAAAGTGATTCCACTCTGAGATTCATTCTCCTCTGGGTAGAAGTAAACCCAAGAAAAATACGGTTCTTTTTGACCTCAGGATTGCGGCAGATTTTACAGCAGAACTGTCAATATAATCGAGTACACCGGTCATTTCTCGCCGGTGCCGCGAAACACTCGCCGAAGGCTAATCAACACAGGCTTTTTTTTTTAAGGTTAGTTAGAGCATCAGACAGAGGACTTACAGCCGAGCCGAGGTAGTGCGAACACCTGTCTCCGGATTGTCAGTTGCTAAAAGCTTCATTATGTAGGCAACATGAAGCGTCAGGTTTGTATATGCGAACGGGGCGAACCGGTGGATTACTTTTTAAAAGGCCTGTTATTTCTCTCCCCCCAATTACAGACGATTCGTTTGCGTGGCATTGTCCTGGTGTTTAATTCACAGTGACAGGTTCTTGCATGCTGAGCTTAATAGAAGCAGTGTCCGTTGCAGGGAAACATTATTCTCTAATGTAGATTCATCGTGTCTAGCATGCACTTTAGTTGTTCTTTCTGGCAGGGAATGATGTCTGATTAAGGTTAGCAAGTATAGATTCTCTCCCCAAAGTAGTCTCCCGTTACAGTCCAGCTTCAAAATCACGTTTTACTAATAGAATTCGACATTTCATCTTCTTCTTAATATTTTTCTTCTTCCTCTTCTTATTATTAAATAATAATGAGAATAATAATTAAAATAATAATAACAATAATTACTGCTTCTCTCAAAACTGGTCAAAGTGCTTACGGGTACAGTCTTAAGAGAAATAGAACTAAACTGTTGTAAATGGCCTTTACAGATAGCGATTCACTTTCTTCTAGCCTCGTCAATGACCTCGTCAATGAAATTTATGCCTTGTGGGATTGTAGTAATTAAGTTTGAAAAGCGAAAAAGAACCCAGGTTAAATTTGGAAAGATGAATTCTTTGAATTCCAGGTGCAATCTACCTCCTTTTACTGCTTTCTTATTTATTAAAACGGGAAGCAACAAAAAGATGTTGAAGCACCATTTTCTTGTTGCATTGTGGGTGTGAACATTAGTGGGCTGGCTGTCCTCAATAACGGTACCCTTTTAACGGGAGAACACAGAAGAACTCATGGGCCTTTGTTTCCATTGTAGCTGTTTTCTGTTTTTCTACAAATGCACTTGGGGGAATAGGGAGCATCTCCGTTTATGGCAGAAAGGCCAGGCTGGTATGGAGCCGCTTGGAGCCGATTTACTTGAGTACGCCCGAAGATTTGCCTCAATGTGGCAGATAGGGGAGGAAGCTCATGGTTCACTTGGCCTGGCATTATTGAAAGTGATAAAAGCCTAAAAAGGCATATGAATGTTCGATGTTGGTTCTGAAGCGTACGCTACAAACTTATTTAGGGCAGTCCCATTAAACTCCAACCTCTCTCAGCGCAGAACTACGCATCTTGTTTAATGCAGATAAATGGATGCAGATTAGGGTCCCCCTCAATGTTTCCTTTCCCGTATTCTCTGTTGAATAAAAATTGATGAGGCCTAGAAAGCCTCATGCGATATTGAGTTGCGCAATAGCCGAGTGAGTACATTTACCAGACTGTCAATATCAGACTATGGGGAAGGATTTGACATGCAAAACACAATCGTTAATGCCCCATCCTTGATGTTAAACAGGCAGAAATATGGACAACTGTGGCTAAAAGGCCTTAAAAAAATAACGGCAAAATTCTGCTGGCTGCATCCAGCAATTTTCTTTCTTTGCACTCTGCTACTGATGTATCATATCTGACTCCGGCAGCAATACAGTAAATATATGGCGAGAGCTTATACGTTGCTTGTAAATGAGTCAGTGCTAACTGTGATATTTTATTAATTATCAAAGTTGTTCCCTTTCACTTTAATTATGAGCGTTAGTTAATTCATGGTGGATGGTTCTCATGGGGAGAAGTGTTGGGTGTCACTAAAATATCCCGCAAATTCATCAGAGGCCCATCCATTATTCACTGTCACTTCATGTGTAAATAACAGGGCTTTATGATAACTGCGCTAACTGGTATACTTAAGTGGAAAAAGGTCTGCGCTATTAAAATCAGCTCTGTACCCCGCCGAGTGGAAGAGTTAGGGAGTAAAAGCTGCCTTTTAGTTTTAGGACTGAGGATGGCCACGGCACAGCCCAGTCATGTGACATGGGAGGGAAGACATCACTGTGTGCAATGGGAGCAATTTTCCAACCATCGGACAGCACTTGAGGTGATGTTGTTCATCTTTCCAAGGCTACTTATGTCAGGAAGTGCCCAGCATTGGGCGTTTGGGGACGTGACACGTGGTCCAAGCGTCCAGTTTGAAAACCTCGGAGACGTCCCTGGGCTGGGGGCGTTCGCTCGCTCAGATTTACTTTACAATTCCTCTTCTGGGACTTGGTTCTGTCTTTCTCTCTCCCTCTCTCTCTTTCTCTCTCCTCTTTTCTTTTCTCACCTTTTAATTTCTTCTGTAATTTTCCTCCACCCCGTCTCGATATTCCTGCTTTTCACGATCGCCGTTCTTCCTCAATACGCAGCTTTCCTCTTTCATTGCAGTATTTTCTTACTGGGTATTTTATTGTTGTGTTGTTTTGGCATGTTTTTCATGAACCTACAGTAAATGCCCTGTTGGCAAAAGTTTGAGCCTTTGTGCGTTAATTACAGAAATGAAGTTCCTGGCTGTCAAGAGCCAAACAAAGGCAAGTTTTCTCCGTGGGCATCACTCCTCGTTAGCACCGCTCCACGTTCTAACAGTGCCTGTGTCCACTAGCTGTTTACTGCTTTCCTGATTCCACACAAGCTTGCACTGGATTCTGTGGCCTGCAATAATATTTATACTGTCATGTTTAGTTTCTCAGTGCATAAGAACATATGTTTTTAGTTGTGACTAAGTTACGAATCAATCACATTTATTTTTATTGGGACTGATTAGTGTTACCCCAAGTGTGACTTATACCTCTGCTGCAAATAATAATTATAATTATTATACTGAATTCACAATATAAGTATTCTTCTGTTTTCAATCTTAACAATAATAACAATAAAAAAAATTGTCACTATTATTATTATTTTTATTCATTGAGGCAGAGAAGTAGTAACAGTTGTTAATGTTGGAGTTGTAGTGGTGGCGGCGGTGAAAGTAGTGCTTCCAGTAGTGCAGCTAATCATTTCATGAATACTTAGTGTCACAAATTTTGCATCCACATTGGGAGATTTTATTTAGATTAACTGCCCTTTTTACGCACCTTCATGATCCAATATATACTTCTTCACCGCATTGTGTTTAGCATCAGCTTTTCAGAGAACTTATACTTCAGGAAAATAGGGTAGAGCCCCTATAGCTAAAATGCTAGCCCACATCTCATGCACATCTCACCATATGCTTGCCAATTCACTGGGTTGAGGTGCTAGTTTGCATGTATTTCATGTGTATTTCACATGTATTCACAAGCTTGTTTACATGCCTGACTCCACCTGGGCTTGTTCAGTGTCCCATTAAAGCCAAACCAGCATTAAGCCATACATGCAAAGTTGCTTGTGCATGTTTAATTACACTGGGCCCCTCTCTACCTTCGTAAGTAGATTATGTTTTGGAGTCGAGACACCTCCTGAGTGGCCTGCATTATCACCCTTCTGATGTATAGTGAAATTATTAATATTTAAAGCACACTGGCTCAATTCTGGCTGATTCTGAATTCAGGATAATTGAGAGTTGCGTGAGTATTTTGATCCTGGTGTCCTCACGTGAAAGGCACGGCAGTGAGTCCAAATGTGCAGTAATTTTGCAAAATCTGAATAATAATATTTGCACTATTATCTGAAACAAAGTAATGAACCATCAGGGCATCTGAGTGTTTCTCTAGTGACAATTGCAAGCTATTTTAACAGAAGAGGAATTACAGGCAGGTAAATCTGTCCAGCCTACCTCCAGAAATTGACCATTTTTTCCTCAGGAAAGCTATTAAACTGAATCTCGACCGCAAGAATGATCAAAACGCCTCAAAAAACATTTTGAAATGTTGAAATCCTTTATTGTGTCACTGAAAGGAAAAGATATTTATATTTTCCAAAAGTATGATTAGATTTATCCAAATTATGTGCTGCCATAATTTGAAGCGCAGCTCAGTCGAATTTCCTAAATTTAGTGCAGGTTATATATTTCACAACACGGCACTGGTCACAGCAAAGCAAACAATAGAACCGTCGGGGACAGAATTACACAGGGAGACACTTGTGTTGTCATAGGAGTGACCTCTTTTTCTTTGTGTCACATTATGGGCGCACAGAGTATGTCTCCTTTGCATAGAAAAGGTCGCAATGATAAATCAAAATCAGCATAAATGAATCACATGATTTATCACAGGAAGTATGCGGCAGGGCAAATTGTGATAACATTTTTTTCCCCCCCATAAACAAATTAGCCGCTATCTCCAAATTTGTGTGAGAAAGTTTGAGCTTAAATTCCTAAGCATTAACGATAATGCAAAAAATTTTACCGTGCACCAGGAAATGTTACCGTTAATTTAAATTTCACACCTTGTTATGAGACCTGTCAGTTTACCTATAAAATGCGATGTGATGCAATGAAATGCAATGTTTCTTGAACCCCTCCAGTGGTAAAGTAGCCTCGCTGTCAGGCAGGTTGAGTGCCTGTCCACATGTCGCACTCCTAGTGTTTTGCTAATTAAGTCGTCATTCTGTCCCAGTGTCCCTCATTTATGAAAAAAGGTATAATGCGGTAAATTGCAAATTATGTGGCCGTTCAAAGCCGAACTGCAAGGCTGTATACAAAGTAACAGAGAAATATTTCGGTTGCGAAAAAATATTTTCGAGGCTCTCCATTTCTCTCTCTCTCTCTTTCTCTCTCTCTCTCTCTCTCTCTCTCTCTCTCTCTCTCCGTGAGTGCAGGTGTTTGTGTGTATGTATCTGAAATGTAATTATAAATTGCAAGGGGAAGAGTCATTTTTTCCTCTCTGTCAGAGCATTAAAAAAAAATACCTGTCAAATGTGTGCTGTTTTTTTCACAGCGGATGATCTCAAAAACAGAACGGTTCAGAAAGAGAGGAGCTTGCAATCAGGAAAGACACAACACCTCTGGTACAAGCAGCTAATTAGAGTTCATTATTTATACACTTTGATTTAACCAAGCTACAGTGTCGCTAGTGACAAATAATATATTACTTATTTTACAAACCAAAGAAAGGAGACTCATTTAAACGATTTTTTGCCCAGAATTAAAGAGAGGTGAACAGAAATTAAGCTAAATTGGGTTTCATTAGCACCTCAATGTATCCAAAAAAGCTGAATTTGAATGTTTCGCCACGAGCAATTCACTGAGGCATGGAGTTATTTAGGATCACATTTGTCCATCAGCAGCTTGACATGTTTTATTCCTGTCAATAAAAAATAGTGACACGCTAGACTAAAAATGTAATTTTGTCATTTTAATGTGAAATAGATTCTAAAAATAGTGAAAACAAATGTCACAAGTTTTTACAGTACAAACCATGAGTACTTGGACAATGACACAGTCTTCAAGGGCTATAATTACCAGGTCACTTTATTTACATTACCTGCCCAAAAAAAAAAAAAGTCGCATAGCAATGTTTCGTTGATTCGCACTGATTGCGACACACATTTGCTGTGCTATTGTGTTGACAACCTAAGGTAATATCACCACATTTATTTCCAACCAAAGCTGCAGTCATTTTTGGGTGAAATCTTGTGCTGATGATGGGAGAGTCATACCAATCCAAAAAGTATTTTCCAGCGCATTACAAAGCCTTTCAAAGGCGTTAATAACTCGTTTGACAGTTTTTCAACCCAATCCCAGAGATTTTGGTGCTTGATGTGGGCAGTAACATATTTTGCTTGACCACCAGATTCATTTTTCGACATAGTTGTTTAAAAACCTGTTAGGAACTAGTTGCCCGTCTATGGGCAATTCCCCTTTAAAAAATGGGCAATAAGTATTGTATTGGTTGTTCTGAACATTTCAAGGGGTTATCTGTTACCATAAGTTTCTAATCTGCATAATTTCATGGTAATACAGAGGTCTAGGCCTTGAGATTTGGGCATGCAGTTCTAGCCGGAAATTGTCGAAAAAAAAAAAAAAAAAAAGCCCAAGATTTTAAGAGGTTAAGAACTGAGAGGCTTCACATGGCATGTTGGGGTTAAAAGAACTGTAGCCCGCTGAAACATATTTCTCAGTGCAATAAATATCCAATCGTTGAGCTCCAAACTATTTGGGTTGTTATATATGAACAATAACAACAACCTTTTTTTTTGGCCGGACAGTGTGGACGTAATGCTACAGCGTCTGATTGTCAGACCCTAAGGACAGTCACAGGAGCAGATTTGAAACAGGACTTCCTTGTAACTGAACACTGGCAATAAAACTCAGGCAATAAAAGCCTTTGTCTGGTCAGCCATTTTCTAGTGTTCTCCACTGGTCAGCAGCATGAATTGCAAGCAAGGGGCCCATCGACAAAACCAATAGGGTGGGGGCAGTCATTCTCACTTGGGTATCATCAACCAAAACCAAGGTTTCCAACCCAGAGTGAATGCGTTTTTCAATCATTTAAACTGCATTCCACACGGGATCAGTTTTATTTTCGAACTTTACACGCTGCTATTTTCCAGCGTGATAGAGGCAGCAGTTTTACAGACTTTACACTTTGCTATCCTCATACACTAAAGTGACGGCTACAACAACATTTTCAAAAAAGCTGGGATGCTGTGTGAAAAGTAAATGAAAAAGAATGCAAAGATTTGCAAATCAGTTAATTTCTATATTAAATGGAAAATAATACCAACATCGTATCAGACATATCATATCAAAACTGTGAAATTTTATTGTTTGCTGAAAAACATATGCTCATTTTGAATTTGATCTTCTTTTTAAACAACACTCTTCATGAATTTCAGAGCGGAGGAGACCAATTGCTGTAGTTATTAAAGCAAATCATTTTCCCATTCTTGCTTAAAATGTTTCCACAGATGTAGATGCCCGTGGACATGGAGCTGCTCTATTTATGCATGCAGTTGCATTATCCTATCAATAGGTTGCACACCTGAAATGGTTATTGAATATTCACGAGGAAGCCATGCATGTAAATAATTTAAAATATTTTCAGATATTTTTACAGATAAAATAAATATACTGATATACAGATAAAAAGATAACCCGAGCAAATACAAAATGCAGTTTTTAAATTATGATTTCATTTATTAAGGGGAAAAAGCTATCAAAACCTACCTGGCCCGATGTGAAAAAGTAATTTTTGCCCCCCCCCACGATAAATCATGAATTAACTGAGATTAACCACATTTTTTTAGTCCAATTTCACTACCTACGCCCAGGCTGGATTACTGCCAGACCTGTTGAATCAACAAATCACTTCAATAGAACCTGTATGACAAAGGGAAGCAGGCTAAAAGATCTGAAAAAGCGATGTGTCATGCCGCGAACTAAAGAAATTCAAGAACAGATGAGGAACAAAGAAATTGACATCTATCTGTCTGGAAGGGGTTGCAAAGCCATTTCTAAGGCTTTGGGACTCCAGCGAATCATGGTGAGAGTGATTGGTGATTGGTGAATCTTCCCAGGAGTAGCCGGCCTACCAAAATTACTCCAAGAGCGCATCAACTACTCATCCAGGAGGTCACAAAAAAAACCCATAACAACATCTGAAGAACTGCAGGCCTCACTTGCCTGAGTTAAAGGCAGTGTTCATGATTCAACAATGAGATAGAGACTTTGCAAAAAATGGCATCCAAGGGAGAGTTCCAAGGCGAAAACCACTGCTGACCAAAAAGAAGCTCATCTCACATTTGCCAAAATACATTGTGATGATCCCCAAAACTTTTGGGAGAATATGCTGTGGAATGACGAGGCATAAGTTGAACTTTTTGGAAGGTGTGCGTCCCAAAACATCAGGCCTAAAACTAACACAGCATTTCATAAAAAGAGCATCATACCAAAAGTCAAATATGGTGGTGGTAGTATGATGGATCTGGACGACTTGTCATAATTGATGGAACTATGAATTCTGCTCTCTACTGGAAAACCCTGAGGGAGAATGTCCAACCCTCAGATTGTGATCTCGAGCTCAGGCGCACCTGGGTTATGCAGCAGGACAATGATCTGAAACACACCAGCAAGTCCAGCTCTGAATGACTTTAAAAAAAAAAAACAAAATGAAGATTTTGGAGTAGCCTTGTCAAAGTCCGGGCTTAAATCCTTTTGAGGTGCAGTAGCATAACCTTAAACAGGCCGTTCATACTCGAAACTCCTCCAATGTGGCTGAATTAAAATAATTCTGCAAAGAAAAGTGGGCTAAAATTCTTCCACAGTGATGTGAAAGACTCAATGCCAGTTATTGCAAATGTTTGATTGCAATTGTTGTCACAATTGAAGCACTGATTACTAAAACCCCACAAGTCAAGTCAAGACAAGTGTCTTGTAATACTAGTGTCTAGTTTTTAGTGTCTAGGACTTAGTAATACAGTAGGTGCTTCAATTGTCACGTTGTCACGAGGGTGGCACCCTTATTAGGATTGAGGAGGCAATTACTTTTAAACATAGGGCCAAGTAGGTTTGGATAGCTTTTTTCCCCTCAATACATGAACTCATTGTTTAAAAACAGCATTTTGTATTTAGTCGGGTCGTCTTTGTCTAATATTAACATATTTTTGATGACCTGAAACATTTAAGCGTGACAAATATACAAAAAAAGAAGAAATCAGGAAGGGGGCAAATACTTTTTCACGGCACTGTATCTACTGATGGACACTTTTTTTATCCAATTCCAGACAGCATAAACTTTCCACAAAAATTGAAAAAAACATTGATTTGACGCTCAGAAAAGTATTTTAACCCCTATGTAACAAGATGTTAGGTTGTATTTACGCAGCTTTACATATCTGAATGATGCAAATTCATTGAAAAAAGACTGAAAAACCAACCTAGAAGAGCTCAGGTTACGTGTATGTGATGCAAATGCGATACGGACATGGACAATATTACTCAGTCTGAATGGAACAGGAATGGGGAGTTCCTTGAGCTTTATAGCTTTGATTCTCTGGAGGAGGAACTTTTTTATGACATAAACGTAGAACTATTGCTGTATACAGTATATATTACTTGCAGCTGGCTAGCTAGCTGTTTTTTTATTTTTTGGTTTACCATCATTGCCATGATGATTAGAGAGCTTTTTGCCATATTGGTTAATAAGAGTAACCGTTAGCCTTTGTTAATAAAAGTGTGCATGGTGGCATTTTCCTCACTGTGGAAATCTATTTTAGAATTTACACCGCATTCAATGAAATAGACAGCCTAGGTTTACACTTGTTTAACATGCAAACAGCTTGAGTACTCTGGTAAACCTCCTGCTACGTTCATTGCACTGATTCTGTTTTATCTGGGGTTGCACATTGCCTGCTTTTTCCTGATAGTAAAATGTCTGTTTCGTCAAAATAAGGTATATTTCAGATATTACTGTGTAAGTTAATTATACATGCTGCTTATAGGGTGTGGAAAGTGTTTAAACAAGCTTGCGTTTCACTTGGCTGATGGTCGTTGCAGGCCGAATGTGCTGACCGTAAAATAAGCAGTTCCTTTAATGAGAACATGTGCTGGCTTATGGGGCTCTGAAGAAAAATGGACAATATTCAGAACTTTATCATTGAGAAAAGGCTTTTTTTTTTGTTTGGAGAGGTGAGTAGAGACCATTGATGTCCATCCGCGCCTATATTGATAAACTCATGCTAAATTCCACCATAAAATCATTAATTCATATTGAAATTGAGTCAAAAGTTGATATGTTAAAATATGATTATTTTATGATTTGACAGTGTGCAATTTTCAGGGCTCTTAGAGCATGGGGAGCCACTTGGAGAGCTGTCTTACTTGGCCCATAAATAGTGGCTAATTTTGAATATCACACTCAGATGAAATACACTTGTGGTCCAGGAGTCGATGACCCCAGTAATATGTTATCCTACCTTCCAGCCATTTTTCAATTCTCAGTATTGTTTTTATAATAATAATAATAATAATAATAATAATAATAATAATAATAATAATATTTTATTATCTTTTATTTTATTTTTTTTTTACAATTTCAATGCTGAATTTTCTTAGTTTTTTTTTTTTTGCGATTTGCGGCTCTTTTTTTGTGCCAAAACTATGGTAGTAAACTGAAATACAATGGAATTCTACAAGTGTCTTGTTTCAATTAAGCCTTTTTCCACCTCTCTGTGAAGCTAAAATCTTGAATTATGCCTTATATAGAGTAATGAATAAATAGCCAGATTTTGCTTCTGCACAAAGAGGTCAATGCAGTAGTTTTGCTGCTCAACACTTTGCGGTCTCCTCTCTTATATTCCTCTTTTCATAATGCAAAACTTTTTACCGTATGACAGGTCTGGACTGCAGGCAGGCCAGTTTAGCACACAAGCACTTCTAACACAGAGCCATGTTGTTGTGATGCACGCAGACTTTTGTTTTGCATTGTTCAGCTGAAATGAGCTGAGAAATGTTGAGAAACATTATTCTAAATTTTTCCAGTGTAATTATTAAAAAATTGTTAAATTGTTTTCCCATGCAATCTTTCATGGAGTGGTGAAGCCCTCGTCATCTTTTTTTGCTGAAAGACTCTGTCTCCTTGGGATGGTGTATTTATACCAATCACGTAACTAACCTGTAGCTAATTAACTGTGAGATGTTCCACCAGGTATACTGTTTTAGCATCAGGCCGCTATTCCAGTCTTTTGTTGCCCCTCTCCAAACTTTTTTGAAAAGAGTTGCTGGCATCAAATTCAAAATTTTTCTGAAAACTTTGGCAGTTTCAACATTTGGTAACTTTTCTTTATTCACACTATTTTCAGTTAAATGTGGGGTTTAAATAATGTACAAATGATTGCATTCTATTTTATTTATATGTTACACAGCGTCCCTACTTTTTTGAAACAGGGTAGTAGTGAGTAAATGTATTTCGCTAATGAAATGTATGTAGCTTTCCACAAGAATGTGCTCAAGGCATCACTTTTCACAGTATCACCGAAAGGAAGAAGCGATTGTAGATAATTTGTGTTATTTCTTTTTATTGAATGTTCATTCGCATAATGATTGAATGAATCAATTGTATTTTATGTCGTATTTGGAGAAACATTATACTTGTTTTGGTGGTAGCTTCAGCCACGCCTTGCTATACTCTGTCACAAACACAGCTTATAATCTGCCTTCATTTTTACTGAGCAAGTCGTGTGCAATCTAACCTGAGTTATGTTTTATTTAATGTGTAGCCTTCTGTGTATTTAGACATGGCACTCTGGAATTTGCCAAAAGTCGTTAAGTTCAGTTGCCCTTAGTAATCTTACCAGGCCACAGAGGCAGATGCTCAAACCAAAGAACCCATGCGGGTGCACAAATATGGAACAATCCAGTGTCATGTTCATACTTTTTGGTTTTATACAAAACTACATGTCAGTTTCATATTTAATATTAAATTCAATTTCAAATGTCATTTTTGAGGCCTAATTTATTTTAGGAGACTGAGTAATACACAGGGTTACCAAATGCTAGGATATAGAATTATGAGATAAACACATTTTTATCCATCCAATCCATGTTGGTAGTGGTGTTTCAGCTACAATACTGACTGTCTGCACCGTTACATCTTGGGGTATTTACATACAAATAGACAGAGCTGAACAGTAACAACAGCCCACAACAGCTCTCTCTCATACACTCATGGAGTGAAATGGGTGTTATGGTTATGCCGTCTCAATGTCACAGCTGGTAAAAAGCCTGTGATGCTCATAACATTGAGATTCATATTTCCCCTCCTCACCATTAAATTAGCACTGCTTTCAGTCAAATCCCAGCTACACTTTTGTTTTTTTTTGGGCAGCATAATTAAAATTAGTGCGAACAGCAGGATGAGAGAATGTACAGGACAGTACAAAAAACAGCAAAACCAAAACAAGGTTCAACTGCCATTGCTGGTTGACCCAGGAAACACCAGCACAGTCACTTTTGATGACGATCAGGAGGGTGAGCAGAAGGTTGAGAGAGCAGCCACACTCTGACGGGGGATTCATCAGAGCTGACCCACATTAGTGTCCACGAGCCTAATCCCATAATTAATATGGCAGAAAACTGTTACAGTTTCATATCAGAACAGCAGATGCACATCTCCAGTCTTGACACTTGATTCAACCACTTACTTTGACTACACTGAGATCAAATCTGTTCGAATGGCTTTATTAAATGCAAAGAAAACACTTGGTACAGCGTGTGCCCAATATTAGTGCACTGCTATATTTCAGGGTCGTTTTTGAATATCTTTTTAATGACTAAATCAGCTTGATAAGATCAGATATATGCTTTGCTGCTGGTGCGCCATGTTTGTTGGAATTGGGGCCACATCACCCAGACACCAGAACCCTTTTGTGTGCGGAGGTTATAAATGAACTAAAACATGGCTACTGTAAGCAAGATTTCGTCCGATTAATCATCCTTGAATTGGTGACTGATTTCCATCGGCACAACATCAGCTTTCAAAATCTTTCGATATTTACAAGGCGATTCAATTCCATATTTCAGGTAAACATGCTCCTCGAAACAACGGGGTAAAAAGCGCGCAGAATGTAACCAGTGACTCTTTGTTGGGACAAAGTCCGATGTTGTGCAACCACTGTTATAAAAAGTCGGGCTTCACCAAAGGAAATCTTTGAAAGCTTATGCCCATGAGTAGGACTGAGTTTCCCGTTTTGTTGGAGCAGCCTACAGCTGCAAACAGCGGCATTTTGATTGATTTTGTCGCCCAGGTTCTAAGAAAGTTTGGTAATATTAAACCTTGATCATTTGGAGTATAATTAAGCTGAGTGATAATCATGACTAATTTGTTCACACTTAATATAGATCAGTTTTTTCCTGGTGTCCAAGCACATCATAACACCTGGGACATTGCCGCATGAAGTACTTTTTGACTGTCTAAAATATACGAAATGGCAGCATTCGTGAACTTGTGCTGATGAGTCGTATTTCAGATGTTTGACGTTTGATTGCTCGGTATAAGAAAATCGCAAAAATTCCCAAAAAATATTTATGGAACAAGAAGCGTGTGTACTTTTATTGGGTAAGAGCTGACACAAATGTTTTCTTTGCCGTTTATGCTAACTAAAGGTTTTTTAATGGGAACATGCATCTGCACAATATGGCCACTATTTAGTTATTACAATATTTGTGTAGAACATAGTCTAAGTCATGGTTACCCTACTGTCTATTTTAGAAGTTTGCATGAATTTTAACAGTGACCTCATTGATCTTCAAGTAAAATTAACCTGACTACAAAAGTGTGAGTACAATTCATCAGCACTTGCCGAACCTGACGATTTTTTTAACACTCACTAGCTAGGCTAGATAAAAATAATCTGTTCAGAGCATACTTATTTCCATGAATAAGCTGAAAAAATATCTGTCATTTCTACTTAATATTCATAGGTTTTTGTTAGGTGTCATTAGCTAGCTTTTTGATGTGCCAAATTAGAGCAGTAAAAAGCGGCGAGCTGCGTATTCTTTGGCTACATTGATTGTAACTAGCTCATTTTACTGGCTATTAACATTTTGAAAAGTTACATTCATGACGATTTATTTATCACAACGATGGGCTAGATAAATGATTCGGGCAACAGTCATGCTGAGGGTAAGGCAGGCATTTACGTTGTAACTGCAGTATTCTGAGAATTGAACTGTGCAGTCAGTGTTTCTGAGACCGTAGGCTACCGCTGTCTCAAGTCACTTTTCTCGGTGCAATGCCAGTAAGGACAACAAAATTCCTACTGTCTCAAGAACATTCGTTCAGTGGTCCGGGCCAGTCCCCTAGTGGAGCAGGACAGTTACTGCATTGCTAGCTCAGTGGCGTGTGTCACAGTACAGTTCAGCACACAAAATGTTACTGGCCTTCAGTCACTGTAATGAATGCCTGAGTAATTCTCGTGAATGTGGGCATTGATTTAATGTTTGCAGTGCAAGGAGCAAAACTCAATTTTTACAAATACACATGATCATGCGGACTAGGTCTCAGTTTGGAAAATTACCAGATTGTTAAAATTTGGATTTGGAGTTGTGGATGAAGTTTGAAAATCACTATTTTCGCCATTTCACTTATTTTCCAGCAATACACGTGTGAAATAAGTCACTATTATTTGCTTGCATCATTTACACTTAATAATTTAGTCATTTTGCATCATAATTAAAATGAGTGAGTCAAATAGCCAGCTCTGCATGGCTGGTTTTCTGGAATGGCCACGATGTGAGTTGTGAAGCCATTTAGGGCGAGGAAACCTTTAATGCTGAAAATCCATATAATTTAGGGCTCCAGCTATTATTGTTTTTTGCGCTGTTTGATTTTTTATAAAACCACGTGTCAGGTGTGGTCACACAGTCCTACTGAAGACCCAAGGTCGAGGGGCACGGTTTGCCACTGGAGCCAAGGCACATTAAGATCAAGTAATACTTCTATGTTTTAAATACTTTTTTCCCTGTCCATGGGATTAAATGACCGCATGAAATTAAAAACAAATGGTGTAATATTTGTTCTGATCAAAACACAAAGGATCATTTTTAAATGTAGTTGTAATGTTGAGATTAAATATTAATAATACCATCAGGACCCAGCTCAATGGGAAAACAAGCATGTGATGATCATTTGGCGCTTATATGTTGCTGTTCATCAAATGGTCATACAGATTATCCAGTTTCCTCTTCAACAATTTGGCTTTAATATGGCAGGCCAAACGAAGGCCCGGGCAGGGGATGGAACCCCAGACTCCCCGGTAAGTGTCACAAAAGCCGACCACATCGCCAAAGAGCCAGGCTCGCTGGCAAGGTGGCCAGGACGCCCTTATTAGGAGGCCTTTCTAGAGACGGGACCCATCAACTGTCACTTCTCTCTTTCGGGAGCATGTCCTTACACTCCATGCTTTACCCATGCTGCCATCCATTGGGATTCCCTGAGTCTTGCCGATTACGCCAGAATATGGCAGGCGAAGGAGGGCTGGGGTGGGGAATTAAACCCCAGACTCCCGGGTAAGAGTCGCTCGCGCTGAACACATCGCCAAAGAGCCAGGCTCGTTGGCAAGGTAGCCAAGGCATGCCCTTACTTGGAGATATTTCTGATGACAGGACCCATCAACTGTCACATTAAATTATTACAAACTTAAGAAATGGATGGAAAATATTATATAATATAATATTTAATAATTAATATTATTGGAGGATTTAATTCATATAGCAGCAAATATAGTTGTACAAAAATGCAATTATACATGATGTCAATAGAAGGCTGTCATGTGATGAGATTAACTCAGCAAATATACAAAGACTTGGTTTATTGAGCGCACGGACGTATCAGCTAAAAAATACCTGAGATAAGCAGAGGATGATATATATATCCACCTCAGCTGCATTAAAAATCCTTCCGGAACACCCTCGACTTCCACAATCACAGCAATGCAAACACTGAAAAGCATTACTTGTTTAGTGCAAAATGAAAATATTGGCTAAAGACAGGCTTACAAACTTGATAAACAGTATACTATACAGCGAGGATGTAATGGGGCTGAGGGGTTGCAATTTTTACAGGAACTCAGAGCAGTGGTTTTTAAGATCCCACACTGCTCAAGCCGGTCTTTGGTCGCTCCACTCGGAATGCGTTGCACACTTTTCAGACAGATTTCTGCAATGTTCTCCTCAGTCTAACCATTGAGCAGTCCATTATGATCTGCTAAATGATGACACAGAGTTTTTGAAATAATTCAGAGAAGTATCTGACCAGCCTCCCAAATGAAACGAAAAGTAAGTTTAAAAATTTGCAGGGACAGGTGGTTGAAAAAGAATGTGATATGATAGCAACAGATCAAGATTCCTTTTCAAATCTAAAGTGACATATTTACTGGAAGCACGAGAATGTGTGTCTAAGCATATGCAAGATGGTGGAGGTGAGCATATCATATGTATATTCTCATTAAATACTAAGGTCTGAATCTAATGTACCTTTAATGAGACTGTTAGTAAGTGGTTTAAAACTCTAAGGGGAGATGTCAGTTTTCTCAGCAATGTTCTTAAGTGTTTTAAACTTTGAGATATTGTAGTAATTGACGTAAAGTACTGCCCATGTTTCATGCATTGTTTAAATAATGTTCAATCACAATGATAGACAGGTTATTTTGATGATTACCATCATCACATTACGAAAGAGTTAAATTTATTTCTCTGTGATTTCAAATGAGCAAAGTGTTTGCACAAAGTCAAGTCATGGATTATTTTCCAGCTGGTGTGCTATTACATACAATGACATTATATTGGCTTGTGTTTTTTGAATAAAGATGTTATTAATTTGTATTGATTGTAGCTTATTTTAAATGAAATGTATTCTCATTGTTGTATTTTATGCCTTGCTAGAGGGTATGAGCTAGAACTGACTGATGCAATGCACTGAGGACATTTACTGCTAAATTGTGAAACCAAGGCACTAGGTCTTCTGCATAAGAGTGGTACTCTAAACTGTCTGTCATTACTAGTGCACCCTTCACCTTTTACACATGTAAGCAAAAGGGCTGTTTGTCGTTAGTAGTTGTCTTTATCCTATGCATGTACACAGTGGAGTTTTTTCATTCCTTATCTGGAATTTTTCCCTCACCTGCGAAAGGTTCATGCATCTACTCAATGATGACTATAATTTTTATCAAAGGCCAACTTATTAACGTAGAGAGGGGAAAAAAAAAACTTTCAGTCCCATGCCAAGTTTCTTCATAAATTGATGGCGACAAGAAGTCAAATTTAAACTATCAGCAGCAAGTTTCACAGACAAAAAAAGGAAGATATTACAGGGTAATTTTAGCCATGCTTCAATATATTTGTCATGTACCTTGATGGCTTTCCCAGACGTTGTCTAACTTTAACTTGATATGCAGTTCTCATTGGGATCCAGCATACATGGTTCGCCTGCAACTTTATACTTAGTTCTTTAGTGGTTGTGAATGTAGGGGCTTTCAGCTATAGTCCAAAAATTATGTTTTTGCACATATTCTTAACTTAAAGGATCTGGTACTTACACCCGTTAAAAATAAGTGATTTGGATCTAAAACATAATGTTTTATGGTAATTTGTAAAAATTACGCAACATTTATATTTATTCAGACCTTTCTATCCAGCCAATCTTGCTCTCGTGAGAAAATTTTGAGATTTTGACTCAGCCGGAAGATAGAGGCGTGGCTGGGCGGAGGGGGTGGAGGAGGAAGGAGTGGCTTTAGAGCGAAACCATAGCAACGCGTGCATAGTAACACAACGTGTGACCTTATCATGGCTGAAGCCATCGACTATTCTGGGTGGCTTTGATGTGCTCCTGCTGAGTGTGATGCACTGGGCCCTGCATGAGATGTACGAGCAAAACAGCCAAAAAACAGGGTGGATATAAATGTCACATGCAAGCTAACATTAGTACATCTAAGTTCCATGATTATACTCAAGAGTCACACATTGCGTTTGGGCAGCATAAAGAGACAATAATATACGGACATACATCAACAAATTAACAGAATGTGCATGGTTTATGCTGGCCTAAATTAACTGAGCTAGCTAATGAGCTAATGTTAGCTTTTTGATAAAGGAAATTTAGCCTATGTTTGAAGCATTATTTCGCCTGCTTAACGAAATCTATCATTTTTTACATCTATAGATTCCTTAGGTTGTCTAGTTTCATATGACGTGTCTATCTTCACTTTAGCTGAAAGTGAGCTGCTACAGCTACGGAAATACGGCATGTCAGGCGAGCCCTCAGGCTGCGAGGGAAACGTTTACGTATTGGGTACAATCTAATGTTAGTACATCTAAGTTCCATGATCATAAAATCGAGAAGAACATGTTGTGTTTGGATAGCATGAAAAGACAACAATATAGCTACAGCAACTCTTCAGCAAATTAACAGAATATGCATGGTTGTTTCTGACCTAAATTAACTTAGCTAACTAATGTTATTTTTTTGTAAGTGGAAATTTAGTGTATGTTTTGAGCATTATTTTACCTACTTGCCAACATCATAGCACAGCGTTTTTGAAATCTATAGATTCCTTAGGTTGTCTAGTTTCATATGATGTGTGTATCTTCACTATAGCTGAAAGTGGGCCCGCTACAGCTATGGAAATATGGCATGTCAGGCAAGCCCTGGGGCTGTGAGGGTAGCGTTTACGTATTGGGTATCCTCAAAAGTTTTTTTTGAACTGCACCACACTCCATACAATAGCTTACGGTAAAGTAATGATAACATTGAAGTTGAGGGATAACATTAGTTGTCAGCTAATGAGAAAGTTAACATTTACAGACAATATTAAAGTGGAGGGTTGCGTAGTGCTGGAGCAATATCTTTCTGGAGGTGCAGGTTTTTAGCTGAGCCAGCTTTGTTCTGGCCTAAGTTGGAGAAAGAGTCCGACGTAAAATGAGCGCGCAGGAAAAGGTTTGTGGCAGGGGCGGCAGGAACATTATCAGCAAAAATAAATGCAATCCATTTGTTCCTCTGCGATTCATCACTCGATGGAATGTTAAAAACTTTTTTATGTGGACTCTGGCAGGCAACATCAGAGCATTCGTGTGCAGCAGAACCTTTAGCTGTTGTCTCCGATATTTGTCTTGGGCGTGTTTGCGGAAAACAGTGGGCGTGGTTTGCTACTCCCAAGCCACACCTCGACTTCTCCCCTGCGCAGGTACACATCATCAGGATGCCCAAATCGAAATCTCTAATTTTCATGCCTCGGGAGTAGAAAGCCTCCGGATGAGGGAAAAAGGGAGGACTGAAGCTGTTCTGACTCCAAAACATTGCAGATTTTGTTAGAGTGAGGGATGACTAATGTATACATGCAATAACAGGGAGAAATCTGTTTTCCAGGTAGTGGATCCTTTAATGAAGGAACTCTCGTAACTTTGACACCACCTTTGAACCCTTGCATCAACAGAATGTGGTAATGTGCAATGCACTGACCTGTGTCTTAGATTTGAGCAGATCTGAGAAGTAATTATTTCCTATGAGAAGCTTTGTCCTGACTACACGCAGACAGAAAGCCTCCAGCCTTGATGGTTTTTGAAGGATGAAGGTTGTACTTAACAGCCCTTTGCCCCACCCCCGAAGGCCCCCAAAGGTCCCGGCATGATCTCAGAACTACGTGTAACTCGCCCATTAAATTACTCCCACTTCTCCACTGATCCCACTGTATTCCCAGTTTGGGAGAATCATAGCTTGGCCTTGGACTATTTTACTCATCAGTGGAGCCACCAGTAATACCCTTGAACCCTCTATCGTCTGGAATATGGGTCTGCCTCCCATCAAATAGAATCATCACTTTTGAGCAAAAAAAGGAAATTCCTCCTGGAAGTGCATTCTGATATAGGTTACCATGGTAATGAGTCTATGTTGCGCTCTTCTGAGAGCTTGTTATGTGCTGTGTCAGTGACGCACTTTTCTGTGGCCTCGGTTCATCTGTCAAACTGGGTTTTTCTTCCTCAAAATAATGATCTGTAGCAGCAGAGAGGGCCAGTTAGAGTAGCACGTTATTTAAGGGAGCTTTACACTATTGTTACATGTTAGTGATGTTCGATGGATATTAGCTGCTGCAGTTGGCCAGTAAATGCCTGAACAAAATTGGGCCATAGTTAGTTATGTTTTGACAAAAAAAATAAGGCTGTTTTGCAATTTGTCATTTTCTTGGCTGTTAATTGACAAATATTCTTGGGTAGTTTGTCATGCACTTACAAAGTATTAAGAGTTGATGTCTTGTTAAAAATATATTGCAGATATCACTTTTTGCACATCATACGGACTATGTTTTATGATTATTTCATCTGCCCATTCGTTATCTAAACTACTTCTTCCTCGTTAGAGTCACAGGGGACCTGGAGCCCACCCCAGCCAAATATGAGCGAAAGGCAGGAATATATACTAGCTTTGGGGAAATTAGGCTTAATAATGATGTGACAAGTTGCAAAGGTAAGATGATGTGAAACAGGTGATGTTAAACAGATGAGCGAATCATGTTATAGTATTAAAGCAGCTTGCCAAAAGCGTTCTAAATTTAGATCCTCAGGAGCAGAGATGGGTCGAGGCTCAGAAATTGGCCAGATGCATAAGCTTACAGTGTAAAGTAATTCCTTTCTTTGAGACCTACTGACCCCAAAGACAAATAAGTAAGATTTTGGGCATTTATATTACAGAGCTAAACAAAATTACGATCCCATATCAGCGCAGGTTATACCCCTGTCACACCACACGGAGTTCCCAAGGAGTGAAACTTATCAGAACTCCGTGTGATCGCAGGGAAATTTGAAAATCGTTTTGCAAATTATTTGAAATTTTCACAACCTAGAGGTCTCAGGACGTTCTCACAGCGATTGAAGCATTCGTAAGGAGTTTCCATGGCGTGCTGATGCATTCCCACAGTGTTCTCGTTTGGGATCGATGGCGTTGTCACGGAATTCTTGTTATGTGTCCACTGCGAGCTGGGCGTTTTCACTGCACACCCACTGTGTGCACGCTGAGCTCACTGCGTCCCCAAAGCGTCCATACTGCATTTTCCCAGGTGGTACAAAAGCCGAGACATACGTACGCACTCATTTCCTTTTCTTTTCCACTATTAAGCCGCTTTCGCACTGTACAAATTTTTCGCACGACAGATTACATTTAAAGTGAATGAAAACACGCCAATACATGCGAAACGGGTGTATTCTCGTCTTTACATTGACTTCGAATGTAATCTGTCGTGCAAAAAATTTGTTTTGCATCCGGTGAGAAAGCAGCTTTAGCTGCATTTATATGCGACCTTAGGGCGTGCCCATGGCGCTCCAGTGGCACTGTAGGAGACCTCACTGAGCTTCAACAACGATCCTACTGAGTTCAAATCAGAATGCAGAGCCACGGTGTTTGTTTCGTGCATCCAAAAAACAAATGCCGTGGCAAAGCGTTCTAGGAGACCCCACGGCATTTTGCAAAGATACCACAGAGATGCCACTGCGCTCTAGGTGATCCCACTGCGCTCACCCTGGCATTCTACAATTTTTGTAAAAGCCACACAAACTCTGTGAGAACAACAGCATATTATTTTATGTTTCGCCACTTAAATTTGATTGATTTTTCAAAGTAGGCATGTATTTAAATTTTGATTCCAGCAAAATATTTCTGAAAAAGTGTGAATAATGAAGTATTTATCACTTTGTATTGAGGTGCTGTCAACACATGTTTCGCAGTTTTACGACTCTTAGGGACTGAAAACACCAAAAGATTTTATGTTTCAGTTGTAATTTTGTTCCATTCTTCCTACAACCAAGTCCTAAGGTGTACAGCAGTACAGGACCTTTGCTGTCGCATTATGCATTTCAAAATGTGCCATGCATTCACTATTGGTGAAAAGTCGGGACTGCAGGCAGACCAGTGCAGCACCACACCCTTCTCTAATATGAAAACCAAGCAGTCTTTGACATGAAGTTTAAAATGGGTCGTAGTCAGACCTTCCAACAGAAAAACTATCCGGAGGACCATTTGTGGGAAATTGGCAATCTTCGGCCCTCCTGAAGGACTAAGCCTTTCCTCAAGGCTGCTTTTGCACCAAATCATGATAACAGTCACTTGCTGACGTCAGTTGATTCAAATCATATCATAATTCAATTTTTTTCCCTCAGTGCTAGTCTTAAAATACCCCCGTCCCCAGTAATTTGGAATACTTTGCTGGCTAGAATGGCAGGAATGGATCTATATGTACTGACTGTACAAATGAAATTAAGTTAGCCAGAGTCTTTGCATCATACTGCCACCGATGAAATACAAATCATAGTAAATGTACAATCGCTGATTTCTGTTTTATATCTATACATTCATTACTGTCCAAGATTGTTCATATGTTGACATGGTCTGAAATCGGCAATCGGTTTGATGGAAGGCAGGAAAATACACCAGTCAGTCCGACTGGCTAGATAAATTAGCTTATTCAGCCTGAAGGGAAACTGTTGGAAAACTAGCTCATCCTTAATGTTGTCCGACAGTCCGTAATAAAACTCACGGAACAGGGTGTCAGAATTCCAGGATCTAGTGGCAGCTAGAGTACGAAACTCGATAGCACAATCATTAACAGAGCGGGTACCTCATTGGAGCTGGAGTTTTCTGGCTGCCTCACGACGAGTGAAGGTGCTATCAAAAACCTTCATCTCTCTCATAAAGGCTGACAGACTGGGGTAGACAGACTGAGTTGGCTTATCATACAGATGTTTCCCCGCTTGCAAGCTCTACCAGAGAGCAGGGTAATAATACCTGCCATTCTGGATTACTCTCAGGAAAATGAGGGCTGCAGCTCCAAAATTGAAGAGTGTTGAGATGGGATAGAGCAGCAGGTAACTTGTTCTCCTGAGTGGCATCGTGCAGGATGAGGGAGTGGTTCCTGAGTAGTGGCAAGAGGGACAATAGGTGGTGCTAGAGGCTCCAGAGCTGAGATAGAAAGCAGGTACTTAAATTTGCTGAAGCTGGCTATTAACAGTCTCAATACTGTCAGGGAGAAGTTGGAGGTTTTGATTCACAAAATAAAGATCCTGCTGGTGTCTTTCAAGAACACGCTTCTCCAAAACCGTCCTGAGGTGGGGGAGTTGTGCTGAATCCACACTGACCAGATTGTACTGTCTGCGCTTTGGGAGGTACTCAAATGCACAACAAGGGCAAGAAACAAAAAGTGCATTCAAAATCCATTTATTTGGGAAGAGGTGAAAGTCCAGAGTAGGGAGAGTCAGGCACAAAAGGCAGTCTAAAGCTACTCAACATATCTGAAAAAGGACCTTGGCAAAAAATTTTTCAAAATCCGGAACAAGGTGAAAAAAACTAGCAGACCAAAAACAAACACAAATGCGATACGCAAAAAACACAATGCGCAAAAGTTGTTCCTCAGTCTGCAGTCACTTTCTGTGGTGAATACTGTGATTGAATGGCAGGTGAACTTGCCATACTAGTATATACCTCCTTCTTATGGAAGAAATCAGACTGGACCTCTGGGTGTCAGTATACGTGCGTTTATTATTTAACCAAACAACTCGCATAGTCCAATCACTTGCATTTGCGTATGCGTTTTGTGGATTATCTAATGGGCACAGTAGGGTGCATATGATGATCCAGCAAGGTAAACAGGGGCTGATATGGGGCTATTTGAGAGAATGAGCAGCAGGAGTGGAGCTGTTTGTTGGTATGGTCGAAGTAGTCAGGCAAGTAAAATAGTAGGAAAAGACAATGAGGGGCAAACTCAACTGAACTATCTAGTAGGACTGCATGTTGCTTCTAACAGTTAGCTTGCTAACCTAGCAAGCTTGCGCGATCATAAAATTGTTAGCGATTCAGTAACCCTAACCCCCAGCGTCGGATAGCTGATATCTGGCCTGGAAACGGTTTCGGAGGTCTCTGGTCCAGAGAAGAAGCATGACTAACGGACGGATGTGTGGAAGTACGAAACTCATTCTTACATCCCCATCCACTCTGTGGCAGGAGACAATAAGCAAGCTTTTTGGGCCATCCATTTTCAGCCTTCACTTTAGTTGTTTCCTAATACGTACCGATTTACCGCATTTGAATTCCAGAAAATGAAACACACATTGTGTTAAGAAGTTGCAAACTTCGGAAGTGAAGGCCAAAAATAGAAGCAAACAATGCCTTTGAGATTTCCAACGTAGTTAAACTATAATGTCTTAGTGAGTAGGCTTTGAGAAAGCACTTTGTAGCATTGAATGTCCAAATGGACATACAACATTGTGGAATTAGTATTCCCACAAAATTAAATGGGACAAACGACTGCACTGTAGTTCTAACCAGGAGGTTAAGAGTGGTGGTGGGATGGTATGAATGCAATTTTCAGACAAACATATAAAGTGTATATCTTGATATGAACATCTGTGGTATAACCATGGTAAACAACTTTATAACCAACTGGTTATTATAGTAATTGCACACCTCAGGGTTTGTTCATATGTAGCACTTTTTAAAAAAAAAAAGTTATTCGCAAAGCACCTTCTTGGAAAAAAGCTTACAAGGGAGCACACAAGTTGTATGAAATGTCATCATAGAAAAAGACGACTGAAAGATAAAAAAAAATGCGGAAAATATCCAAAGAAAATCAGGAGTTTGGAACTTGAATAGACAATGAACACTGAATAATAAAAGAAAGTGAGCGCTACATGAATGAACAGTCTGGCAAAGGGAAAAACCAAAAACCAAGGACTTAAATACACAGAGACAACAATTAACAACCAGGATCTGTAGCGGGAGGGGCAAAGTGACAAGACAATAATTGACAATTATTGATCAATCAAATAAACAAACTGAAAACGACAGACATCCAGATTGCAGGGGAAACTAATTAACAAAGAATCAGGAGATGACAATCATTGGATATACTTTGAGAAGAATGTTAGCTAACTACCCCATCTCAAAAAAGTTGGGACACTGAGTAAATTTTCTTTTGTGAAAAAGGTTCCTTGTTACATTCTGCATTTTCTGTAAGTTCTGGTTTATGTTTATTTTCTATTTAGTTAATTAGCTCATGCACTCTGTGTCATTTGCCATATCATGCACCCTGTTTTCCCCTGTGATGTCTTGTGTTTCTATATTCATCTCCAGTGCACACCCCTGTCTGCGTGCTGTCGCATTTCGGGTGATTTTCGAGTTTCGAGTTTTCTGGTGTTTCACGAGTTCTCTCACTTCTTGTTTAACTTCCTTCAATACTGATTACTAATTAAGTACTAATCCCTCTCACACTTTATGTTTTATCTAGTTTATTTGCCAACCAAACCCTAGACTTAAATGCTAATCTTATAAATAACTGACATTCTAACTGGCACATTTGGGTAATATTAATACTGCATAGATCACTAACTCTACTGATTGATTCTCCCCACTTCCCACACTAATCTGTAACTCCGCCCTCTTTGCTCTGTCAGTCTTCTGCACAGACTGCGACTATCTCCTGTACTAATCTGTTTCTCTCATCTCTCCCCGCTGAGGCACTCCTTGAATGGAGCTGTTATTGTTTAAGGATGTCCTGTGAAAACTAGCCTGTGTCACTGTTTCCCATTTTGTATTATTTAATTACCACTTGTGTTTTCCCCTCTCAGTTAATGTTTAGATTATCCCTCACACCTGTTGCCCCACCTAGCTCGTTACCTCCCTTGTGTATAGATGTCCCTCACTTCTGCTTGGCCCTTGTCAGACGGTTGATCATCTTTTCACCTGGTACACCAGTGATTTGAATTGAATTGAATTCTCAAACAGTGAGATTCTGTGACAACCTTTTGCCCGTTTTTGATTCCTGTCTGTGCCTGCCTGGATTTGTTTGCCTCCTGATTACGACCCTTTTTCAATACGACCACGATTTCTATGTATTGCTGCCCTGGCATTTGAATTTGGATTTCGGATATTCGACTCTCCTACAGCCGATTTGGTGCTGTAATCTGTGTTTATTGCTTTTTGAACACATGCCTGTTTTTGGACTCTGATTTTTGGATTGCCCCTCTGTATTGTCTCTTTAATTACCTGGCTTGGACTCGGGCTGAAATAAAGACCATGATTTTTGCTTTTTTGACCACGTGCATTTGGTTCCTACCACCAGACATGACATTCCTTATTTATGTATTTAAAATGAAAGTAAATCACATCTCATTTCAGTGTCTGCAATGGTATTATTATAATTTCTCCACTGGTGGCGGGAAAGCTTAGGTATCGAGAACCTCACTGAAGATGTTTCCAGTGTAGATCCAGAACAGAGGTTTCCATGTCATCAGTCCCCTACCGGAAACGAAGGGGACTATAGGATTGCACACCGTCCGTCCGTCCGTCAGTTCGTCCGTCCGCATTCGTGTCCGCTCCATAACTTCAATACCGTATGACCTAGGAACATCAAAGTTGGTGTGTGGATGCATCTTGGGGAGAGGGTGTATCATGTACCCTATTCAGGTCACTTTGACCTACTTTTTAGGAAATATAATATGCATACACCGGTAGGGGACTAGTGTTGCGCAGCAATACGACATTCGCCGATAGACGGTGCTCTTGTCCAGAAAGGGCTGCTGTGAGTGCAGGCCATAGTTAGTTCCAGCCATGCGGCAAAAAGCCCGATTCTATCTATCAAACCCTAGCCTATACAGAAGACCTTGATTAATAAAATCAGGTGTATAACTGGATTGAAAGTTCGCACTGACACCGGGCCTTTCTGATCATGATCAAAGTCCCTTGATTGAGGGGCTTCTTGGTACACATAATAGCTTTTTGTTAAAATTTGTTCTGGAACCCTGAAAGCCAGATGCCTGCCACCACAAGCAAAAAATGGCCTGAATGGGTTAATCTCACTTTGAGTTGGGCTCTGTAATTTAGCAATAAATTGGCATAAAATAAAATGGGTAATTAACAAAAACAAAAAAATACTGATTCTGGTTGGCCAGCTTGACTCCAAGACTGACTTTCAAGTAGAGGGGGTGGGAAAACCAGCAGCTCTTGGACCTTGAGGCCTGTGATTTGGTGATTCCTAGTATAAAGAGTTCAGAGCACAGAGCTAAGGAAAACACTTGAGTGGACACAAGACCAGTTTTGGTAAGATTCGCGTCCGCCATCTTACTGAAGGATAGCGTCTCATGTAGAACTGTGAGAAACCATAGACGAAGGTAGTTCAGAGGTGGAATACAGAGATGTTGTTGATTTATTTATTTATTTTTTTATCATGCATAATATTTTTACTGTGAAAGAAATTAATACTGGTAATTATTATGAACTAAGACGAACATTTAAATATTAAAATAAAAATGGCCATAATCTACAATAAAGAGAACCTTAGTAATTCAAGGTACAAATATATGAAAAAAGCTTTTCTTAAAGATAAATATACAACTCTTTAATCTATATTTACAGTTGATTTAAATTATTATTTTTTAAATTTTAATTAATGGTTAAGAATTTCCTGACAACAAACACCCTAAACAAAATAATTTATGAAATAATGGTTGTGCTCGTAGGCAAGCAATGGTTGTGCTTGTCGAGTGATTTTCATTTAATTTTATCTAGTGGCATAAGCACATGTACAGCGTTTGATTGAGCATATTCCTTATACATACATTCCTTATACATGGCGGACCCTTCTCATATCTTCTGTTCGTTCAGCCAATGACATTTTCCATTCTAGTGTTTTCTTTAGCTCTGTAGATTCAGAGGAACGGTGTCCTTATAAATTCAATGTGTAGGAAATGGACACCTTGATTTTGAGGTCTCCAATCTCTCCTCCACTTCCAACCTTTAATATTTTTTGACAAGAATCGTTGAAGAGGAAGGTAGCTTTTCCAACAAGTTTTCTTTTTTCTGCCATTTTCTGGAACATGTGGAGGGAAACCAGCCCGAGTTCAGTTGTTATTGCAAATATCTTGCATTGGATGTAATGACAGGAGGCTTCCCTCAGCAGTTCAGCAGGTGAAACGGCTTGAATCAGAGCCCTGCAAGCACAGGCAGGCCGTTACCTGCATCCTTTGCCATCAGCTCGGCAGCCAAACCCCCTGTGGATTCCCCAGGCCAGTGCAGTGGAACATCCTCCGTTATAATTGAACTGGGTTTAGAGATTTCTGCAGCTTGATGTTTCGCAGAGTGCGGCCTTAAACTGATGTTTCCTTGTCTTAAACAATCAGAGCGCTGCATGATGGAAAGGATCTTTTTACCCCGGAAAGATGGCCAGGTGAACAGGATCAAGTACGTAGATCTGGCCAGTGGACAACTGTGTATTGTTTTTTTGGGGAGCGGAATGATGAAGGGGGTCTTGTTTTAAGAGGGTATTTCATATGAACAACAGGATTTCTCAGTATTTTGCCGTTTCCACGGAGTGAAACTTCCTAAAATTTGATTGGTTCTATAAGGTAGACTAATCACTTCCATTTCCCCCAAAGACAGAGACTTAAATTGTCAGATGACCTGCTAAGCATTGGCGTAGATGGAAAAAGTCACTGCGGATTCATGCTTCTTTTACTGCATATGCACTGAAACGACGACTACCAGCCATAAAAAATGGGTTGGATTTCTTGTATGGGTCCTTTTAATCTGTCAGACAGAAAACAAGCTAAATCATCAATCAAAGTTTTTTTCATGAAAAGTCCTTTTAACCAAAGCGGTATGTTTTTAACCTTTTTTTTCCCTCCATTTGCATTAATCCCTCTGCTTCCTCCCGGAATTTGGCTCTTTTGAGAAAATTAAGCAGATAATTGAAATTCATTGGAGATATTAAATGGAGAGTGCATGATCTCACTCTGAGGCACCTACATGTTGTTGGCATGGACTCAGGGTTAGATGTGGCTTCCTTATTAGACATAACAGCATGATGATGGTGACCCAGGAGGTGAGAAGTTTGCCCCGGAACCACTCTCCAACTCCCAGTGTCTTTGTTAGGGTTGCTAAGTCAAGGTCTTCTCACCCATTTTAATGACTCCTCCTGAGTGTACGAGAAATTAATTAATATTCCTATGAGCAAACACCTAGAGGCCCATTAATCAATATGTGTCAGTTTCTCCTCGCGATAAAAATCTACTTTGCTGGATAATTAATTCTTTCCTTGAGTCATCCATTCTGAGTGCCCGCTGCTTAAAATACTTGACATTTAGCCCTTTGTTTTCCAATTCAAATGCGCCAAGAGCCTTTAAAAAAATGTTGCAGAGTCTTACATTTGTCAGACAAAGATTTGCGGATTATATGAAAGGATCTCAAAATCATTTGTAGAATCCTTTTGGGTAAATTTATTGGGGGAGAATTGGCACAATTTTAATGTTTTTCCCAGGTATGGTCTCACTCTACAATACAAACAAGAGTATGTTCATTGTGTTTGCTGAACTGGTAGCTCGAGCTCAGTGAATTCAATTTTACTCGTTATTCCAAGAATTAGGCAATGTTCGAGTGTTATTAATTTAGTCATTTGGTGAACTGGAACATGTTTTATGAATTAGGTGGTGCTTAACTTCTGCCCAGGTAGACATACCAACGCCCCCCCAAAGAAATTTTGGAGTGCTGAGAAGGCACTTGGTGTCTTTGAGCCAGGTGAATCACTACAATTCAGCCCTGAAAAAGTCAAGGTATTTTGAGGCAGGTTGTGGGTTGCATGACGTTAGCCAGTGTCTCGGATGTGTCATGGTAGAAAACGAGGACACGTTACAGGAATTTTGAGTGACTCTGAACTGCAAGTGCCGAAGCCAATGAACCTATTTACACCAGCTGCAGTGTGGGCAAGGAGAGCTATGCAATCTGCTGCCAGGGATGCAAACTGTATGGCTGGACATTAAAATTTGGACATTTTAAATCTCATTGCATTTTATGAATGTTTTTCAAATACAACTCTGGGCATTCATAGTGTATGATGACTTATTACATCTCAGTACAATCAAAACAAGTTTTGAACTCCACTTAAAAAAAAAAAACCTTTATTAGATTGCAGTGATCAGGTTTCAGAAATGGTACATTTGCGCACTTTCACTTCACCGACATGCAGATCTTTTTCAAAAGTCTTGTTTCCTACTACAACGTACTTTGAATATTTGCCAGTATAACAGCAATCTTTTAGAGCACAAATGCATCTGGCTTTTAAAGCAAATTGGAGATGTCACGGATCAGTTTACGTCATGCTATCCCAAAAATACACCTATGATTAATTACACTGAACAAAAATACAAATGCCCCAAGTCAAATATTGATGCCACAAGGAGTTAACAACTCTATGTGAGCATATGCTGACTTTTACTTGTCCAATAGGGATATTTCCCTTGGTTTGTGTACCATTTTTTTATTCATCTTTCTGTCAGTAAGCATTTGCTCAGTGATGCAGTGATTTCACTCAGTACATGGGTGTGGCATTGCCAGACGGTGATCACACTGTGACGGTGTGTTCAGGAACCACATGCGAGAGAGAGAAATCCAAAAAACGTAAGCCTTCAAGAAGTTCCTGGTTAGTGCCAAAAGACACAAGAATTGCAGAGCCACAAAACAAAATCCAAAAACAAAATCGACAAGACAGGCCAGGGTCAGAACCAGAAAAACAGAGGAGCAACGGTTCACAGACAGCAGGCAAAAAGTCGTAGTCGATATCCAAAGCAGTGGGTCATACACAGGGCATCCAAACACAGAAAATGCGGTCATACAGAAATGGGTCGAAATCAAGAAAGACAAAAACAATACAAAAAGGGCAGAGGCAAGAATCTTGGTCGGACAAAACAGTCAAAGAAAAACAATTAATCAATGGCATACGAAAGGCTCTGAACAAAGAAATATAGATCAACATTGTGACAAAGTCAGAACAGCAGTGAAGACTGTAAATAGGCAGAGGAGAAGTCACATGCTATGCAGGGAACAGGTGAATGGGATGAGAGCTAATTACCATGGGAGAATCACATGAGGGGAAACCTAACCACGACAATTGGCGAAAACCAAGACACAGATGGGAATAATGAATACATCCTAAGACATTAAAACAGCTCCAGTCAGGGAGTTCTGAGTGCACAGACAATGAAGGCAGGAAAGCAATTAAGCACATGTGAGAGATCTTGCAGAAATGTAGGGAGAACCCAGGGAAAACTAAGCAAGGGGCAGAGACGAGAACAGGGCGATTGTGAATTAGTACTAATCAGTAGCGGTGCAACTTTACAGATAGAACTAGAGTCCGCGTTAGTGAGTTAGTAATATATACATGGATTAGTTAAGTTAGGAGACAATGACACAAAATATAAATGTTAGTATTATTAGAAATCAAGAACAGCAAGGCGAAGGAAGTAAATGAGAATTGAAGTAATGATGTGAAACACCAGAAGCCATTGAAATCACCCGAAGCAGGTGAGCTCACAGACTGGGGAGACGGACTGAACCAACTAGATTACGACACAGGGGAGACAAGTGCAGTGAAACTGAAAACGTGAGAATTACAATAACCAAAAATTATAAAGAACAGACAAAATCATGAACACTGAACATGAACATAAAACCAGAACCATGACACAGACAGAATTAGCAGTACCCAGACACTCCTTATACTGGGGACAATGAAAGGCCACCCCAAAATGTCAAATTTTGTCAAAAGTCATCATGCCTCAGATGTCTCAGGTCATGTGGGAACGTGCCATTGGCATGCTGGATGCAGGGATGTCTATCAGAGCGGTCTGCATGCAGTTCCTTGACGCAGATGACATTCCAGTTCTGGACTGGCCTGCATATTCGCCGGACATGTCGCCCATACAGCATCTTTGCGATGTTCTGGATCAACGTGTCCACGACCGTGTTCCAGGTCTGAATAATGTGCGCCAGCTCCGTGTGGCCCTCCGGGAAGAATGGAATAACATTCCACAGGTCACGATAGACAACCTGATCACCTGAATGCGAAGGAGATGTGTTGCTCTGAGAGACGCAAATGGTGGACACACAAGATACTGAACATTCAATTTCCTCAACCTGACCCCCAACGTGTTCAAAGGATTGTAGTCGCCTCATATATTGCATAAACCTAATGTTCATAAAAACTCAAAAATTTGACATGGGGCGTTTATATTTTTGTTCAGGGTAAGAGACTGAATACAACCCCTTAGTACCATGTACCTTACTTTCTGCTCAGAGTATGCTCCAGTGTATTAGCTTCACTGTTATAAATTGACTGAATTTAACTGTTAAATTAATGTATCATTTTCTTGTTATTTTAACTGGAAGTGCATTTAACTGTGGTTTACAATTAGCATACACTGAACTCTGTTGTAAACTTATTGTAAAATTACTGTTAAAATATCTGGCAAAAAAGTTTAAAGCCATGTAAAATGGATTTCGAAGCACCCTAGATGCATTTCTGCTATGTGCTTTGGACAATTTTCTTTTATTGTTTAAAAAATACCCCACTATGTATTTGCATCACAAGAGCAAAGGAACTTTTCTGCTATAACAAACAAAATTAAAAAAATACATGCAGTAACTTAACACTGTAAAAATGGAACATGGCAATTAATGGATCGCAATGTTTTCGAAGATATGTCTAATAAGGAAAAAAAAAATATTAATTTGGATTATGAAAACCTCGTGACAGGAAATAACTGTGGTTGCAATGATACATTGCAAGTCAGCTGATACCAGGAGGGATTTCTTTCTATAAACAGCCTTTTTACACAGTTTTGTACTGAATTTCAATATTTCCCTTGGCCATTTCATTTGAAGGGGCGAACCTGGGAGCAAAGCTGCAAATCTGACTCGCATAACCTGCGCAAGCTGGATCCCTCATGACGAGTGGTTTAAGGCTACATGGGAAGCAGAGGCATTATCCTTTCCTTGCGTTCAAAATGGACTTGGTTGTGCAGGAGCACAGAGCCACACCTGGTGTCTTGCTGTGAACTGACCTATCCATTGTTTTCTTCCCAGACGGAGGGGTGGGAGGGAATATCGGCATATTTGATTTCTCTTCAGGCAGCCGGGCATAAGTAACAGTCTGAGAAGCCTTCATTTTCCCTTCCATCGTCAGCACCTCTCACTCTCCCTCTCCCTGTCAGGCTCTTGAAGTTGGGAAGGACTTTCTGGCAGTGACTAATCAATGGGACCACTGAAAGTGGCATAACAGATCTTTTCAAGGAGATTAACTTCAATAAACAGCTATCACTGCATGGGCTAAGCACTGTTTGTGCACACGTCATGAGATATAACTCACGTGGACCCACTGGACCAGCTCGGACTTGACACCCGGCCCTTGGCGCACTAGCATCAAGACAGTTGAAGCTTGACTCTAATACTAATGGAAAGCATCTTAGACTGACCATCGTACTACTCTTGACCTGGATTGCTGGCAAACAGGCTGGAGACTTAAGGCCTCTTCACACTGCTGGCTATCCATTTGTTGTGAAAAAAAAACTGATCAGGAAGCCTCCTATAAGTTCAAATACAGTTCAGTTTAAGTGCTGTATGATGTAATCTTTGAGAGTCAGTCTTAAATAATGACTAGTTTCCCAATTATAGTAAAGGTGTTTCTCTGCTGTCAGGGGCTAATATTCTAAAATTGTCATTCAGAGAAATGTACCACTCGGTCCTCAACATACATAAGTCTTCGAGACTAATCTTACCATATTCAGCTCGTGGATTGTCGTTGAAACCGTCGTTCAATATCAAGTGCAATGGCGCCTGGAATTACTTTGTAAAAAAAATATAAATAATAAATAAATGAAAAGTAAATTGAAAAATAAATAACTGCATAGACAAGTTAACTTTCACCATGCTTTACTGCAGTTTTTATTAGTCAAGATTTTAAAATGTCAAAATGTAATTAAAAGTGAGGTTTTAATTATTTTACAAGGTAAGGTTATTGGCGTAACTGTAATTATAGAATATAAAATGATTGTCAGATGGCCATTAAATTAAATGCTTCGTGGCACTACAGTTTTCTATTCTCCTTTTCTATTTCACTTTTTTGTATGAGGCAAAAAAAAAAGAAATATGGAATAACGTCTTTTGAATACATCCCATTTTCTGCATGAAAATCAAAAGCAAACTGTCAGTATGTGTATTGATAAAAACACACCCGCGTTCATAGGTCTGTAAATGTCAATAATTTAAAAAGCAGTTTTACGGTTCATTCAAGCACTGATAAGAAATCATTATGCTTTTTACGAATATTGACAATGTCAGAGTAGCGTTTAACGCGGGAAGAGATGTTTTTTCAGTTCATCGGTTTGTGCTCCTTAAATTCGTCGAGACGCTCACGAGTCAGCAAGCACATTATATTGCCGTGATGATTTCATTCTGAAACCGCTTCACCGCTCTTTAGGAGTTGAACTGAATTTTCTTTTGAAGCTTCCCACTTGCGAACGAAAGACCTCAAACTCACAAACATTTTAGAAATTATTTTGAAGACAATGCCAGTAATACTTTAATGAGGGCATCGAAGATAAATAGGGCAAATGGAACGAAGTGAGCAAAACTGTGGCTGATATTCACATGCAGGGCGAATGTAATGGTGGGCACTTACAGCGCGCCGTACCTTCACCCGAATACCATTTCACTTCCTCCATCGTATCATAAAAGCCGGCTACAGACTGGAACGGATTGAAGGAAAGTGGATAAAGAGATTCACCTACTTCCTTTAGATTTTCCGAGCAACCCCTCCTCGCAAGAAAAAGAGATGCATTAAAACATTTAACCCATTTTGCTTTACTATACTGCACACATCAAAAGTCTGTTTTTGAAAAGAGTGCTGTGCTATAGTTCTGCAGGGTATGCTTTGTACAGTTTTCGCTCCTGCCCCCCCCACCCCCACCCCCCCATCCCTTCCTCTCTCCTCTTCCCCTTTTTTTTTCTGAAGAGAGCTAGGTGTTAACACTACAGAAGCAGGGAGAGTAAAAATCCTGCAGGTGCCCTGTGGGTATCCTTCAAATTAATCGTCTGGCTGGTGAGTCTTATGTGCGGTTTTGAAACATTAACAAGACCTTTGAGAGTAGGCTGAATGAGAAGGGATGGGGGCAGGACATGGCATGACAGTCTTTAATGTTTTATTGAACAGATACAAATTATTTTGTCCCGGGTCTCTCCTCTGTTGCTGGAAGTCAATGAGAGGCGAGTTGAGGCATGCCATGGGTGAACGGCATTGATATGACTGGGACAGAATGCCGCTGGAGAAGAGAGAGAGAGGCCTGCTTATTGATAGTCTGTGACAGTGTCAGGCACTGATACTCTGTCTGGGCGATACGTAAGTCCCATTTGAAATCTCAGCATCGTAGATATTAAATCTAGAAATAGTCATTTCTGGTGGTTGTTCATGCTCAATTCAGTTTGGACGCTTAACAATATATTTTTCTCTGTGTTGTCTGGTTTTTTTCAGTTATAGAAATTTTTTTTTCCCAAGTAAGAAGCTCAATGAAATACTAGTGCGCCATCTTAAATACTTGGTCACGGTCATTTCTTTGCATATGTCGTAATTTGAAAAAGTGTTCAGTAATTTGGTCCAAAGGCTATTTCCTCAAGTCTTTCCAGGTTAACCTTACAGTATCAATACTGGTAAAGATGTGGCACCCCACATAATTAGTAAACAAGGCGGACACTTTGGCTCAAATGTGCAATATTAACCTTTATGGTGGGGTGAGGCTCTGGTTCAATATCTGACCACAACCACTCCAACTGCGGTCGAAGTCCGCAGCAAGATTGGCAGTCATTCCAACCCCCCCCCCCCCCCCCAAATCCCCCAGGTTCTGACCTCCAAGAGAGAAATATCACAGGAACTGCAGTGTGAAAGTGCATCAGCATCGTATAAAAATAACTCGTAATGAGATGTGGATAAGGTACGCATGTATAATGTGGCCGTGTCATTTATGTGTGCGTGGGAGGTTGTGAGAGGGACAGAGAGTGTTGAAGAAGATGAAAAGGTCGTAGCATTTCCCCTCTACCTCCCCCCCTTCCCCCACCCCATATTTTTAATAATTAGGCGAAGATTAATGCCGCTGACCAAGTGAGATCCACGCCATTCCAGCACGTTAAATATTTTCTTTGAAATGAGTAAGTGCACTTTAACTCTCAGTCGTGCACTGACCTCTCTAAGTACTTTTTTACTGATGCATGTTAATGAATAATCTAATTCCAGTAGAGTGAGTGATGGAGATGTCTTCCGATTCCGCCAAGGGGAGGGATGCCCTCCTGATGGTGATATTGGAACTTGTCGATGTCCCACAAAACCCACAAAAAAAGTCACTCTCAACAAGTACGGTGTTTGTTTATTTGCCCCCCTCCCAATTTCTTTATTTTTGCATATTTGTCTCTCTTAAATGTTTCTGATCATCAAACTAATATTTGTACTATACAAGCATTACTTATGTGAGCATAAAATGCAACTCAGTTTTGAAAAGGTAACTTAATGAGGTAAAAAAAGAAGAAGAAAGTTTTCCAACCCCACCTGGCCCTATGTAAAAAATAATTGCCCTTTAAGTTACTAAGTCAACCAAGTAAACAAATGAAGACCACAATGGAAAAATGATCAAAGTCACATTTTCATGTTGTGGAGAAATGATGAATTAAAAATTCAAAACCATCTTAGAAAACAATCTGCAAAAAATGTCAGATTCACATAATATTTAAAATATACAAAAATGCTAAATTTGGACTCATTGTTTTTCCATTCTGGTCTTCAAATTTTAATTGATAATTTGGTTCTGGTTCACTAGACATATCAAGGCAGGGTTACTGCAAGCGCTGAATTTCAACATCACTTAAGATAGAAATTCTCTAGCAATGTGAAGCCGGTAAAAAAAAAAAAAACAGCACATGGTCCCTCAACTAAGAAAATTTAAGAACAGATAACAAATAAACCTATTGGCAGCAATCATTTTGGTAAGGGTTACAAAGCTATTTCTGAGGCTCCGGGACTTCAGCGAACCATAGGAGAGTCGTTATCTGAAAACGGAGAAAACGTGGAACAGAGGTGAACCTTGCCAGGAGTGACGGGCCAGCTAAAATTCCTCCAAGATTGCACTAACAAAACATCCAGGAGGTCATAAAAGAGCTCAGACTAACATCTAAAGAACTACAGTCATCACCTGCCTCAGTTAAAGTCAGTGTTCACAATTCCACAATATGAAAGAGACAAGGCAAAAATGACATCCATGGGAGAGCTGGAAGGCAAAATCTACTGCTGACCAAAATAAATACAATGGCTCATCTCTTATATGCCACAAAAAAATCTTGATGACCCCCAAGACTTTTGTGAATATATTCTGTGAACTGATGAGTCAAAAGGTGAACTTTTTGTAACCATGGGTCCCGTAACATTTGGCATAAAGGTAACACAGCATTCTACCATAAGGATATCATACCAACAGCAAAAAACAGTGCTTGTAGTTTGATGGTCTGGGGCTACTTTGCTGTTTCAGGACCTGTGCGACCTGCCATAAGTGATGGGACCACTAATTCTGCTGTCTGCCCGAAAATCCTGAAGGAGAATATTCAGCCATCTGTTTGTGACCTCAAGCTCTAGCACAGTCGAGTTATACAGCAGAACAATGTCCCAAAGCACACAAGCAAGTCCACCTCTGAACAGCTCAAAAAAAAAAGAAGGTTTTGGAGTGGCCTAGTCAAGGTCCGGACTTGAATGCAATTAAGATACGGTGGCATTACCTAAAACGGGCAGGTCATGCTCGAGAACCCTCCAATGCAGCTGAACTCAGAAAAGAGGAACAGGCTCAAATTCCCCACAGTGATGTACTCATTGACAGCTAATGTTTGATTGCAATTGTTGCCCGCTGCTCACTTAAGACGTACAATAGATTTTTGAATTACTCTTTACCTTCAGTAAGTGAAAAGATCCATTAAAAGCTGCATTTTGTTGATTCGCATATTAAAATTAGCTGAATAATCTGAAACATTTACTTATGACTAATAAGCGAAAATAGAAGAAATCGAGTGGGGGAAAATACTTCAAGCTTGATCATTTGCTGCTACTTTTGCTTGCTCGTAACATTTTTTCAGATAGCATAAGAGACAGTCTTACCGTTCCTGATGAAACACTGAAGAAAAACTAAATTTATTAGTCAGTACTGGACCCAGATGCTGGCACAGAATTGCTTGTGTGTACCATAAAAAGCCATCGTTTTACTTGAACCGCCTTGCAGTAGATCAGTGTTTGACCACTGAAGAACACTCCATTCTGGGATCAGTTAATGCATAAATTCATGACAGAGGACCATAGAATGCATGTAATGGCATTTCTGCATCCACCTAGCAGGGCTCAGTGTTCCCACTGGAGCAATAATTTTGTCACAACACTTGTAGAAATTTATCTCTGTGTCAGAAAAGGCAAAATAGCCGCAAGGCAATTTTATAGAGGAAATAAAAGAAAAAAAAATTGTTAATAAAAGTTTAATTCTGTTTTAAGGAAAATTGAAGGAGGTAATATCAAAAACCTTAAAAGCTGTATTCTATAGATACACTATATTGAGAAAGGCCACATGCTGTATACAGTAATTCCTGCATCATTTGCACAATGCACTTCAATCACGTCTGTACTTTGGGCCCTTATCTCCAATACGGGGTAGTAGAGAGCTAAAGTAACAATAACTTTTTAAATGTCCAAATGTTCATAGTTCTCACTCCAGATGCATTTACTTACCGGAGTTAATATGGGCTGTATGTCTAAAATAACAATTTCGTGATCAGTGTAGTCAAGAGCCCAGACCACGTGAGCGTCCTTTCAGTTCTAGCATCAATCTGTCAATTAATCAATCCTTTATTTAACCAGATAAAACCAATTGAGCCGAAAGTCTCTTTTTCAATGCCGATCTTGTAAAAGCTCAGTTCCTTCTCTAAACTGACAAATTGGAGAAACACATCATGGAGAATATTCAACTCAATTTTCATGACCTTAAGAAAAGTGGCAGGAAGTCACTTGCTGCCCATTTGGTATGTGTGCCCAGGTAACAGAACGAGTGCCATTTTAGGATAACTTCCTCTTGAGAACTGGTGTGCAACTGGAAAAGTAATTTAGGAGTATATCTAACTTAGATGTGTTAATGTCCTCCCATATTTTTAACCCTTTGAGCACCATAGGCAACTATAGTTGCACAATGGTGAAAGACATCAAAACCAGATGCTGTTGAAAACCTATCATGTGGCAACTTGTTTATAAGAGCTCCGTGCGGGAGCTCTTAACTCAAGTTGACACATGATAGCTTTTCAACAGCTCGAGATATTTAAACTTTTAATTCCTTGAAAATGTATTCAGCGCCCAAAGGGTTAAAAGTAAGAGCACATGTGGGGAAAAAAGATTCCGGAACCCTGCTCCTCCTGCATCATGTTCTAATGTTTAGCGAAATATCTGCATTATGGGAATGCTAATTGTAGACGATACAATGCATGCATAATGCACACTTTCTACCGCAAGTAAGTACTGATAGCCTATTGCAGGACAAAGCGATCTTCACATTTCTTACCACTGACCGTTTTAATTAGTGGAAGGTAATCCTGTGAAAAGTTTGGTGCGGAAGGTTTGATAAGAAATATGAATAAAATATTTCCGTTCCTCTGAAGTCTTCCGCAATTTGACGAACGGATACGTGCACCATGGCAGAAGATGGGAGCGCACGCAAAGAGAAGTTTCAAGCGGCATTATATAAGAAATCAGCTTTTTGCAACGTGTTTATAGTGCAAATGTCTCACTCTGTTTGTGTCAGAGCGCATGGACACATGATGGTGATGCGCCTCAGATTTATGGAAGTGAAGATGAAAGGAACGTCTGTTGTGAAGAGAAGCTGTCCGGGTACAAGGAGAGGAGAGCTCCGATTTGTACGAACTGGAGCTGAAAGTGAGCCAATAGTGGGCCTGTTGCTGTTTTCTCACAGCGAAGACTGTGAGGGGAGAAGCACTGTCATTGAGGGGAAGGTGCCGCCATTTGTCCAGATAAAAGATGCCTCTGTCTGCCCTCCTGTGTAGCGCAATCTTCACCTCAATGGAGGATGTTCTGACCTCTGAGTCTATGAGGGGACCAGCTAAATGACCAGACAAGAGCTCCCTGAGCCCAACCTATCTGGGATGCGTTTCCCAGAAGCGTAGTAGCTAACAAGGTTAGCGACTTACGTAGTTCGTCCATTCACAGTCAATGGGTCCAACCATGTAGGTTAGCATTTGTGATTTTGGGAAACGCACGCCTGATTAGTCAGAAGAGACACAGATTCTCAAATAGAGTCCCACAACTTAATGTGCAGTGCAATCTGTAAGTGTGTGGACTGAAACAATGTTGTATGGTTCTGGAATCCCATGGAATATCCCATGGTCCTGGAAAACATGCTACTGAAGCCAAAAAAAAAAAATAGAATTAAGAAGATTGTTGACATCACTGGCATTGGGTTTAGAACTGTCTAACATATTATTCAAGCCTGGGGGGGGGTTACTGGTGGTTAACTTTGCAGGAAAAAAATGGTTGGGAAAAACATCATGAATGATCATGATCGGAGATCAGTGAAACACGTGGTGAAGTCCCATCACAAAAATCGACGGTAGAATTGTTGTGACCCTCACCCTGGACATTCAGGGCGTTTGGCTACCTGCCTTCACCCAAATATTTAATTATCCCTTCTGCTCTTTTAGTGTATTATCTCACCTGTGTCTCCTTAGTTAGTTGTCATCTCCTTGTCTATTTAAACCTCAGTTCTCCACCACACAGGCAGGTATCCTTAATGTGATACACTTTTTGTTTAGTGCACTCCCTGTGTGTCGTCCCCGGAGTTTTTTATTAGTTTTGCTATCTTTGTTTAGTAAACCATCACGCCTCTGCACTGGGGTCCTCATACTTACTCACTCTCCCAGTGCTCTCCTAACATTTTTGGACACCAGGATATTACAAGAACACACGTTTATTTGTGAACGCAAGAGCATTTCTACGCGCACAATGCGATCACTTGCAGGATTGGGACTAAACAGCTGCATGGCTGTAAGAAAGCCACTTGTTAGTGAAGCAAATTGGGGAAAATGAATTCAATTTGCCAGGGAGCATACACCATGAACCCTGACAAGTGTGGTGAACTCAAATGTTTGGTGGAAACCGATTACCTCAAAAAAATTGAGTATGCCATCTTAATGATCTTGTGTTCACAGCACTTAAAAACATTAAAAAAAACAAAACTTTACCCTAACTTTACCTCATTTTCTTTATCTTCCTTCTTTGCATTGCAACTAAGTTGGCCTAAACAATTTTTTTGAGGTAATCGGTTTTCACAAAACATTTGAGTTCACCGCACTGTCAGAGTTTACAGTGTAGAGATTAGACTGTGGAACAAAGAAAAAAAAGAAAAAAAAGTCATGTGGTCTGTTGAGTCCAGATTTTTCCGGTAGCCTCAGAAGCGATGCACCCCTCGTGCACAGCGCCCACCGTACAAGCCTCTGGAGCCAGTATGACGATCTGGGGTTGCTTCATTTCTAGGCTCAGCAACGTTATGCAGTGATCAAATGAAGTCTGCTGACCACTTGGATGTAGTGAATGACCAAGTTAGCCCTGGTGATGCTCTCCCAAGCCTACACTCCTGCCTTCCTCTCCTCCAACTTATTGTGGGCACCTTTTGCCTTCAGTCTCCACTTCAGCATGATAAAATGCATGTTGAATTGGATTTAGATCTGGAGATTGACATGGCCAATAGGACAAATGAACAAAAACTGTGTCACTGACTCATGATCATGAGCAATGTATTATGGTGCTCATGGTACATGTACTGGTTGCAGGTCTTGATCTGCTGTGTATTAATGTAGTATGTAAAGTAAGTACAAAGGTAATAGTAAGCCTGTTATTTTGTGATAACTTAAAAATAAAGTTTTGTTGTGAAATCACTTGGATCACCTTATCAGTCTGTGTGGTGACATCTCTCTCTCTCTCCCTCTCTCTCTCTCTCTCTCTCCCGCTCGTGATACAGCTGCATTGCATCATGCTTTGTATACTTGAAATTATTGATTTCTTAGACTGGCCAAAGGAGCAGTAATTACGAACCTAGACCAGCGCATTGATTAAACTAGCCATAGTGGAGTTCACACTGACAAATCATTATTTTATCTCCCTAGAGTGCAATCAATTAACTTTAGTTTGCTTAGCTGCACATGAATCCATATTTGTAATAATCAACCAAAACATCTTCCTCAAGTCGACGAGGCGCATAAAACGATATCAAGACATTAAGAGTAAAAAGAGCAGCTGACAAATTGAAGTCACATTCAAAGCAATCTGTGATGTTCAGAGATATGCAGCGCTGCCTTAAAATAAGAGGATAAACTGGGTAAAACCAGGACTGAAAGAAAAGTGGAAAAACAAACGCAAAAACATGCAATAAATCCCCAGAAAAAGGGACCACCAATTTCCATTTTTGACTTTTTCTCCTTGTTAGCAGCTTTAAAAGTGACTTTTTCATTGATATTCTTGCCTCTTAAGTGTATCTGCAAGAGTTAGAACAGCTGATGGAGCCTTGCAGTCATACAGTAAGGACTGAATTACAAAAAAAAAAAAAAAGAAATTGGGAAAAATTATTATTTTGATCAGATATAACTATTTGTGAGCTTATCAATCTGTTTTGTTTTTGTTCAGTTTGCCTTTCTGACTAAAGGCTGCAAATTCTTTCAAAAATGCAAAAACTTTTAAATATTTCCAAATCTATGAATGTTAGAGTTTACATGAGAAATAAAATGACGCGTCATATACTATGGAATTCACAGTTCACAATCTCAACCTACGAGAGATTGTTATATACAGTACAGCTGATATAACGTAAGGGTCATAAATACTTGGAACCTCTCCCGCAGTATGAAGTTGGCGAAACAAAAAAAAAAAACAGCACATGTTGCCGCGCTCTAAAATAAATTTAAGTAACAGATCAGCAAAGGTTACAAAGTGTGATGGCGTTGGTGGTAGGACGCCAAGAGCAGTGGCCAGAAATAAAAAGGGCAAAAACCAGCAGCGTGCTGAGAGATTGAAACAAATAGAAATCACGAGACTCGCGCTACCAACGGACCTGACGCCGTCCGTGGTGTCAAAACAGGCGAGCTCGACTAACGACAAAGGAGCTAACACTAACACTTTTCCTTTTATGTAGCTAAGATCCTAGCAATACTGTCTCTTCTCAAAAGACCTTACCGGCTAAAGCACTAAGGGGAAAATGACACTCTAGCAACCCGAACGAGGTAGAATAGGAGCTTAAATAGAGTCTGGGTAACGCGCCCAATTAATGCCCGCTGGCCCAGGAATCCGATGTTGAGCAAAACAATGTCGTCCCGGACGAGAGTAACAAAAGGAGCTAACATAGCTCCAAAACCATGACACAAAGTTTCTTTTTTCTCAAATTTTTGCTTATCCCAAACACTTCTGGGATATTCTGTGGCCTGCAGAATTTCACATGAGCAAGTCTATGTCTACATGGCTGCAACAAAAAAAATGAAGGTTCTGGACTGGCTTAGTGAAAATCTTGACTTGAATCTGATTGAGATGCTGTGTCATGACCTTAACCTGTTATGGTTCTGTGTTTTGATGTAATGCTCATGTGTTCATTGCCATGTCTTTTCTTTATTCTTTTTGCTTATTGTACATCCCAGTTTTCTGTTCATGCCATTTCATGTTTCATTGCACTTGTCACCCCGATCTTGTGATCTTTGGTTCAGTCCATCTTCCCAGTCTGTGTGCTCACCTGCTTCGATTGACTTCAATGGTTTCTGGTGTTTCCTATTATTACTTCAATTCTCGTTTACTTCCTTCGCCTTGCTTTCCTTGATTTCTAATAATACTAACATTTATATTTTGTATCATTGTCTACTGACGTAACTAATCTATGTATATATTACTATTTTACTAACGAGCACTTGGGTTAATTTGTAGAACTAATGCAATCTCAGCTCTCGCCCTGTTCTAGTCTCCGCCTCTTGCTTTGTGTTCTCTGCCTCTCCCTGCCTTTCTGCGAGAACTCTTGCACGTGCTTAATTGCTATCCTGCACTCATTGTGTCATGGTTTTTGGAGGCTGGCGAGCTTTCTTTGTTTCTCTCGTCCGGGACGATATCGTTTTGCCCACAATCAGATTCTTTGGCCAGCTAGCATTAATTGTGGGCGGCGCCCGGACTCTACTTAAACCCAAGTTCCGCCTGGCCGCCTTTGCTAGAGTGTCAGTGTAACTTTGAACAATAGCCAGTAAGGTCCCTAGCTAGAGAATTGTTTGAGGAATCACTTCTGAAGTGCTAGTTAGCAAGGGAATCTTTCTCTCGTTATTTCTCTCTTTCTATGCAACGTCTGGTGCCATATCTCGTTATCTTGGTAGCCGAAATTTTCCCTTTATTTCGTTCCAGTCCTGCTCGCTTTGCTTCCTTTTGTACCCAGACTAGATCTTTGTCCATTGGAAGTGCGAATCTTTCTCTCTCCCTTTTTGTCAGTTTGTCTGTCTTATTTTGCTGGACTTCCTTCGCTTTGTCCCCTGCTTTTGGCATCTCGAAACACCAGCCATCACACATTGTCTGTGCACTAAGAATTCCTTGACTGGAGCTGTTTATCTGTCTTAGGTTGTCTGCGTTGATCCCGTCCGTGCCTTGGCTTTTGCCAATTGTTGTGATTAAGGACCTCCCCATGTTTGCTTCCCTTTGTAATTAGTTCTTATCCAATTCACCTGTTCCCTGCATAGCATGTGACTTCCCTCTGGTCTATTTAAAGTCTTCACTGCAGTTCATTCTCTGTCAAAACGTTGATCAATACTTATTTGTGCAGAGCTCCTCATATGCCTTTTGTTTCTTGCTTCTTCACGACTGTTTTGTCCGACCTCGAGATTTCCTTGCCCTTACCATTCTTGTTTTGCCTATTTTGATTTTGACCTGCTTTTATACGACCACAATTTCTGTTTTGGATGCCCTGTGTATGACCTACCTTTCTGGAGTTCGAGTTTTGGCTTACTGTCTATGTACCCTTGCACATCTGCCTTACTGGTTTTGACCTCTGCCTGTTATTTTGACTTCACTTTTTGGATACTGTTTTTGAATTAAAACAATTCTGCAAAAAAAGGGGATGGGGGGGAATTCTGCAATGATGTAAAACACTCATTGCCAAGAAATACGAACATTTAACTGCAGTTGTCTCCACTGAGTGTGGCACAACCACTTATCAAGTTCAAAGGGGCAATTTTTTTTTTTTCACATGGGTGATATAGGTTTTGAATAACTATGAAATTATAATTTTTTTCTTGAAGGTACAGAGCAGCATTATATCTCTACACACATTGTTTTTGTCTAAACTAAGTCAGATTATCTGAAAAGCTTAATCATGGCAAATAAACTAAAAACAGGCTAATAAGCACTGTGGATGTAAACACCCTCAAATTGAAACTGAAAATCTTCACTTTCATACTCACACTTACATGCATCATCTAAGTTCAACTCCATTATGAGGTGGTAGACATTTCAAATAATAAGCTACCAAATAACACAATTTACAAATATTTATTGACCCAACTGAGTTGCTTTGTACATCTTTGTAAACAACAACTGCAAATATTGAATGATAGGAACTTAACTTTGAAACACATCTTAGCAAACAGAGCTGTTTAATATCAATACATTTTCCCATAAACACATCCTTTCTGTTAAAAAAAATGAGAGAATCACTAAACCAGTTATTGCAAGTATTGTTAGACAAGAGTGGTACAGCTAGCAATTTGCCTTCTTGTGGTTTTATCACTGTAAATACTAGAATCTTTCTTACAAAATAGTTAAAGACTAAAACGATACCATTATCAGTAAATTATTGAAACAATATGCTGGAATCACACATTCATCATTTCCTGCTGGGATATTTATTTGTCTATTTATTTATTTATTTATTTACTTTTTGTCTGTGGGATTTTTTTCAAAATCCTGTGAAATGTCTTTCAGTATTTCCCCTGTTTGTCTGAAATCTAATTTGCAGTTTGAATAAGTGAAATTCTAAGCTTCTAGCTTGTAATGAGACACTTGTAAGGTGAGGTATGATTTAAAACAATATTATTCAGCTTCCTCCACTAATATTGGCTCCTCTTGTAAATATGAAAAGAAGTGGTTATGAAATTATACCATTGTTTATCCACTTGATATTTGATTTAAAATATTGACAAAAATAAAATCCTAAAAAAACTATCATAAAACAAACATTTCACTCTAAACGTATGCTACAATTATTGGATTTCCTTTAATTAATACTTTGTGCAGCTTCCCTTTGCAAGGATGAAAGTTCTGAGTCATCTCCTAAGGAGCATAATGAGGTTGGAGATAGTATCGCAAACCATCTGAGACCATTTTTTCATGCTAAATCTCTCCAGAGCCTTCAAATTTCCAGGTCCTCAATTATAGACTCTCCTTTTCAGCTTGTCCCACAAGTATTCAATTGGATTTAGGTCAGACGACTGGGGAAACCATGGCAAAATATTGACTGTGTGGTTGGTGAAGCATTTTTGTGTTAATTTATTTGTACTGTATTGTCCTATTTGAAGATCCAACTTCTGCTCAGTTAACTTGTCGGGTCATGCAGTAAAAGTATTCATTTAATATCAACATAATATGACACCTAACAAGTAGTCTGGGGCCTTTAGAAGGGAAACGGCCCCATAAGAGCAAGGATTCGACGCCATTTTTCACAATTAGGATGGGATTTTTTGTAATATGACTATCTTTGTTTTTTACGCTATGCACCACTGGTTTTTATTGCCAGAAATTTCTATTCTGGTCTCATCTCACTTAGAATCTCAGCCCTATTGGAGTTCCAATCCAGTTTGGCAAATTTTGGGTCCACAAGTTTGTTTTTTGGAGACAACAGGTTTTTTTTCTGCCAATCTTCTCAAAGGTTTGTCGTTGTGTCAGTGGAGTCTGATCATAGTTTCTGAGACATTCTGAGACCCCGAGACAGAAGACAGTCTCCAACTCCGATCCTTGCAACTTACTTTATCATTTGAACCGTCCTCCTCAATGTGCATGCATTCAAAACAGGCAGACCTACTCTCCCAGGTAGATCTTTAACGTTTCCATACACCTGAAACTTCTTGAGTATTGGCTTCACTATCAAAATTGGTATTGACAACTTTGTAACCATTTTCTATTTGCCATTTTGACATTTGGAAAGTTTGAGACTGTTCTATTGCACATCATTGCTTTAATCTTTTGACTTAATCACGGTGATGGACAACAATGGAACATTAGCAATGTGTCATCACATAATTATACTACAAGCAAACAGAAGGCATGGGTGACCATTTGAGTGGTCTTCGTCATTATGTTGAACTAAGACATAAATATTAATGGTAATAAACATCAGTAAGGTTTTTTCTCATGAGGTTTTCTAGGTGTGCCAATAATTGTGGCGCACGTTTTTTTGGAAAAATATAAATTTATGATAAGAATTTTTTTTCTTCAATAATTTTCTTTGAATACTAGGTAAGATTTTTGTTGATGTTGTGAACCACATTATTTCACACAGGCTGTTCATCGAGTATATTCCAAGGGTGCTAATATTAGCAGAAGGCACCAGATTTGGTTTCATCCTAGATAGTCGCATCCCAGTTAAACACACCCAGATAGACGCATCCCAGTTGGACATGACACATCGGTCCAATAGCCTAGATTGTAATCCCTCTAACATAACATAACATAACATAACATTTTAATGCTGCATCAATTGACAGGTAAAGACCTTCCAATGAAAAAATTCCCAAAAAATAAAATGGGTTGTAAAATAAAATACCCACTTATCCAACTGGGACACATCTAAGAAGAAATCCCAGCGGAAAATTCCCACTCGTCGAATTGGGATACATCTATCTGGGATGACATTCTGTAAAGGTTACTACCAGCACTACGTCATTGCTTCATTTGATGAGATTATCAATTTGTGACGCAGCAAACAGCAGGAATGTCAAAAAAGCACTTTTTAAATATTGAAGTGCAGAAGGGAGTCTATTGGCTGGAGTCCCTTCTGCACTTCAATATTTAAAATGTGCTCTATTGGGGGGGGCGGCGGGGGGGCTGGTCCTAAAAGTCAACCTTCTCTCGGCTGTTACGTAGAGTGGAGATCACTGTAGGAGGCCTGAAATGGGGAAAAATATTTTCCATTATATGGAACCTTCCAGATGACATTACAAGTTCAAGTCAGCGAAAAAGTACGCAAAACATATTTGTCATGCAAAGACATACGAAGATATGAAGATCTTTATTTTGTGTTTTAATGAACCGCAACATGCTACAAACTAACTGCTGTCAGATTTCAAAAGTTTCCCTTTTGTGTTGATGGGGTTCAGGTCAGGGATTTGGGCAGTCTAGTTGGATTCTTCGACATGGACCTTCATAACCCATGTATGAACCTCACTGGACATATATTTTTAGTTGAAACAAGCGAGTGCTTCCCAAAACTGATGTAAGCAAACAATTATCTGGTTTGTTTTTGTTTACTATGGCATTAAGATACTCAGTGGAATAAAGTGGCTGAGTCCCCATGATAAACAAATGCGGATCGTCGAGTGTCCACATACTTTTGTATTCAGTATTGTATTTTTTCAATTCTTCCCCCACTCAGTCTGAAAGTCTCATCTGCTGTTTGGCTGCACAAAGAAAGACATGCGCAAATTTATGAAATTATGAAAAGAGAAGGTTTATAAAATCGAGGATATTTAATTGGAGCCTGTGTGTGCCTTTGTGCATACCTCACTTCTACCTCTAAAATGACTTACAAAATTAAAGCTAAATTCTTTGATCTTTAATAAGATTTGAATTGTGAAGTTTTAAATATTTAAAACTCCACTGCTGTGTCAGCCTTTGATCTGTCAGCTGATTAATGGAGTTTATTGTAGGAAAAAAACACTAAACGAATGCTTGCCAGCCAGCCCACAGTAATTGAATGTTGTCTTGCTGAGCCAGAGTAAATTATACATTTTAAAATATAAGGGTAAACATTTCATTTGAATTATTTTCATGCGAGTTAGACATTCAGTCAGCTACAAACTTCAAATAGCTGGTGAAAAAATGGTCTCCCCTTGAGGACTGATATTTTAAGTGAGAACTGTTTTTATTGCAATTCCTTCAGAAATTCTTGGCGTTCGCTCTCTCTTCTCACAATTGTGACAACAAGGTGGCAGCTCTGGAATAAATGATCTGACATTTGGCATCGTACCAGTCTGGCAATTTGGCACAAGAGACAACTGTCTTATGGACAGAAGCTGTTTACATGTCAACATTTCCATCCTCATTAGCATGTCTGTCTTTGGCTTTATATTTTTTGGTCAGAATTCTTTATCGAACATTTTTAGAAGACAAATCATTGACTGTTTAGAGATCAATGCGTTTGAAAATGGCCTCAGTGTAGGATGTCCTTTTATTGGTGCTTTAGCATTTTTTATGGAAATCATAAAACCTTTCTTTACATAATGGTAGAGCATACTGTAGGTTATTTGCTTGTAGTTCTTCTGTAAATACAACATTTTTTGTCTCTGTGGACTCATAGATGTATCTTGATTCCATGATAAACACATGGCTTTATCTAAACCCTGTTAGCGAAAAAAAAAAAAAAAAAATCAAACCTGCGACACAATAATGTACCTGACTTCACTGAAACAAACAAGGATCATGCTGTATTCTCTCTTTTTTTTTTTTGTCGGCAGAGAGCCAGAAATAGAGATCATCTCTGTGGAAATGGAAGCATAAGGTCGAGAGCATAGGTTGGTCATCCTCAGTGGAGCAAATTAGCACTTCAATTGATTTTAAACCTGAACTGACTTGGCCCTTTAGTACCCAGCATGCAAGTGGGTGTTCTTCTACAGTGTTCCATCATAAAACATGATTAAAATGAATTTAATGAGCGCAGCATTGTCAGTTCTTTGTTGGAGGAATAACCTATGGTTGACCAGGAATAGAAAATTATACGTGCTCCTCTTTATAGCCTTATAAGGGGAGTCTTTGAAATCTATCAATCGCCAGAAGAATAAAAATGATAAATGTAGCCACAAGAGGCGAAGGTTGGGCACTCGCACTGATCACTTTATAGATTTTTATTTTTACTTATTCCATCTACCTGGAATAGGGTAAATCTGGACTCACTGGACTATATGACTTTTTTTCTGTTGCTTTGCAGTCTCTTTATACTGCCTAGCGAATTAAAGTCATTTTTTTTCTCTGGTTAGCTTAAAGCTGAAGTCGGGAAGATTTGTTTGGTCATATTTACTGAAACTATCAAAATGCTTAGACATGCGAATATGAATCAGGTGATTTTAGGAAAAAAATCCGCAACTTTTATCTCTACCCACAGCCTGTAATGAGATCTGTGAAATTCTACAGCTCCCGGCTCAATTAACCAATCAGATCATTAGCATTTGCCTTTGGATGTGAACAAAAAATTAAGGGAGGGACTGCTTTGGATCGCAGTGCAAATAGGGGAGGAACTCGAAAGTTTTACTTGTTCAAAAATCGTTCAAAACTTGTTCAAAAAAAAAAAATTCTTCTCGGTCGAGCAATCTCCCCAACTTCAGCTTTAACTAACATGGAAGTTTCTTTGGGCCAGGCAGCTGCATAGAACCAATCCTGCATGTTCTTGCATTGTGCGTACGGAAATTTTCTACTTTTTACAGGTAAATATAGCCATGAGTTTTGTGGTGGATTTTTACAATAAGTCTTCACCAAGTGCTTTTGTGACTTCCAATCATGATCATTCATTTTTTTCCCCCCCAACAGACTCATTTCTTCTGCAAAGCTGAAAGTTCATCACTATCTTTTTTGGTTTCAATAATGCCCTGTGCTGTTCTTAACCCAATTCTAGCGATTTCTGCAGTATTCATAGTTGTTTTCTTTGCTTGATGCAGGCTGATAATCTGCCCCTCATGAAATAAGAAAGATCTTCTCCACGGCCTTGGGATACATCTGCTAACATGTTTTTTTTTTTAAAGAAATTAGAAGCCACACACCATATCAGTCAGGGTTAAAAGAACTGTTCCCAGCTCAAATATGTTAATCACAGCATTAATGATTCAATCCAAGGGTAATAAGTATTCACTAATTTAATTCCAAATAGCAGCTTTTTTGGTCAGGCAGCGTAGTTTTCATGGTTAGACATCCACTGGTTTCTTTTTTTTTTGAATCCATGTGTTAAATGCCTATGAAACAATAGGGAGAAAGAATCTGCAGTGCTCGTATTATAAATCTTTCGTGCAATTTACTGTTCAAAGCACTTGGCATTGAAAATATTCAGCAAGTATTCAGGAAATTCCTGTTTGAAAGACATAATTTGGTAATTGTATCTCTCAAACGTGTTCAGTAAAATGACTAAAGTTTGTTCAAATGTTGGTCTAAATCACAGTAAAAAATTGCAGACTAAAGCCTCACAGGATGTCAAGACAATTAGGTGTCCAGTGTATTCGGTAATGCTTCTGTATGGGTGCCCAAAATGATTGTTACAGGCTTGTAAACTGCTTATTACATAAGGTAAGAACTGACGGTTACAATGCAATGCTTTCATTGCCTTATAAATATTCAAAATGCAGATTGCAGTAAAAACTTATACGAGATGTTGCACTTTGTTTTTTTTTTTTTGGTTTTTTTTTTCATGTGACATTAATGTTTTATTGCCCAGCGGGTACGGCAAACCCATTCCATTCTTTCCAAAGCATGAATGCCTCTCATTAAATTGACTCTCAATTGCCAGCACCTCAATTACTTAATTTTTATGCTGTGACATAACAGGGAGGGAACTTTTTGGATATATGCTGGAGAAGCACCTCAAACTGTCACGTTCATCTCTCCCAGCCGTTCGAGCGTCACTCTTCTCCGTTTCTCCTCCCTAAATATCAGGGAAAAATTACCTTCCTCCAGGCAACACCCAAGTGGAAGCCTGGAAGCGGAAGAGCTGAAAATGTGTTAAGTCTGTCGTTCGGGGGAAGGTGTTTGTTCGCGATCGGGGTGACAGTGGGTCAGAGATAATGTGTTTCCAGAAGCTGTTGTCTGCATCTGACAGGTGATGTACAGGCCATGAATTGCCTGTCTTAACATCTCTGGCCCAGAGCCGACCGATGCTTCAAATTGTTCTGGCACATTGGGAAAGCCCACCTGCTCTCTTTGTGTCGATGGGCGTGATCAATGAAGAAGTTATTTTGAGCGCATGATCCATACACGCACATAGCTAATTGGGCTGACTGGAATCGATGGTGGCCAAAAGAATGCATTTAATTGAAATGCATGAGTAGCAACTTTTTGCCAGCAAGGACAAAAATTAAGCAATGGGATTAATGAAAAACATTTTACGTGCCTTTTTTTTTTTATTGTTTTATGGAATTTTGCGGGTTCAGCTGATGCGACGGTGCAGGAGCAGTACCTTCAGAAGTATGTGTCACTGGTGACTGAATCTGAATCATTTACATCTGAAGTTGAATTGTTAAACTTGAATTATAGCATTGATTTGAATAGCATGATTTGCATTTGTACCGTTAAACTTCAATTACTGCATTGAGAAACTGAATGTGAATGGCCTAATTTGGGCCCGAGCCCCAACCGAAGGTACGAGGAATCTTGTGTTTTTGTCAAGATTATTAGGACTCGAGCATAAAGTAAAGTAAAGGCCTTGCTGTATCGGTGGGAATTATACTCATGAGGGCCTGAGCACCAAGGGATAGGAAGGCCCTGTTCTATTTGTGGGAGGTATTATTATTATTATTATTATTATTATGCCAAATGAATAGCATTTTTAAGGTCTTAAACAAGCTTAAAAGGCCAAGAAACTTCAAATGTTTATCAGGCCCTGCAATTTTTTTTTCTGTTTTACAGGTTGCACGTAATAAAATGGCACTATAGCAACAAATTTCAACGAAGCAGCCCTCGCGATATGCAATTTGCCTAGATGTAGGAAATATGGTAGGCCCATGTAAAATGCCAAAACTGAAAAGAAGTCTCTTTGCTATCGTGACATAAACCCAGCAGGAAGTCAGCCATGTTGAATTCATTGTACGTACAGTAGTGCTATTTTTGCCATTTCCAGGCATTGTACTTTAACCCTTAAAGTGCTAAATGCAATTATTGCTACTCAATGATATAAGATATCAAAATCAAAGCTGTTGAAAACCTATCAAGTTGGAACTTCTTTAAAAGTTCTCACCCTTCCGTCAGTTCGTTCCTCACACCTCCCCCCTCACCTGTTACTCATCTGTCTGTATTTAAGTTCATGTCTTTGTCTTCTTCGGTACCAGATTGTCAGATGTGCTCCGAAGTTTTGCTCTTCTCTCCTGCATTCTAATTCCAATTAGTCTGCTACGGAAACGGAGGGGACTATAGGATTGCTCTCCGTCCGTCCGTCAGTCCGTCCGTCCGCATTCGTGTCTGCTCCATAACTTCAATACCGTATGACCTAGAAACATCAAAGTTTGTGTGTGGATGCATCTTGGGGAGAGGGTGTGTCATGTCCCCTTTTCAGGTCACTTTGACCTAGTTTTTAGGAAATATAATATGCATACCCCGGTAGGGGACTAGTATTGCGCAGCAATACGACATTCGCCGATAGACGGTGCACTTGTTCCCTTGATTTCCCTGATTCCATCCCGGTCCAGTGTTCCTGTTGTGGACTCCCTTGATTTGAGTCCTCTCCTGCCCTCCTCCAAGATTCCTTGCCTGCGTTCCCCTAATTCCCCATGACTTGATTTGCTCTGACCTCAAACTGCCTGACCATGACTCGCCTGAATTCTGCCTGCCCTACTTTGCTTTCTCTGGTGATTTTTGACCCTAGACTGTTCATTCTCCCAATTCGGCTCAGTGTTTCCAAATTTCTGGATCTGCAGTTGACTCTGTTGGTTTATCCAGTCCTGACATAAATAACAATTCAGGAAATGATCAGTCAAGTTATCTGTCCCTCTTAATAACTTGTGCTTTCAAATTGCTACATTTGTATGTCGAGGGTTTAGAGCACAATCGTGATATGTCCAAATTTTGTGGTTTTGAGATTTTTACCCCCCCGTCACAGCTTTCTATCAGCTAACCTTTGGAGCATAATAACTAAATGTCCATCTGCATTCATTTTTAATCAGAATTCACATTTTCATGTTGTGATATGTCCAACAAAATCTGCTTAAATTAATTATACATTGACATTTTGATGAATAAACATGAATTTTATTACATGTCTGTCATCCATTGCAAACAAACTTACCTTCAACCAATCACCATTGTGTTATGTCACATCATGTGCCAGAATTGTTGGAGCACTGAGGTCACATGTCCATTTTTGGCAATTTTGACCATGATGTTGTGGTTACACTCCTATGAAAAATTAGGTGTTCAATATACTTCTGAGCCATGCAGCAAAAGAGTCACTGGTAAAAAAAAACGATATAAAATACCTGATTTAATTGAACTCTTGGAAACCTAAAGATCCATTTTTCTCAAAACCTCTAAAATGGACATATAACTATTGTTCTCTGACCCCTCAGTGTGGCTTCACATAATAATGATTAAGTGAAAGTCAAACTGCTGGAATATATTAAATAATGTAAAGGTGAAATAAGTGTGGTAGTAAATTATTGTAAAAAAAGATAATACTCTTTTTGTGTTTTAGTGAATGTAAACTTTATACTTGGACAAAATTTAAGCCCCACCTAATTCTTAAAACAAGTTCCAGTTCACCAAAGAGCTATATTATTAACATCAACAAACGCTGTCCAATTCTAGGAAATATGGCTTGGACATACTAGCTCAATGGCTAGCTCAACATTTGGACGAGGCGTGCTTAGATTAGTTCTCAAAATACAGGATTGAGCCACCCTGACCTATTGTTACCTCAGAGATCACAGACATTAGCAAAGCATAACTTTTGCCAGCCCTGGCCTTGAGTTACCTTGAGATGCTTCGTCTAAGGGGGGTGTTTGAACAAACATACCCTCCAGAATGTAACCTCCAGTGCAGTTTAATAAATAGGCTATGTGACATTCATGCTGACTCTCCCAAAGCTTCACGTGGTGTACTTAAACTGAAAGCCCTGTCCCTTGCCTGTTCCATCGTGCAGGTACTGTCCCCTCCAATGACAAACCAGAGCTGAACGCAGTATGCAGGAGTGAAGTATCTTCTGTCTCCTTAATCAAACTGACTCTCTGCTAAATAAACCATGAAAATAGCTCTCCTGCTATCAGTGTGCTGGGGCGGAATGCATTTGGAATGAAAAGGCAGGAGAATCGCCCATGGATTAGATTCCGATATCACTACTGAGGGATCCCTTTCCATTATAACCCCTGCCACAACAGACACTCTGATATTTATTTGATGCCAAAATATATTGCCACACAGGGCTGTGAAAAAGTTATTTGCCCCCTCCAGATTTCCACTCATTTCGCATATTTTTCAGAATTAAATGGTTTCAAAATCTTTAAACAAACTGTGATGGTTAACCAGCAGAGCATAAGGCAAACACAGTTTTTAATGATTCCATGATTACATTATATGATTTTCTGCTGGAGAAACATTATTCAACATCAATATCACCCATATGAGAAAAAAAATTGCCCCCTGGACTTAATTGTCTGTGAAACCTTAAGCAGCAGCAGCGACAAATGTTAACTGAGGACATGGGAAAAATAAAATCAGAACTAGAGGCACTTTTAGGGCGCAAACCTCCGCTTAAGGCAGCACAGTCCAAATCTTTGTGAGTGGGAGCAAAGTCCAGTTATCACGTGTCATAGGATTTCAAGATGGCTGCCGTGGCGGCCATATTGTTTGACTGATCACAGTCAAAATCAGTAGGGTCCAACCCTGATATAATAGCAACCCACCCGCAAAATTTCAAAGATATCCATTCATTACTTTTTGAGTCATCTTGCTCACAAACAAACAGCACCGATCACATAACCTCTTGCCAACCACACTTGGCGGAGGTAATGAAATGAGAATTACGTCAATTAAAACTCAGTTGAGGTTCTTGTGTTGTGTTAGCTGCCTGTTTAAGGTCCTCACATCTCGACAGGGTTCAATGCTGGACTTTGACCAACCACTCAATTTCAATTTTTTCTTTTTTTTGAGCCATTCAGAGGTGGACGGTGAAGCAGCGAAGTTTCTCTACTCCATTACACAACCACCACCATGTTTACCTGAATACGGAATACAATAAGCATTATGACAGATGTGACACGGCTGTCCAATGCTCCTGTGATCTGGAAAAACCTAGAACATTTGTCACTTATGGGAGAAACTGAGTTTGACCCTCATTTACGGTAATTTAGAGTGACAAAAATCTTAAAACAATAGCTATTAGTGTTATTTAAACAGCCAAAATCAGATTTATATCAGTTTTTTCGGTTAGAAAAAGTCCAGAATCCAAAGGTTTTTGTCCAGTTGCGAGAATCCTTGCGACTGATAAATTCACTAGGTTTTTCCAGATCAGAGGAGAAGGTTTTCCATCAGTCACAGAAGTCAACAGGATGGAGGAATAATGTTTAACTTGTTTTTTTGTTTTTTTTTTGGCAAATGATCTCCTCTGGATAACATTTTTACCTAACCCTGGAGGTTTGAGGGAGGGATTGTGTTTGATTCTGTAAGGCTTTTTGTTTTTTAGTTCATTTGTTTTTTATTGCCACAATCATTTCTAAACTTCGCACACAGGATAGCCACAATCCAGATTGCAAGCAAATTCATTTTTGAGTACCCTAAGGTTCTAAAAAGATATGGGCCGAGTTCAAAAACGTTTTTTCGCTGAAACTTTTGCTGTAATGGGCAAAGGTTTCAGCCTTTAATTCAATAGTTCTGTGAAAAAGAACACCGTACAAAAAAGCATAGCATAGTTTTAATAACTGAAGACAGCCTGGGATCTGTGATGACAAAATGAGGGCTCTAACCAGGGACTCATTTTATGTGCTGCCATTCAGCTGTGATACTGAGGAAAGTTTCACGGATTGAAAACACAGAGACACCTTTCCTGTTTGAGCCCAGCAGGCGTTATGTATGTGGTGACAAGCAGGCGTCACAAGGTGTAGCGATTTTATTGTCCGAGTGTCAAAGCTGGCCGCCAATCAAAAGAGTGCACACGGAAACATCATTATTGGGTGTGAAGAGCATTCACCTTCATTGTGCACCCCTCTCCCTCCCCCCCATATCCTTCCTTCAGGCCTGTTTCTTGAGTGGGAAGGTTAAATCTGCGGCATCAATTATGCCTGTCCGTTTAGCGGAAGGATTAAGTGTTTTTTCTGATCCCTGATTGGAAGAGACGTGGCCGCTCCGTCTTGCTGTGGAAGGAAGGTGAGCGCCATTAATCAGCAAAGCTGTTTTTGTGGATTTGTTAGAAGATGCAGCAGATGCTCTTCCAGGAAAGGTCCCCTTTGGCCGTCTTGTGACGCCAAGTTTGACTAATGTGACGCCCACACAAATGCCCACGCTCGCTCTCATCTTCATCATTCGAACTGTACCATCGTAATTGCAATCGGTTTCAACGCCGAATCTCAACTCCGTATTCAACGTCATACTCAACTTCTGCGGTGCACATCATACTTGAGCCCCTCAACTGGAGATCTACTGGTGTGAACTTTACAATCCAACTGAAACGAAGCACAGCTCATCCGAGAGGAAGCTATCTTTCCCGAAATTCCATCTTGAATTAAAATGCTGTAGATGATGCTAAAAATGGCAGTTAGATAAGGTTTAGATTTCCCTTCTTAGTAATTAATTAGATAATTACCAGTCTTACAATCTCACACTGTAGCCTTCTCACAACCTTCGCAGAAGCTGAACAATAAAGACCTCATCAGTGATTTTGAGATCATGAAAGATCATTTTAAATGCATGCCATGCATTGAACTTTCCTCATGCACTAATAACCAATTTACTGAATTATTCCATGACCAACGTTCGACCTAAGACACGTTGGTAAGTTAATAAATTCATAATTATAGCATCGCCGACTAGGAGTGTACAACTGCTCTTCGCCGCAAATGTAGCCAATTCTTTTGAACGGTGAAAACATCTTGATTAGGCGCGATCTCAAATTAGGTTGCCATGCTGAAAAAAATGTACTAAAATGGGAGATGGAATTCAGCAAAAGCATTGGATATAGGCTATTATCTTTTTCATTATCATCCATCCATTCATCTATTCTCACCTCCTCTTCCTCACTAGGGTCATGAGGGGGGCTGGAGCCTATCCCAGCCGAAAGGCAGGAACCCATCCTGGACAGCTCAGCTCGCCAATCCATCACAGGGCACATTCACCATTCATTCCCATTCACTCTTACACTCATATGTTTGGGGAATTTAGCATTTTCAATCAGTCTAATGTGCATGTCTTTGGACTGTGGGAGGAAACAGGAGTACCCGGAGGAAACCGATGCGAACACGGGGAGAACATGCAAACTCCACACAGAGAGGCCCCAGGCTAGATTCAAACCTACAACCTCCTTGCTATGAGGCAGCAGTGCTATTATTATTATTATTATCATTATTATTGTTATTATTGTTATTATTAATATTGTTGCTGTTATTATTGTTATTATTGTTAATAGTATTAATAATAACAATAATGACAACAATATTATTATTGTATATTATCATTAATAATAATAATAATATTGTTATGCAGTTGTGCCATTGAAATTTGTATTATTAATATTACTATTATTACAATTATTATTAATGATAATAATATTGTTGCTATAATGATTATTATTATCATTATAATAATAACAATTATTATTATTGTTGTTGTTGTTGTTAATAATAATAATAATAATAATATTTCCATCCCTGCAATATCAAATATCAAAGTTCATTGTCAATGTAGCCCATCTGTGATCTTTATTATTTCTTTACAGTTACAGGCTTACGGTATATACTGGTCTTGTTTATTCAGTGAATAAATTGGACTATTAATAACCAAGTGATCTTAAACAGAAACAGCTTGAAAGAAATGATGCGTTTCAGGGTCAGAGGCTCACAATGCGCCATTGAATGTCCTGTGACGCTGGCGTTACCGGGTGGGGGACGTTGGGCTTTGGAGAGTTCAAAGAACTTTAAGTTGAAGTTAAAAGTACCTGATGTTCAATATTTATGATTTACATGTACAAAACAATTCACTGGAAAGTTTGATTTTGACAGCTCTGTGAGACAGTAGATTCTGGTACCAACGAAGCTGGAGAAGTCCTGAACTGTGGCTAATAGTTAGCAACAGCATTGCAGGTTTGCAACAATCATATCAAACAGCTGGCAATGCCCCCCAATAGATCTACCCAGCCCTGCTAATGAAGTGAAGCGTGAACAATTTTGATGTGCAAAGTTTATTCTGGTACTTGCAGGACACAGAAAAAAAGCAGTTAAAAAGAACACATCTGTTTGGGACTTAGAGTGTAAAAATGAAACACAGGTAAATCAGCAACTTCCAATAGATGTGCTGAAACAAGAAAAAAAACTTGAATTTTACGTCTTGGAATGTAATTAGCAGGGTCTTGCTCCTCCAATTCCTAGTTTCACATGGAAATGAAAGTCAGGTGCTGCCAAACACAAGTAGCTGAGGTTATTACATTATAGTGGCCTCTGGTAAAAACGGAGCACAATGTCAGAGGGTGCAACTCGCTCTGAACTCATTTTTTCACCGAATGTGTGATAGTGGCCTGTAGTTTTCATTCCCGGTCGAATCCTGGAACCATGAATTCTATTCTTTACCACAAAATCCTGAAGGAAAATGTCTGCGCAGTTTGTGATCCAAACCTCAAGCGCAACTGGGTTATGCAGCGGGAAGACAATTCTAAGCGCACAAGCGATTCCACATCTGAATGGCTCAAAAGGAACAAGATGAAGGTTTTGGAGTGGCCTAGTTAAAGACCTGCCTGGAATTCAATTGAGATACTTTGGCATGAACTTAAATGTGCAGTGCGTAAGAACATTTCATTGTGGCTGAAAAAAAAAAACTGAAAAATTCCGTCACAGTGATAAAAAAAAAAACAGTGATCACTATAAAATGTGATTGTTGTAGTGGATGATGGAGGTTTTCCATGACTCATTAGCTCTAATAAATGTAATGATCATTACATCGTTAACAGCTGCAATTTGTGTTTTCTCATGTCACTTATCTTGTATTAAAATTATGTTCTGAGACATTTAAATATGCCAAATAAACAAACATAGAAGAAATCAGGAAGGGCACAAATACTTTTTCATTGCACAATACTTCTGGTAAAAGGTTTTTAAAGAAATCTATATTTCTAATTTTTCTGTTTAAGCTGATTTTTTTTTTTTTTTTTGCATACTCTGAATTTTTTTTTCTCAAAAAGCAGCGCTGCTACTCAAATCAAGGTACAGTGACTGTTCATGTGTCAGATCCGCAGCATAAATGCGCAGCTATTCATGGTTTTATGTGACCGTGTCGACAGATATTTGGTATTCATGTCCTCCAAGAGTTTGATTGAATGCGAAATGCGAAATACACCATAAGAGATTTTGATCATTTTTACGGCCTGTTCCACAGGCAGCTAATGCCACATCAGAGCAGCAGTGCACCCTTGCACCCGTGCCTATTGTCTGCGCTCTCTGCAGGCAGTTTAAATCACACCCCTTTTTATTTTCCTTTGGAAGATAACTGCCTGTCCATAAAAAAGCAAGGGGTGGAAAAAAAATCAATAATATCATGCATCTAATAAGGTGCGCGGGATTAAAAATGGTTTCACCCAAAGCCTTTGGGGGGAGATTCAAACAAGATTTAGTTTGCTTGACAGGTATTCTTGGGACCAACCACTCCGCAACCCCCACAACTCCCCAATTCTCCCCTCCCCGGGTCGGACAACGGGCCTTCGGAGGGGAAGGGAGTTGTTTATGGCGCGCTGGGATTAAGGAGGTTGGATCCCGACCGCTGTTTCTCAAGGCCTCAAAAGCCCAGTTGGCTAATTAAAGCGTAACTTCCAGCGCACAGGTTTTCCTTTCCTCTGCTATTTTCCTCAATTGCGGCAATTTAATTTATTTGGAGAGGGGTAGCCCTGTGGATATGCCGAGCTGGCTTCCAGAGCTGGGGCGAGACACAGCCAATAGTGGAGGGTGGGTGGGGGCTGACCGTTCACTCGTGGGATGAATGGGGGTTAGACTGATGGAGTCAATCTCTCTAACCCCCATCGATAACCCGGGCCCTCCCAGTTCTGGAGATGGCCCGACAAAAAATGAAGTGGAGGGCAGAGTTATGTCTCTACATTTTGATATGCATCAGTGGAACGTAGAGTCCTGTGTCTCAGGGGCAGTGGCTAACAGAAGCCAGGTTTAGGGACGCAGCGGCTTGATACACCAACCTCGCCCTGAGGCATATTTGTCGCCGAGTCTGACCCTGGCAATGCCCAGCAATTACAATCGAAATCAAGAAACAGTTGGGTCAGTATGTTAAATTACAATCAAAACTGAATGCAGGATTCCGTAAAAGTTGATCAGTCGGTTTGCAGTAAGCTTCCGCGGGATCACAGAAGTTCAGTAGTCAGGCGGCATGTTACCTTATGTGTGTAACCTTACTGCACAGTAGATCTACACTTATTCGTCACAGCGCCACCGGGCCAAACTCAACTCTGGGTAATATTTCCTGTAGTGAAAGTGGTTCAAGAACAGTAAGCATGTTAGTTTGGGTGGCAATTAGGTCAAAAAAGGGAGTAAAATGTAGGGGTGAATAAAAACATTAAGCTATGAGAGAGAATTTTTTTTTTTTTTTTTTGTTTCGTTGTACCAACCAACTTTGTTTCATAGTCCTTCATAAAATCAGTATGAAATCAGAAATAGCCTAATAATTACAAAAATAGATGCTGTTTTTCCTGTAAATACTTTAACTAACAGTCTGTAAAATAAAAGGTAACCTCAAAGTCTACATTTCAATTAATGTCCAATTAAGCTCTCTGTAGTGCAGTAGCATTTTTGTATTTTGTGTTAATATAAAATATGAATCAGCACAAAATTTCACTACATGAAATCTCAATCTCAAAGGCTATCGCTACACATTTGTTATTGTTATATTTGCTTATAAAACCATAAATCTATTACTTTTTTGCTCAGTAAAACTGAAAAAAGAGAAAATCTCACGTGAGAATATATGACTCAGTTTGAGAATTTTCCATGGCAAAATAAATTTTTTATTTATTTATTTTTTTAATCAGGCATTACTGGAACTTAACCCCATAAAATCTGCAGATCCATATGTGGGTCCATAAAATGCAGCTGTTGTACCTGAAATCAGTGGAACTTCAGACTTTTAAATTCTAGAGGAGATCCCAAGGTTTCCAATGAACCTGAACACGTCCAGTGGACTTACAAGGAAATGAGTAAAAAATGATTTAAAAGATCTAGATATTTTCTATCTGATGTAAAGCTGTAGCCATAAAAACATTGCGTCCCGGGTATGAAAATTTATCTCAATATAAGTGTGATGCAGCTTCAGTGAGAGACCAATCTCATCAAGACTCATCATATGGTGACACTAGCTGACCAAGTATGATACATGACAAAAAGGGAGGGATTCAGCGTCCCTATTTGACGCTAATATTCAAACCCTAAGCGTCAAATAAGGACAATAAAAGGCTCCTTATTCGTAGCATATTGACGCTCGGTTCGGATGAGCCTATGTTATCGTGAAGCACCGCAACCAGCAGATACAGAATACGTATGTGTCATTGTCGTACAATATGGAAAAAAAATACTTTTTCTGACTTTGTTCCTACATGGTGTGAAGTAACAGTTTAAGGGGTTAATGCAAGTTAAAACTGTATTTTACACTTAAAAGAGGAAAAAATAACTCTCGGTCGGACCATCAGCCCTCTCAGGTCCTCAGGCAGTGGCTTTCCGGTTGCGCCCAGAATACGATCAGGAGCTGTTAAAGGTGCATTTATTTACTGTGGACCTTCCCTCAGAAAAGCTCTGGCTGACAAGCTGTGATCTAAAAAAAAAAAAAAATGGTATCAACATTTTTTAGAATGATTTTTTGGGAGAATTTTTTCCTGTATTAGACAGTGCAGAGACAGGATTGGAGAGAAGAGTGGGGAAGGCACGCAGCAAAGGGCCCAGGCCGGATTCAGGCCCAGACCGCTGTGGGAAGGACTCATCCTTTGTGTGGTTTGCGCACTTAGCCAATGAGCCTCCGAGGCTGTCCCTGATGGTATCAACATTTAAACCTAAGCTCAAAACTTTCATCATTGCTCAGACCTATGAACCTTGTGTGTGTGTGTGTGTGTGTGTGTTGGTGTTGTGGGTCTGAAAAATATATTGTTGATTGTGTTATGGATATGCTGTTTGTGTTGTTTTATAATAATAACAAGAAGAAGAATTATTATTATTATTATTATTATTATTATTATTGCTGCTGATATACTGCAACAATGCATTTACCTGATGTGTGTATGTCTCTTTTTAAAAGTTGACACATTAAGTTTCTTCAAATGAAATGTGCACTATAAATGATGTTGCCTTGCCGTTCCTATGACGTGCGTTAAGGCAGATATTTTTTGCAGTGAACTCCTGCTTTAAAATAGTTAACAGTCAATTATTTAATGCCATGTAGTTGGAATACGTCGCTGGAATAGATGTTCGGTGAACCTGTACAAGAATCATGCTCCTGATTGTGTTAGATTTGCCTTGAAGATGAAGAAATCGGCAGTGAATATTCTGAAGTGCCTCTTAAACTACAGCTCCCACTGTTATTCAAAAGCTAGTAGTTGTGTAATAAGATGCACTGTCCTCTAATTTAAATGTTTTGTTTTAAGAAATCATTTCACACCTGGGTTATTTGATATGTAATTTGGATTTTAAGCAAAATGTGGGTACAAAACTGCTTGAGGACCAAAGCAAGCGAATAAATATTACTGCATTAACATAGACACAAATGCACACTGCACCTATGAAAAGATATTTGTACAGACTTAATTAATTTATGTAATGTTGTTTAAATTTAGCAGTTTTTTTTAAATCCCATATTCTTCCTCTAGCTTCTAGGTTTTATTACTTTTATACGCCATGGCCGGTGGTGTTCCTTACATGTGATCAGATCTGACTGGTTCAGCTGTGTTAACCTTTGTGAGGGACCATGGCATGTTGTCTCTTGAATTATTGACTTCAATTTTAAGTGTGTGCAGTTGTAACCGGCGATTGGTGCCCCATAACTGGCCAGTGTGCAGTTGATGGGTTGCTCGTAGACTAGAGTGGACCAGTACATTTAAGGCAGGAAGGGTAAAGGGGCCGTTTCAACTCCCCCACTTCATATTTCTGCATGTTTCAAAGGAAAACAATGCCCCGGGCCTGCTATCCCTCGAGAGAAAGCCTGGCCCTAACACACAATCGTCCACTAAATAAAACACTGTGGCTCAGAAATGCATCACAAGTGAGCATGAATCCGTAACTTGTAATAGCGGAATCCAGATTTCTGGAGAACGCAGTCTGCTTCCGGAGTTTCAGCAGCTTTTTTGTTAAAACAAGACCCGGTGGGCTTGGAAAATCAGTGAAAATGTGAAAATTGTAAGCTATTAGAAATATGTTGTCCATATGCGTAACTTGATCCAGACTACAGGGTCTCGCCGAGGTGAGTTTATGAATCATAGCCTCTGATGGAAGATAGAAGGTCCTGCAGTATGAGAGCAAGTTTCGAGCCCATACAGGCGTAATGATCAACCACAGCAGGGCAACCAAGGATCAGAAAGTCAAAGTCATCCAGTTTATTGGTTCCAACTACCTGGATTAATAAAACAAAACAACTTTTTAGCCTGTGGGTTGAAGTCATGAGTGAAATTGGCTGAATTCATGCATGGATGTAAAACATGCCAGAAGTTGCAGTCTCTGACCCCTGGAATTTACACCTATGTGAACAACCAAGAGCTTGCACCTATTTATGGTATAAACACACTGTAGTGTATGCATATGTTGCAATCAAAGACTGAGTTTGACCAGTGAGGCCTAGTATCTTGCAGGACTGTAGACTTTTTCATGTCAGTGGCATTTGTGCTCCATACCAAAAGAAAAATGTTGCGGGTCATGATCGGGACGAGGAACCGAATGGAGTTTCAGGGTACAAAACACAAAGACGTATTTATAAACAAGAATACAGTAATCGAATAGGGAAAGGTCGTGGCCTGGAACTGCTGAGGCGCAGTCCAACTATGTTGTTGATGACTGGAGTGGGTTGGGGGCGTGTCCGTGCTCAGGCCAGTGGCTGTACTGGGGCTGAGGCCAGGTGGTGAATTTACTCTCCCAGAATCAGGACTGCTCGGCAATAGAACTGCAGGCTTTAGCAAACACATAGTCCCAATCCTGGAGACTGATGAAGGCTCGGGAGGTGTTCTTAACCCCTTTGTGCAGAAACAGACGCCGGAGTCCTAAATAAATCTGTAATTGAATTTCCAAATGTTTTGCTTTGCTGGAATAATTTTCCATAGTCTCTGTGACACAAGAGACTGTAATACTGCAGGACGCATTTCTTGGATGCTCATTTAACCATAATTTTGACAAGCGACCAAACTCCGTAACTATCATTCTCACCTGACCAGCAAGACAAAAGCCATGATTTGCTCACCTGTCATTTAAAGGGCAGCACCAGTTCCTGGAGAAATGTACACTGCTATCAATTGCTAACTATTTTATAATTAAGTATTTATCATAAACATGTGGCAGACTTGGACAGAACCCTGCAGTTGATTTAAAATTGCAGTATTTTTCCATTCTCTGTCATGTATTATACTTCTTTAAAATAGCCATGTCTGACTGCCTACAGACATAGCTGTGACTCTGTCACTCAGAAGGCATTTTATTTATTTACAACCCCAATTCTGAACTAGTTGGGATGAAGTGTAAATTGTGAATAAATTCAAAATGCGATAACCTTCAGATCACATGAGCCAATACGTTATTTACAATAGAACATAGACAACATTTCAAATGTTGAAACTGAGACATTTTACATTTTTATCCACAAAATGAGCTTATTTCAAATTTTCTGGCTGCAGCAGGTCTCAAAAAAGTTGGGACACAGGCAAAAAAGGGCTGATAAAGCAAGCAATACGTAAGAGAATCGGCTGAAAGAACATTTAGCAAGTTATTTAAGTTCACTGGCAACAGGTGTGTAACATGATTGGCTATGAAAGGGATGTCTTAGAGAGGCTGAGTCTCTCAGAAATAAAGATGGCCAGAGACTCTCCAACCTGTGATGGCTTGTGCAAAAAATTGTGGAATACTTTAAAAACAATGTCCCTCAACGTCGAATTTCAAAGGCTTTGAAGGTCTCATCATCGACAGTGCAAAACATCATCAAAAGATTCAGAGAAACTGGAAAAATCTCTGTGTGTAAGGGACAAGGCCGAAGACCTTTACTGGGTGCCCGTCATTTTTGGGCCCTCAGATGCCACTGCATCACTCACCGGAATGATTCTGTCATTGATATTACTAAATGGACCCAGGAATACTTCAAAAAACCACTGTCTGTAAACACGGTCCGCTGTGCCACCCACAGATGCGACCTAAAACTCTATCATACAAGAAGGAAGCCATTGTTGAGCATGATCCAGAAGCGACACCGTGTTATGTGGGCCAAGGCTCATTTAAAATGGACTGTAGCAAAGTGTCCTGTGGTCAGACGAGTCCAAATTTGAAATTCTTGTTGAAAATCATTGGCGTTGTGTCCTCTGGGCTGAAGAGGAGAAAGACCACCCCTCCTGTTATCAGCGTTCAGTTCAAAAGCCAGCATCTCTGATGGTATGGTGATGCATTAGTGCATATAGTGTGGGACACTTGCATGTTTTAAAAAGTACCATGAATGCTGAAAGGTATATAAAGGTGTAACATATGCTACCCTCCAGCCGACATCTATTCCAGGGAAGGCCTTGTGTATTTCAGCAGGACGATGCCAAACCACATACTGCAGCTATTACAACAGCATGGCTTCGTAGTAGCAAAGTTTGTGTGCGTAATGATTTGCTTATTATCAAGCAGCTTCTGGGGTTAATTATGACCTGATCATAAGAATCACCTGTGCTGGAGCAGGGAGAGATCTGAAGCATGCAGGACAAGGGGTACGGCAGGAGAGGTTTGACAAACACTCCATTAGAGGGCTCTATGATCAGCACATGCGCATACGTTCTGCCTTGTACTCTTAAAGATACCATGGCCGGTCTTTCTATCACGTTAGGGAGCACAGGAGTACACAAATTCCCCATCGTACCCCCCAGCACAACACATTCTCATCCCGACACGTCATAAAGTGATGTTACGTGACCAAGCGTCGATGCGTGATGCAAAAGGAGGCTTTTGGCTTCCTTAGTTGACGCTTGGGGTTAGGATTCGGATAAAGCAGTGGTGTCAAACTGGCCCGTAAATGGGCCAAGAGGCTGCAGGTCTTCAATCCTACCAAGCAGAAGCTCATATGAAAGCACTGATTTAATCAACTGATCTAGGCCTGCACAACTGATTAGTTGTATCAGGTGAGCTTCTGCATTGTTGGAGTGAAAACCTGCAGCCTCTTGGCCCGTTTACGGGTCAGTTTGACGCCCCTGGGATAAGGGGTTAGGACAGTGGTTCCCAAAGTGGGGGGCGCAGAGCAATTGCAGGGGGGGCACGGGGTGCGGGAAACAAATTTTTTTCCCCCACTAGAGTTCCGGACACCAACAGAAAATAATTTGCATACAGCGAATCAGCAACCTTGTTCCAGACCACTAAAGGAGTGTCGTGTAACAGTGAAATTTTTTTGTCTTTACTGGCCTTGCGCCAAGGTACGGTCTCAGAACCGCTGACTGCACAGTCCATTTGCTGCCCAAAATACTGCGATTACATCGTAAATGCCTGCCTTACTCTCAACATAACTGTTGGCTGAATCATTCATCTAGCCTGCCATTTTCATAAATAATTTGTTATGAATGTAGTTCTTCAAATATTTGAAGCTGGTAAAATGAGCTGGTTACAATCAATGTAGTCTAGCTTTTTATCCTGCACTGATCTGCATATTGATAATAAAATGGTAAGTGACAACGAACAAAATCCGATGAATATAAAGCAGAAATAACCGAGATTGTGTCATCTTATTCTCGATAATATGAATGCTCTGTAGGCCTACAGATTATTTTTATCTAGCCGCGCTACTGAATGTCACCAACATATCGGCAGGTTTGGCAAGTGGTGTTCATGAATTTTTTTCGCACTTCGCTGTCGGCTGTTAATATAGGTTGATTATGGTTCTTTCTTTCTGCATCATAGAAACATAATCTTAAGTAGATGGCTATACTCAAGCTGAGGGTGTGATTCAGCCTAATGATTTTATACTTTAAAAGAGGTTTTGAATGATTAAATCTTTGTGCCCTTCATTTGAAAATTACGGTGGCCTTTCCAAACCTGTCAATCATTTTTAATGTTTCCAGCTAGGCTAGACAAAAATCTTCTGTCCAGAGCATTCATACTTTCTAGTATAAGCTGATGCGATCTCGGTTATTTTTACTTCATAAGTGCAAGGCCGGTGAAGAGAGAAAAATATAACTGTCGCAAGACACTCTTTCAGAGGTCTGGTGTTCATTGCCGAAAAACCTCGCCGTTCCGAAAAGCCTCGTCCCATTATGAGACGTCTGGGCAAACGAGGCTTTTTGGCACGCGAAGCTTTTGGGCACGGGACATTGTTTGTGCCGATATACCTCGAGGTTTTCCAGCACGAGGTTTTTCGGCATGGAACACCGGCACAAAGTCACTGATTGGCTGTATGCAAGTAAGTTTCTGCTGGTGTCGGGAAAATGCATTAATAGCAATGTTGTTGAATATTAGAAAAGAAACCTGCTCCACTGAACATAATTACACAGTTAAGGTGCTTGAAAACAGTTACACTTACAATAATTACCCCGTGGTGGGTTGTTATTTTGTTATTTATTTCTTATTCTAAAAGTTGCCTCGTTGTAGTTTATGACAACCGACAGTTTCTGGCAGTTTACTTTCATTTTTCTCAAAAAGGTCAAGGTTCATATTAATTACAATGTGTGAAATACACTGCAGTGGACTCTGTAAACTAAATGTGTGTGTGTATTGCCTGTTTTTTTTTTTTTGGGGGGGGGGACGGGCGCAAAAATGTTCTTATGTACCGAAGGGGGGCCCAGCAGAGAAAGTTTGGGAACCACTGGGTTAGGGGGTAGGGTTTGTTTTATAACTGGCATAAAATATGGACGGCAAAAGCCTCCTTCCTTTGGCATCATATATTGACGCTTAGGCAGGTAGTATCAGTTTATGACGCGTCAGGATGAGACTGGACCCATCCCCCCCCCCCCCCCCCCCCCGCACGGCACTTGTGGGTTTTAATAACTTGCAGTATCTCACTTTGTCAGTCGGTCAGCAACTCAGAAAGGAACAAAGGCTGTCATAGCTCTTAAGCTGAGAAAAATTGATTCTTTGTCTCAAAAAGTCAGAAATTAATAGTCCATTACTTCAAATAGTGACAGGGCATCCGGGTTAATAGAAGAACTGCTGTGCATGACATTGTAAACAGTTTGTTGAGATAGTTAGGATACTGAATTATTGATTGATTGGTGTTTCTGCCTGAAGGGCCTGCTTACTTGACTGGCCAATTCCATTTCCCATCACGAGACCTTCAATTCTTCAGTATGGTTGACCACTCAGTCAGTTATCTACTCAAAAGTGAAAAAGCCATAAAGTCATTAGGACAGGTCAGTAACAATCCGAGTTGACATTCTGGAATAGTCTAGCTATGCAATGGTTTGTGCTCCAAAAGGTTTTAATTTCTGCATCAGGGTTACAACTTTAATGGTTCCGTAAAAGTGTGATCATTCTCAGTGAATGTTGTGATTAGACGTAGACAACTGTCAATAACACCCAGTACTTTTGGAAGTCTAATGCTGCTTTCTCACCTGACGCAAAACGAATTTTTCGGATGACAGATCACATTCAAAGTCAATGCAAATGCAAATGAAATGAAAGCAATTTTTGGCCTATGTTTAGAAAATGTTGCTTTACAGACACATCTACAACGTTCATCAAAATTTAATTTATTGCTTTGCATCGCCAGAGACCCTTGTGATCGCTACTGATTGTGCAGACCCGTAAATACTCATTTAAAAATCAGAAAACGGACAGACCTTCATTTTTTTTTACATTAAATGCCAGAAGTTTTACAGTGCATCCTGCTTCTTCTAAAAGGTTTTATTGGGGTATAAATATGAAGTTCCACACAAGTGAAAATCCCTTTGCCATCCATCATCACTGGAAGAACTTAAGAGCCCTCACCTCAAAGAAGGCAAAAATTATTACTGACCTTCAGAAAATAGGCGAAGATTGTAAGAAAATATCAACATTGAACACCTGAAAATACCACTGAGCGCAGTCAGGTCTAGTTGGGCAGGAAGAGGAGGAATGTGCACGCTGCCCAAATGCGCAGTGTACAGCAGACGCACCGTTTTTGACTGCACATGCTGATGTCAACCCCAACTACCACCACACCCAATCAAATAAAATAGTCTCTCACGATGATCAACTGTAAAGGTATCGTGGCATTCATGCCAAAAATATAACAATTTCTTGAGCGGTTTTGTGGCAGTTGTTAATTGTAATCTCTCAGTTCTGCTTAAAATTACAGACACCTGCCATCTAGTCAGTGCTTTGATATAGACAATAATGCACTAAGTGATACAACCCCGATTTCCAAAAGACTTGGCTCAACATGGAAAATACAAAATGAAATTTGAAAAATGTGGAAATCGGTTTGATTGTCTGAACAATCAATTTCTTTTTTTTTAAATTTAGATCATGCATGCTGCTCCCTCGGGGCTTGCTGGCATCAAGCTCAAATTGCAAGTTTTTTCTTTTACGCAAAACAATAAAATTTCTCCATTTCAACATCTGATGTGTTGTCTTTGTACTTTGTTCAATGAAATTTAGAGCTCAAATGATTTGCAAATCATTGCATTCTGTTTTTATTTACATTTTGCAAAATGTCCCCGCTTTTCTTTTTTTGGAAATGGGGTTGTACATGGCTGGTTTTCACGACCACGTCCCATTAGTTTTCACGAATAAGGAACTTACTAATTCTTAAATTTACAGAGTGGGCCCCGGAACCAATGTTGAGAGCCAGTGCTCTTGAGAGTGGAGGAAATATGCAGGATTTTTTTTTTTTTAAATGTACACAAGAGGTAATCTGCATCTCTTTCCATGTGTATTTGAGAATTTCAACCAGAAGCTTCCTGAATTTGCTCTTTAAGTGCGCAATAAAAGAAGCCATTTTGTCTGGTTTCATGAAAGTGACCTTGTTATGCTCTGGTTCCTGGCTACAGAACGGAATTGACTCAAACCTATGAAAATGATACAGTATACGCCTCTTTATGTGAGCACACGGATTCTGGCGGGACATAAGCAAGCTAAATAGGTCAGGATGCTCTCATAAACCTCACCTTCAGTTTGTCCACTGTGGTTTAAGGTGCGGTGCCTCAGTCCATTTTTTATCGAATGCACAGGGCTAATGACTTTATGTATAGATAGAATGACAAAACAAGGAAATCCCAGGACAGCATTATAAAATGTACTGACAACAGATTGCCCATCAGTCTCTCACTTGCTGACGTAATAGGCACAGAGAATGTATCTGATCCTTGTTCTGAAATGTTTGGATATGATTTTGCAAGGTATGATTTGTTGATCAAAAATACACTTAAGATGCTCAGAAAATGAGACTTGTTCCCAAAGTTAACATCAAATGGCTTGTGTCTTGCTGCTAAGAAAAAAAAAATTGCACATTAGAATTATTGAATTCAGAACACTCTGAAGGATGCATAACAGGTCCAGACAAGCATGTACACAAGCCCATCAGTTATTTGGATATGATTTAACTTAAAAGCACAAACAAATGGACTTAGTAATTGCGAAGCATAACAGTTACTGAACACAGGATATAGATGTGCTCGAGTAATGTCTCCTGGTTCTTTGTGATTTATCCTGCACCAGCCTTCACTCAGGAGAAAAGGACTGCTGTGCACAGGGTATTGTCAATCTTTGAATATGAAATATTAAGTCAGATCTATAAATATTTGGACCAGGAAGAACCCATTGTTATTTCAGCTGTCAACCACAGCATGGTGATGATGAACTTAATGAATATGTACTCGAAGTGCAGACTTTCCTTTTCAATTTGAGGGTATTTAAATACAAATCTTGTGAACTGTGCAAAAATTACCGCACACTTTATACGCGCCGGGGAAAAAAAATCATGAAAGATCACGATTGGAGTCAACTAAAATGCTTAGTGAAGTCTCATCATCATAAAAAAATGTACTGCAGTATTCATGGCTATTGTTTCATTGTGAGAGTGAGGGCATTTCCATTTGCAAAATACAACAATTACTTCCAGAGTTGGGACTGAACAGCAGCGTAGCCACAGGGACGCCACGCTTGTGACACTAATTGGGAAATAATGGCTTCAATATGCTAGAGGGCATAACAATTAGAGTATGGATCAATGGTAAAAAGTCACATGGTCTGATGAGTTCAATTACAGAACAGTAAGAGCATTGGGGTAAGAAAGGAGGCCCATGAAGTGATGCATTCGTCATCCAAAGTGCCCACTGTACAAGCCTCTGGGGGCAGTGCTATGATCTGGGGTTGCTTGAATTGGTCAGGTCTAAACTCAGCAATGTTATGCAGTAATAAAATAAAATCAGCAGACAACAAGAATATACTGAATGACCAGGTTAATCTCATCAATGGATTTTTTCATCCCTGTCAGCGCAGACATATTCAAGAATTATGAATCGATCCCAAGATTCATCGAGCTCAAATTATGAAAGAATGGTTCAGTGAGCAGGAGGAATCATCTTTACACACAAATTACCCACCACAGAGTCCCGATATTAAGCCATGAAAAGTGTTTGGGGTCGTACAGAGTGCTTTGACTCTCTTCAATACTAGATCTCCGCCAGAAATTACAGAAATTACATTGGTTGTTGTGACTTGGCAGACGATTGTCCAACCAATTCCAGGCAATTAATGTTTGCTTCCTGGTTTTTTTATTTTTTTATTTATTTGCACATGTGAGAGACACATTACAAAAGAGATCACTCAAGAGGAGTGGGTTAAAAAGAGGGAAAAAAAATGTGCAGGTGAGGTCTGAAGCCTGAAAGGGCTTATAGAGCGGCCTCACCCTGACCTTATGAACGCTTATTCAAGAAAGAATTAATGTACATCCTATGGGAAAAATAAAGGATAAGTCATTGAAAATAAGATGAGAATGATAAAATACAGGATGGCAGAAAAAAGACAACATAAAAGAAGAGAAAAGAAAAAAAATAATCATAATAAACAAAGGTAAACAAGAACAAACTAATTAAAAGAAGTAACAGCAAACATACAAAAGTAGATTGCACCACAAGATGAACTGGTCCTAAGAGACCACTATAGATAGTGTTCTACTAATTTCAAGAATAGTCTCTTTTTAAATATTGACAAGATATTGGTATTGGTATTGGTAATATTATTGGTAATATTGGTTAGATGTGAAGACACAATAATATTTCACTTTTAAAATGATCAGTGTTTTCCCATAAGTCTTCTTCAGGGCATTGAGAGATGAATCAGTTCCCCAAAGAAGAATGATACCATTCCCATTGGTAATTTAATTAATTAATTATTATTGCATCATGGCTACGGGTGTGCAAATGCTCTTCTTTGCATTTGTATTTTCATCATGGTCACCACCTCCTTATCCCTGGTCTGCAGGTCTTTTCTCCCCTTGTTCGGAAAAGTAAAGGGGAACTGGTTTGGAGTCGGCGTACGTTTTAAGGCGAGGTCACTTTTTTATCTTTGACATCACAGCACGGATGGGTAGAAGAGGTTAACACATCTTTGCAAGTGAATGGACGTTCTAATGTTAGAAAATATAAGCTTGCTAATGCTAGGTTCCCACTATCACGATTTGCAGCACGATAGAAATCGTCTTAATCGTGGAGGGATCGTGGTGATCCTGTCAGATCTTATCAGATCTTGAGGTCAGTTGCGGCAATCGAGTTGATCGAAGAAAAGTTTTGGACGGTTCAAAAATTTCCTACGATCAACACGATTAATTGTCAATCGTGACCATCGCATCATCTCATATCCAAGCCTGAAATTTTAAGCTGCCTTCACACTGCACGGGAAATGAATTTTTCGCACGACAGACTGCATTCAAAGTCAATGCAAAGATGCAAATTTGCACTGAGTTTGAATGTAATCTGTCGTGCGAAAAATTTGTTTCGTGTCCGGTGTGAGGGCAGCTTCAGAGACGTTCCACAATCAGCTATGTATGGCCAATCATGGCATTCGTTACGGAGCGCACAACAGTGGGAACTAAGCTTAACATTGATTTGAGCCCCATTTTACTCCTGGATAAGCAAAGGAGGGCGTGTTGCGATGAGACTCAAGTATCACTGACCAATCAATCAATCAATCAATTTGTCCTGAGCACAAACAGATTCACAAACAGCTTATCCAAAAGTTAACAATAGTGTCACTTTGATGAATAATATAAGCATGTTTATGTTGCCTGATCTTTGATATAATCATTAACTGAGGCTTCTCACCAATATCTGCAGTATCTTATGCATTGAACTACAGCTACTTGATGGGCTGATTGGATAATTGCACGAATAAGCAGGAGCTTGGGTTTTCCTAGTGATGAAATAAAACATATTTGATGGAATTAGAAATGCTGGTTGCAAAAAAAATTGTGTGTTTAGGTTTTATCATATTAAACCTAAAATATGGTCCATCTGTCCATTTTCTTTCTCTGCGCTTCCCCGATGTACAAATATATGCCCATGCACTCGTACTGAAATTGCTCAGTGTTTAATACCAAATAGCAATTTCTGTCAATCACAATAATGAGAAGCGGCCAGTTCATTTTGTATGCTGGAATGAGGCATGCGCCACATCGGCAGGTTTGGTCCACATTGTCTCACGCTTTATTGAGTTCGGTTTGCAAATCGCCCGAGCAGCCATCAGCCAGGTTAAGTTCATGTCAGCCACTAATCCCAAATCATTGCGCCTGACGTGCGCCGTGGCACAGTGGCCTAGCGCTTAAGGGGCTGGCCGTAATCAGGAACTTACTCGATGTGGAATGGGAACAAAAGGGTGCAGCAGTTTTCTCCCAGTCTAAAAATTGAGCGAGTCACAGTGCCATTGGAAGGAGAGTTACGGGGATGGAAAAATGTTCCACCAGCATAACAATCTTTTCTTTAAAGGTCAAGATTTTTGTAGGTGTATTGGGAAGAGCGGTGAATCACAGATGCACCTAACAGCAGGGAATTTTCCACTGCCATGACCAGCTAAGGAAGATTTCTTAAAAAGCATCTGCTAGTAAACATTTTGGCCCCGCTCGGGGTCATCTCTCCTATCTGGGCTCAGTGAAGCATGAGGTTCTACCTGCACAGAGCCTGAAATTCTGTCAGTCAGACGGCAGGTTTTTTTCCTCCAGCCCCTCCGTTAAATGCCAGACAATTTTCTGTCCGTAGCTCTGGCCTTAACATTTAATGGTGTTCCCTCTGTCAAGATTTTTTCCCCTCAACATCATTCAGTACTGTTTATACGGCGTGTATTCTTTACAATTCCGGACAATTTTCTGTCCATAGCCCTGGACTTAATATTTAATGGTGCTCACTCTCTATGTCAAGATTTTTCCCCCGACATTTTTCATTGCTGTTTACACAGTATTTCTTCACGATTTCCTTTACAACAAGAGTAGACTGTTTTCGTTGTCTTTGTTAGGAAACTTTCTCAGAAAACAATATGCCCATGCGGATTGACCAATTCAGAACATTAAAGGAGCATTTCCATTTTGTTGTTGTTTGTACATTTTTGATAAAGATTTTGTACCATTATACAGTTTTTATAATTTTAGACAACTGCAGTGCTCCTGTCTCCAAATGCTGATATTCATTAATGATTTGCCACCGGAGGTTTATAAGGCCCTCTGTAACTTCTCAAGCTGTTTCCATTAATGTTGTCCCGATTAACAATCAAACAATCAAGATGAATATATGGCCTATAATGATTAAGACATGATAATGACGAGGTGATTCCCTATTAGCAACATTTATATAATAGATGTGCCATTGTAAAGATGGCAATAATCCAAATAAATGTGAAAAATCCAAAACTTTTTCTGACGATGATCTCTCATTCTATGATTTTCTAGCAAAATACTATAATTGAAGGATACAAAGAATTTAAGTTGATTTTTCATCGCCAGTCATCATAGAGGAAAAAAAAATCTTCTGTGATTACTGACGGTTGGCCAACCAGCTTACATTCTTTGTATCCTTCAGCTAAAGCGAGAAAACAGCACTTTGAATCTTCCCTTTTCCAAAAAGAACTCTTAGATAAAAAGCACAATGTCTCAGTAAGCAAAATATATAAATACAATGCAAAACGATGACAGATTTGCACAGATGGGCATAGATTTTGACTCGCTATCGAGCAGATTTAGTTGTACTACGTTGAAAGTTGTGAGCATGTGCAATAATCAGACACAGCTCCTTTAACTTGATTCAATGTACAATAATGCTATCAAAAATAAATTGGATTGTCATTCTAACACTTACTCATTTATCTCTTGTTGCTAGTCAAGCAATTAAAGCACGACAGGTTTAAGTAACTAAGCACTGAAAGGTGGGATTATCGAAGACCTTTAATACTGCCGACAGTCTTCCACCACTATGAAGAAAAATAGCTTGTTGTTTGTTGTTTAAAAATACAGTTATTGGTTCCTTGCATAATATTATTTAGAGGATTTGAAATACAAAATGGCGCTCCTTGATTGATTGGCAAGCTGTCAAGGGTGGGTCCCTCCCTTTTGCCAATAGTCAGCTGGGATAGGCTCCAGCTCACCTCTGACCCTAGAGAGGAAGAGGCGGTATAGACAATGGGTGGATGGATGAAATGCATCGTGAACAGACATTAGGAGAAAACTTAGTCATGTGTACAGTAGGCCTCAGAATAAGAACTGCTGAGGATACACTGTAATGTATACAGTTGGCCCACAGCATGTACCAAAGTATGACGTTTTTGGGTCAGACACAACACAGAGTCCTGAAAATAGATAAAGATCGGCAATCAGTTTTCATTAATATGAAAATAGCTGAAATATGCCGCTAATTCATATCAATAAGTGGAAATCTCAGAGGTGCGTTTGATGGGGGAAAAACAGCAAATATCACCGAAGGCCTTTAAGAAAAGAAGATAAGTGTTTTTTTTTAAACATTCTTTATTCACATGAGAGAAGACAAATGGCCTTTTGGCATCATAGTTGGGGAAAAACTGATGCCTTCAAATACTCCGCTGGAAGACTTATGAAGCGAGTAGTCTTCAAAGTGCATGTTATATGTACAGAGCACATGCATAAAAAGCCATCAGATGACACTGAGTGAAAAAGAGCCCTTTTTTCTGCCAATGTTGTGAAGAAGCTCTTCCAGCGGCGTGAGCTGATTGATGCCTGATTGGACAGATGTGGGGTTTGTGATGCGTCCTCGCATGGCAGTGGAGACGCTCCCAAGATGCCCACAAACATCTGGAAAGAATCGCCAATGGGATTGATAGAGAAATGAGAGCAATTAATAAAAAATGAATCTGTCACCCTGAACACAATACGAGTGCACAGGCTGACCTCGGCCCCAGAAAATCCCTTCCTGTGAGACTCTCCTTGATCATTGCGTCAAATTGAGGGTCTTTTTTTTTTAAATAAGGAGATAATGGGATTCATTGCCATGGATAAAATAGTCTGAAGAAGAAGAATGATATTCTATTTGTTTCCGACATAATGCTGTACCCCTTAGCATACTGTTCATCTAAGTCTTGATATCATACATTTTAGAAATAAATAATAACTCAATCTTCAAATATCTGACGTATGGATTTAATGACGAGAATTTTTTCAGTACTATTTGCCACAAGCAAATCTGAAGCAAAGGGTAGATGCTCAAGTTCACCATATTTGTTTGAATCTCGAGGCGTTTGAGTCTGGACCAGAAAGATGTGAAACCAGACGTGTTACTTTTAGCAGTTTAATGAAATGGGTTGTTTCAAAGTAGCCCAGAATCCTGAGCATTGACAATATATCTATCATGATATTGTCCTGTGTGCAGCTGAGAAAAGATGATTTAAGTCTAATTAAAAATGCACCATCAGCAACCTCCTTAAAAATGGGTTAATTGACAATAAACAAAGATTCGTCGAAAGCATTAGGCCAAAGCCCCTTTCAGATATTTAATGTATACATGAGAAGAGTCAGTAATAGGGCACAGAGTACTGGGGGAGGTTTTCAATGAGTCTTAATGTGATGTGGCCCGGCTTAAACATTGTTTTGAGCTCAATGATTCCCTATAAGCCGCAAGGGATAGCCTGAGGGTGTTTTTATAATGAGCTTTAAAAATGTTGCCAGCACTTAAATCTTTTGAAAACAGAAATGGAAAACAAAGACCATATGTTTATTAGACTTAATGTAATGTCTTTTAAGACACTTTGGAAAAACAAGGTTTCTTCACGTGTGCCTTTATTTGCGAGTGCACAGGCACATGTTTAAGTACGAGCACGTTTATTTATTTATTTTTAATGTTCCACCAAGGATTTAAATAATGCTGCTTTTTATGTTAACTGGAGGGTGTGATTATTGTAACTATTCATGTAGGATAATTATGGGAGTATACTGCCTTTGTACACATAGAGATGATTTTAAATTACCTTAGCTGATTCAATTTGAGTGGTTTTTTTTTTTTTTTTTTGCCTCTGTATTAGTAAGCTTGAATTGCTTAGCTGGCGGAGCCTTTAAATCCTGCGTTGGAGTGAGGTGCGTGTGCTCTGATGAACGGGCGACAGTGGCTACAGGGCGCCCCTGGAGATCTCTTCATTATCTGTCATTAAATGTTTTAAAGTTTGCATAATTGATCCTCCCAATAAGTCATTATTGATTTATGGTGGTCTTGGCTGAAGAAGGCCTCTTTAAAAATTCATAACTCCGGTATGTGTCTTCACAATCCATTAGCTGCCCCTGGACCCCAAAGTCCTTCCATTGATTGACCTTGCGCTGAGATTCTCATAGACTTCAATTTTTTTTTTTTTTTGAACTGAACAGTGTTGGAAGAGTTATGTTCCAGCTCTCTCCCTTGATAGTTGTTCTTTGATTTTGATTTCTCTCTCTCTCTCTCTCTCTCTCTCTCTCTCACTCTCTCTCTCTCTAAATTGGACCCTTCACTTTGAGACAATGAATAAATAAAGCGTGTTCCATAAACAGCTTTCCACTATTATTTAAGCTCCCAGTCCTGACAGCCTCTTTTCCCTGCCATCAAATTCAAGTGTGTAAATTTTCTAAAAGGCACTGAATGTTTTATGATGATTTCAGGGAATGATGGAGTAATAGCTGAATAGTGAGGCTATTAGTTTTAATATTTATATTGAGTGCCTTGAATCATTAATGTGACTGGATGTAAGATCAGAGCAGCGGGACGTATTTACTTCACAACCACTGACACTTGGTGAAATTATTTGTTTTCTCTAGTGCCAGGACCAGATTGATAGATGGGAAATGTGGATTAGAGGATGCTTGAATTCTATAATGATAATCTGTGACAGTTTTCTGTTATTTTTATCATGATTAAATCAAAAATGTGCGTCCAATGCCTGCGGAAAAAAAGAGCGTGTTTATACTCTTTTATATGCATAGTGCAAGCGTGTGCATTAAATGTTTCATTCTGTGGATACAGTCTGCTGCTGGCTTGTACAGTATGGTTATGATAGTGACTGTAATATCTAAAATGACTATCTAAACCTGCGAGTCTAACGCTTCATGCAAGTGTCTGAAGTGAAAGAAAAATCGATCAATTAGAATAATAGAGAGCTGGCATTTATAGAATGAATTGGTCAGGGTTTAGTTAATAATTTGGGCTTTTCCACAAATGTGCAGTTCATTGACGTATTCACTTGCTTTGCCATGTATTTGACTGGTTCCCAATGGCCGTAAGGCAGTAGCTTTTTATTCCCTCTGTGTTGTGTCGCTGTGGATTTTAGGGTCGGTTTATTGTTGTCAGTATCACGCAGTCAAGTCCTGCAGGGATGAGTTTTCCAAGCACATTTAGTGCACTTAACTTAGCCTGCCAGAACTCTTAGATGGAAAACCTGTGTTCAGGGTACATCTGAAGTGGCACTGAAAGACCTTTAGTTGATTGTCTTGTGTTTCCTACAAAGCCATTTCTGCAATTGTTGACACAATGCGTAAAAAGCAAATGAAATCATAATTATGTCCCAGCATTCAATTGAAAACCTTGCAAAGACAAGATATTCAATGATTTTTTTTATTTTTTTATTCTCGACTTCATTATTTTTAAATGAACTTTCATTCCAAATTTAATGCCTGTAACATGTCCCAGTAGAGCAGGGACAGGGGTGTGTTAATCACTTTGTTGCATCTCCTTTCCATTGAACAGCCCTCCAAATAATTGTTAGGGAAACTGAGTACACATCTATTCCCAGTTCTGAGTCATTTCTTTCCCCATTTCTCCTTGAAATTTTCTTTCAGCTGCTCAGACATCCAGGGTCTTCATTTTTATGTTTTGAGCTCAGTAAAGCCTCACATATTTTCAATGGGCGACAGGTCTGGACTTCAGGTTGGCCAGTCTAGCAGCCAGACTCTCTGATTAGAAACAAGCAAGGATATCCCAGAAAAGACTTCATGTTGAAGACAGAATTTGTTTCTCCAAAATGCATATCCTTCAGCACCACTTACACAGATGTTCAAGTAACCCAGGATGTGGGTATTAACACACCCCCATGCCATGCCAGATGCTCCTTTTTAAACCTCACATTGGGAATTCCCTGGACAGTCCTTTTCTTTTTTGGCCTGGGAACACAGCGCCCATTGTTACCATAAGGTTGACTGGACCAACAAAAGCACGTTTCCACTGCGCATCAGCATATTTAGATGAGCTCGGGCTCAGAGAAGACTGAGTTTCTGGACATTTTTGACGTATGGGTTCCTCGATGCACTAAGCTGTCTTCACTTGCGTTTATAGATGCAATGATGAATGGTATTTATTGGCAAAGATTTTTCAAATGATTTCCAGCTCATGTGGTTATATCCATCACAAACGCGTAATGGTTTTCAATGTCATTTATCCTCATCCTTTAGACCAAGATTGCTTATGATTCCCTGAATAATACAATAAAATGATGCACTTTAGTGGGCGAAATCACTAAAATCATGTCAACACTATATTCAGAAATTGTTCTTAAACTGTTGAATTAATCAACTGTGCAGTTTTATTTTTTGCAAAATGGTGATCCTTAACCACTCACTTTTTTGTCAACAACTGGAGCAGAGTGCATGAGCTAGGAGTAAAAAAGTAAATGTTGCCTCCTAGTCTGGTCTTCGCCACATCCAAAATTGTAATTTGAATTCACTGTACACCAAGTGCACCAAACCTTATTGAACATGATCATTTTTGCTCCTAAACGTATGATGCTCATTTATGAAAATTTCCACAAAGAGAAGATTGTTGCTAAGCGATATCACTTATTCAGACTGCATTCTAACTTCTTTTTTTTCGTATAAGCTGGCTATAGCTAAGAAGCTAGCAACCTATGGATAGCCCCAACCAAAATAAAAGAACTGTGAAATAAGACTCTAGCACAGATGTGCCTTGTTTCTATCTACATTATTTTATTCCGTCCGAGATTGATCCCGTTCGCGGCATTCTTTCATGACAGAGGTGAATATTTTTGTATGAAATCTTGAGTTTCCTGGCAATTTTATGAATGGAATAGCCTTCATCTCTCAAAATAATCATTGACCAACGAATTTCTTATGGAAGCTGTCTCTTTTGGACTATATTTTTACTAAAAATGAACATTAGGGGGCGCCCCGGTGGCTCATTGGTCTAAGCGTGCGGACCATAAAGGCTGTGGCCCTTCTGTGGTGACCGGGTTCGATTCCGGCTTGGGTCACTCGCTGCATGTCTTCCCCATTCTTCTCTCCAACTTTCCTGTCTCTCTCTACTGTGTCACTACCAAATAAAGGAGAAAATCCCAGAAAAAAAATTGTTTAAAGAAATGATCATTAGATATGCCAGTGTACTGGATAGAGTCACAGCTTGAAAAAATAAATTTCTCACTTAAGCTGCACACTTATGCTGAGCATAGTGCAAGTGGGTTCTGTAGTATCAAAATACAGGAGCACAACAGTGTTATCACCAAACTGTATTTTTACACTATAAACTAAAGCAAAACTCTAAGAAGCTGTTTATGACAAAAAAAAGGGGCAATTCTATAACTTATTTGATCTATTTCACTCATAATATGAAATAATTTCCTTAAAATGACCTGGAGGACAATAATTATTAGTGAATAGATTTTATTTCATCCTACACCAAGGTGTAGGATGAAGGTTTTTATTCATAATATTTTGAGCCTTTCCCCCGTCATGGCTTTGAATATTGGGCATAATATGTTACCGTTACCACTGTGACCAATACATTTTTCAATTGACTCACTAAGATTTAGTGCCTCTGTGACAAACAGGGGCAGCACCACATACACCGGAGGAGTTTCTCCTCCTGAGCAAGCAGCAGAAATCCCATCTGGAGCGAACAGATAATGCGGTGTTGTTCAGTAAGTGTAACAGGTTGTCATAATTTTTACTGGATTTCTGATTCAATCGCTTCTCTGTGAGGTTACGCTCAGGAACCAGACGCGATAACCAAGTAATCCAAAGAGCTGGTGCTTTATTAGGAAAGGGGGCGTACCCCTGCAGAGCAGAAGGCAACAGTACAAAGTCCAGAATCCAAAAATCAGAGTCCCAGGGGTGTAATCCAAGTCGTAATCAGGGCAGCAAACACAAAACTCGTGGTTGAGCGAAAAAGGTTTAATACACAGATGCAAACAAATCCAAGACAAAGCCAAAATCGTAATGAGGGACGGTCCAGTCAGAAGTGAATCACAGAGAGGACAAGGCATAAAAAGTCACAGCACAGGTAAACCAGGAGAAATGTTCTCACAAAGAGCTGGCTGTGAAATGACTGCTTAAAGATACAAATGGGCAGTCACATGCGACAATGGGAAACAGGTGAGCTGGATCAGACCAATTACAAAGGAATGAACATGAGGAAGTTCCTGATTACAAGAAACTGGCAAAAGCCAAAAGGTGGACAGGGATCACGAAGACAGCCTATAGATAGACATACGGCTCCGGTTAGGGAGTTCTGCTGTGCACAGAAAAGGAGAGAGAACAGAGCTTAACAAGCGCAGAGGTTCCACTGAAACTGCAGCAAAGTAGATTGAGTAAAGACAAGAGGCGGAGACTAGACTAGGGCGAATGCTGAGAGGTCGTTAGTCAATTAGTAAAGCGCAGCTATACAATCCCTAGCGCTTGTTAGTAAGTTAGTACTATAAACAGTGTTAGTTTGGGTTAATAAGTTTAACTAAAATAACAAGCTGTTAGTATTGTTAGTAATATAGAAAAGCAAGGTGAAGGAAGTAAACGAGATTAGAAGGAATGATTGAAATCCCAGAAACCATTAAATCCCTTGAAAGAGTGGCATGCAATACTGGGGCTGTGAGCAATCACAAGACATGAGACCAGACAGGGGGAGACAAGGGGGAGACAGGGGGAGTGCAATGCCTAGTGAAACACATGGACCGGAATAAAACTGCAATAATGGAATATGGAAGACATACACAGACAAAGCAAAAACAAAACATGGCAAGGCATCTAAATCACAATACAAAATACAGAGCATAGTCAGACAAGGCAGAATTCAAAATAAACATGGCAAACAGGGCAGGATCACAACATTCTCGTTCACTGTGCATAAGAGATAATGTTGTCAGGGTTTGGCATGGAAGACGCCAGACTCGAGATGAAAAGTAACTGCAAAAACAACAAGGCATGAGGGCCAACAAAAAAACCACACCCAATGGGCTGATAAGGAAACAAAGGTATGCAGCACAGAGCTAAGAAACAAAAACTTCCAGTACTAGGGATTTTGCAAAACTAAGAAGGCTTGACAAGGCAAAACTCAAACAATACTTGTATACTGATTGCAGGTTTGTAAATGCTCATGAAAACACCGTGGAAAAGCTTGTGAGAGACAAAGACTCACGAAAACACGCAAGCACAAGGTTCTGTCTGCAACCTTCCTCCAGCCTCTCCCAGAAATAGGCAAGGGATCTGGACAGTGAGAACGAGGAACACATGGAGAACAATGGAAACATGGACTCTGACAATGACCAAGCAATTAGACAATGACAAGCTCTTTGAGAGTAATGAGTGTGTTGTTATGGCCCCAATTTCTTATTACATTTACAACATAACAGCAACAGCAAGGGATGACAGACACAGTTTTAAAACTCAAACACATTTAATTAAACAGACAAAGACAATAACAACTAAATAACAGCTAAGACCAAGATTGATTATCAAGAAAAAAAGAAATAATTACAGTCCCTTGTTTTGGTGGGGTTTCCTGGTGATGTGCTGGGTGAAAAACAATCCACAACAGACTGCACAGGTCTTGAACAGAATTCAAGGTCTGGTCACGTATCCTTCTTCTTGCAATTTCTCCTACTACTTAACTGTCTCAATTCTTTTCCTTATATACTCTTTTGCAGACCCCACCCACATTTAGACCTCTTTTTTTTAATTTTCTGAGACTTGCCCCAGACATGTCCAGGACATGTCTAAACATGACTCCAGTCTGAGCTTAACAAAAAAAGGTAAATACTGCCATCTAGTGGCCTATATTCACATTACAGTGTTCAGCATAAGAGCACCAATACAAGATTAAGGGAAAGCGAAGTGAAACGTTGAACAGAATAGCACAGAGATTTTAATATAGCGAACATGGGAAACCAGTCAATGCCCTGACTAATTTAGTCATGATTACTAAAGGCCTATCTAATAAAATCAAGGGGGTAGGAATCCACCTGGAAGTTGAAGCTCAATTGAATGCTCAAAGTAGATAGCAGATGATCAACTAGCGGTTCTCCATTCACCCCCATTCATTTTGCCTGACTTTTGACATCAAATAACTTTACACTGAAAACATTATGAGCCTTCATATTAGCGATAATATTTTCTACAGAGAAACTACATTTTGTAGCAGAGGTCTTTACTTCGTATGTAACATTATGGTCTAATAGTAAGCATTTTTAGCCGATGGCACCAGGCTAGGCTAAATGTGGTGCGAAATGCTGGCGACTTTCTGTCGCACAGGACGTAAATAACCGTACTGTTTAGATCAGAAGCCCATAACGTATCATAAACAGAAGTCGATTGAGCCACATCTCTAACAAAGTGAAGTACCTATGAAGTAATAATTTGCAAAACATCATAACATCGAATGGAATCAGACTATACTGACAGACGCAATCGCTTGCTCGCTGGGAATTATGTGTAGGATACATCTACCAGACGAGTTACCACTTCTCAGGATGTTGGCTTATGTCAGCGAGCTGACTTCGAGCCTGCGCAGTAGGCGTGGTGCCAACTGAAAACTCGTTCAATTGTGCTTCACTCTCTCCTGTTGAAAATAGTGCCATCCCGCTGTACACTTCTTTAACTGTCTATGAATAAAACACCTTCCCGTGCATTGTTAGAAATTGGGTCAGGAATTAGTACTGATAAAAAAATCAATCAATCACTCAAGCTTAGAGCAGGACCAAATCTAGAACAGCTGTGAAAGAAAGTGAGGAAATACTAAATGCCACTCCCGAATGCCACAGGCGCATTTAGGACCTGGCCACTGGTATGTACTGGTATGCTTATGATATCATATACTTGGATTTTCAGAAAGCATTTGATACAGTACCGCATAAGTGACTAATTTTTAAAATGAGCTCCATTGGAGTTACAGGAGGTATTCTGGAGTGGATTCAAAACTGGTTACAGGACAGAACACAAAGAGCGGTGGTCTGTGGTATCTCATCTGAGCTAGGTATGGTGGGGAGTGGCGTCCCCCAGGGATCGGTGTTGAGACCCCTGCTGTTCCTCATCTACATTAATGACCTTGATAGGAATATTGAGAGCAGATTGGTTAAATTTGCAGATGATACTAAATTGGGGGGATTGGCAAATAGTTTAGGGTCCACTAAAGTGATTCAGGATGATTTAGATAGAATCTAGAATTGGGCAGAAATGTTGCAAATGAAATTGAATGTAGCAAAATGTAAATTTGTACATGTAGTTAATAAAAACATTAGCCAGGATTACTTCATGGGAGGTTTGAAACTGGAATGTGCTGCACACGAGAAAGATCTGGGAGTGATTGTTGACCAAACCCTCATTGACTCTAGCCATTGTGCCGTAGCAGTTAAAAAAGCCAATCGTGCTGGGATACATTTCCAAAAGTATTGAATACAAATCTAAGGAGGTGATGCTTCTTTTGTATGACACATTCGTCAGACTACATCTGTAGTATTGTGTACAGTTCTGGGGACCATACTTTAAGAAAGATATAGAGGCTCTAGAGAAAGTTCAGAGAAGACCCACTAAGCTTATTCCAGGTATAAAAGATGAAAGCTACGAGAAGAGGCTGAATATCCTTAATCTCTTAAGTCTTAGGAAAAGGAGACTCGGGGGTGATTTGATCAAGGTCTTTAAATATGTTAAAGGGATTAACAAATTGAATTATGTAGGATTCCTTCGACCAAGTGTTATGAGTAGAACTCGGAGGGTCACAAATGGAAGTTGACCAAGGGTAAATTTAGCAATGATATTCGGAAATATTTCTTCATCCAAAGAGTAATTTAAGAGTGGAATAGCTTGCCTGACCATATTGATGAGGCTGAGACCTTGGGGGTTTTCAAGAGCAGGCTTCACTTAAAGCTAGATACCATTGAGTCATTGAGTATCCGAAGGGATATATTCACTACAGTATAAAGAAACTGGCAAGCGTAGTTGGGCTGAACGGCCTGTTCTTGCCATTCATGTTATGTTATGTTGTGTTATGTAGCCCTGGGTATTTTTTCTTTAGCCCGGTATCTTTACTTATAGCTAAAAATAAGACGAGTATGAACTTTGAGCTCTTGACCACTGAGTCTACAGCTTATATCATAATTTATTTGCAGTGTGCGTTGGTATGTTACTGCAGTTACGGGGACGCTTATGTGCTTGTATAGTTCTCAGGAAAGCTTCCTCCCAGAAGCCCGCAAACTTTATTTGCCAATTTAAAGTCTTTGCACCCACAAAGTTCATGACGCCTGAAATGTGCCATTGGGGAGCAAGCTAGTAGCACAGCCAAAAAAAGAAGAAAGGATCTGATAAAAACATAAAACAATAAAGGTAGCGTTTACTTATTAGATATAAGCCTTCCATTTTTTGAGAAAATAGTAATATGTCATGTTACTCGCATCTGGCAAAGTGAACAAACTTAGAATTTTTTCTCCTTGTGGCTAGCTACCAAGACATGACCTAGCTTGACTAACCACATTGGTGCAGTAGTCTAGCATTAGTGGGTTTTCATAGCTGACCGTTGATGAGCTGATTTTAAAAGCTTGGGATATTGTGATAGGTTTAACCAATTTTCAATATTTGGGTGCACACAGCAGTCAATTCTGCCAATACACCTCTTTAGGAAGTATAAAAACATCAAGTGCGTGGCTTAACGAATTGTTCTTGCTTGCGATTGAAACATTCAAATTCGGTTTAACTCAGGGCTGCCTACTTTCACGCATTTCGGCGTGAGATATAGTGCTACATTTACGTTCCCCTGCTGTAATCAGCAAGTACTCAATGCAATGCAAGGCGTATGTTTCACGATCGTTCAAATTGTTTAAATGAAATAAGACCATCTGAAACGTTTTTATGCAATTCCATTGTTTCCAACCCCTGAGTGAGGAAAAGCGTGAGAAGTCCGAAGTCATAATTGATTTCCATGGTACTAGTGGTGAAATTCACCGTAACGCATGCGAAACTCCTGGCACAAGGACTTCAGATCCACCTGAGAATCTCTTATAAACGCGCTGCTGGAATAATTTCCGACTACAGCATGGGAACGTGCAAATGCCACTTCAACTCAGGTAGAGTCCGTGAACACTGCAGATTAACTGAAAGAATTTGGGATGTATGCTATAGTGGCTGATGAGGCCAGGGACAATAATTTAGAGCACCTGTCAGTTTGTGTGCACTATGTCTCTCAAAAAATGATATGTAAATGAACATTTTTTTGGCTTTAAATGATTTGGGAGGGCTTTAATACTGGCGCTATAGCAGAGTCATTGGAGCTAACATTGAGAAGAGATGGAATCATCATGGCATTTTTCATTTAATGTTTACATGCAGTACTTTATCCAATATCACATATGGTTTTTGCATTAGTCTCGTCTTAGAGATGTGATATTTTAGGCCAATACACCAGATTTGATTTAATCCAGGTGTGAGACTTCATTATACCATTGATGAATTAATTCCAATCAGTTCCGAATCATATCCTGCCTTTGGGGCTCAGCCCCTGGTGTTTCAAATGTCTAGACACGCCCCTGCCGAATGCAGTGATGAAGCACGAGACTGGGAGATGAGAAAAACATGAAATGGAACGTGGACTTGGAGAGGTGGAGTCAGGCTGGAAGACCGGGCAGGTAACACTGGAATAAAGCAAAAACACGGGTGACAAAGCAAAGCAAAAAGTGAACCTGACCTGCCAGAACAACAAAAGTACAGTGCGCCGGTCATTATTACCGGTTAAACTCCAGCAGGGTTTGCAGAAGAATCTTGACTCTTACTGGAGGGGGTATTTTTGCAATAATGACCAGCTCGCTGCATATTATCCCTCTTATTTCAAGGCTACTTACCGAAAAAAAAAAATTAATACTTTGGCAAAGAAAAATAAAAAAATGAATTTATTGATTTTATTGCTTCGACTAAAAAATAATCAGATAGACTGGAGCTACGTTGCACGCGATTGCAATGGTCTGTTGTTCATAGCAGTGATCTGTCAGAAATGAGAGCTCGTAGAAGCTGCAATTGACCAGTCAGAATACAGTATTCAACAAAGCCGTGTAATAACCTACAGCAACAGTGAATAAATGAAGTCGAGGATTCATGAGCAATCTGACTTTCAACTTGAAACATATTGGACACAAAAAGTATGCCATTCCAGATAGATGCGTTCCAATCAGACGAGTGGGTATTTTTGGTTTTTTTTTTTTTTTTCCATTGGAAGCTACGTATCCGGCAATCAGACTTATGGGTCTTGTCTATCTGGGATGCGTGTCTCTAGGCGCACCTAGCAAAGCACATCTATTTGGATGAAACCCTAAAAAAAGTTGATTACAATGATTTATATGTTTTTTCCCTCATCACTGAAATTTGGCAAAAATTGCTGTGATGCTGAAGAAGTATTTCCAACTTAGTGTACACACTTATCGAACTGACAATTTTGTAATTTCCCACTACCTCCACCTATAGCACCAAATATTGAGTAACTTACAGCTAACCACCAAATTTTATTTCTAACCCCAGATAACTAAAATTTTTTGCTTTGAAATGAACGTGCTTCAAATATTGTAAATTTCAGTCATTTAAATCTCTAAATTTATTAGCCACCGCCGAAGTCGAGCGGGGGATATTACAATGGAGCTCGCCAGTTTGGCAAAGTGGGGACAAATTTTTTTCAAACACTGCTTTACCTAGATTAATTGAATTTTGTTTGTGTGTGTATGCTACCAGTCATGACCTTAATTGGGTTCAAAAAATGGCATTCCATTGTGGAAGGGAATATTGACGGACAATGTCCTCTTGTTTTACTTGAAGAAAATCTCAAAGTCACAACATTATTGAAGATTCACTGCCTGGAAAGTGGACTTTCTTGTATCTTCATGGAATATAACACCATTTAATTAGTGTATTTGTTGCGCTTGAGAATATATCACTCACACATATGGTTATTAAATTCACCTTCTCTGTGAAACTAATTTTTTAAATAGTAATGTTCACAATGTTAGACTGGTGTAATCTTCCTGTCAACATTTCCAAACGTACAAAGTTTTTAACAATTATCAACATTTTTTAATCTTGGTATTTTTAGGGCTTGCTCTCTCTGATCTTGTCCACACAATGCTATTGGAAATTAATATCGCTATTTGAACACAGAACAGAAAAACCTTCGTATACGAGGTCCATAAAACTTCAATCAACAGCAGAATGCAGAATCACGAGATGCATTCAGAATACCAAGATGGCTGCCCGCAGACATTACATATGCTATGGGCCGTCACAGTCTAGCACTATGACATGATAAGAATGAATGCATTACAAAGTCAAATTCCTTTTTCACCTACATTATTAATCTGCCCTCTGAAGGTGGAGGATTAGGCAGTAGAATCATGCTGGGAGAGCAGAGAGGAGAGGTTGTAACATGGCTTCTGTGGCACGAGATCACTTGTCTGGCTCCTGAGGCTCTAATTCAGAAATCAGTACCATGACGGCAACTAATGTTCCATATAGACTCCTATTGTTAACGGGCCGTGTTCGTGTCTTCTCTGCGGAGGGAGCTGACAGCATTGCACTCGCTGAATACAAGATCATGTTAACGTTGTCCAAACTGTGCATGAACAACCTTCATTACAATGACTTTGGGGTCTTGTTGCACATGCCCGTGAATGATAATATAACACATTAGCGGGAATGGCGGCAGAATTCTAAAGTGCAATTGAGAGAGCTCTGCCTGTCATTTTCAGTCCCTTACAATCCCCTCTCTGCCACAGCTACTGCCTAATTGCCGTGAAGGCTTTCTGCTTGACCTCAAAACTCATCCTTGCACTACCTAGCAGAGTAAGCCTTTGGCGGAATAGATTAAAATGTAAGAATATCTGTCATTAACACCCAAAGCACTGCCAAAGCCCAGCCACTGCAGATATCCACTCTTGACAGCAGGAAACTTCGTGTTTTTATCGGAGGGTCAAATGACCTCGGCCACTGAAGACAATCAACCTGAAGCAGTAAGACAAAAAAATAAATAAATCTTTGCACATGCTTATTTCCTGTTGTGAATAAATAAAGTTATAGATTTGTATAACAGGGGGCTTTCCAGAAAAAAGAATAAATGATCAGATATATCACCGTTCCTTCTTGAAAAAGATCAAATAAAATTATAAATATCCAATAATCAATGCTGTTCGTAATAGACAATGCTCCACCCCTCAGGTTCATTGGATATATAGGCTGCAGGGCTGCTTTACCATTGCAGCATAACATGCCTCTGCCTGCTACTGTCCTGCATCACTTTCTGCTGCTGCGTAACACTTGCCTGCTGCAAATTAACATCCTGCCTCCACCCAAACTTCCACCTGCAGGCTCTGAATCTTCCTGTCCAGGGCGGAGAGGAGGGCATATCCTGACACTGACTGCTCTTCTCTTTTCGAGCTCAGTAGGCTGGCAGAATCAGAACTGACACTCCAAACATTCATTGTATATGTTTGTAACTGCTGCGAATTTTCCTCTTCAAGGAAACACGAGAAATAAAATGAAATAAAATCAATTTTATTCAGTTGTGAGTACTTGTTGCTTATCGTCTTTTTCTTTGTTGTAATTCATGGTTGTTTAACATTTTTTTCTTATTTGTGTATTCTATTTAATCACCAAAACATTGTACCACATATAAAGAAGGATGCTTTGTGTTTCACACGTCAATGGACTTTTCTAATCAGAGGAAAACTTGTAAATAAAAGCAAAGGAATGAAAACCGTCAAGACTATCCTACTCATTGATTTTCATTTAGCCTGGCTACAGTTGATCATGCTGAGTGTTTTCAACATTCATGCAATGTTAATTTTGATAGATGATTGAAAACAGGTCAAGACCAATCATTGGTTTCAATTGTTCTGCACCTCCCCTATTTTCAATTCCAACAAGGCTGTGGGAAAAGTATCTGCCCTCTACCTGATTTCTCAAATTATTGCGCAATTCTCACTTTTAAATGTTTCAGATCATCCTCGTCATTTTAAATAAAACAAAGTAACCAAACAAAAATGCAGAATGCTAGCTTCATTCTCCCAAAAAGTTCCACTTTCAATTCATCAGCCCACAGAGAATTATCCTGGAAGTCATGGGGTCATCAAGATGTTTTTGGCGTGACGTGAGATGAGCGTTTGTGTTCTTTTTGGTCAGGAGTGCTTTTCATCTTCCAGCTCTCCCATAGAAGCCATTTTTTGCCCCGCACCTTTCGGTTGGTGGAATCCTGAACACTGTCCTTAACTGAGGCCAGCAGCTCTTCAGATGTTAGTCTACATTCTTTTGTCACTTCCAGGATGAGTTGTTGATGCTCTGTTAGAGGAATTTTGGCTGGTGAGCCACTCCTTAGAAAGTTCACCACTGTTCCACATTTTCTCCATTCGTAGATAATGGCTCTCACTGTGGTTCGCTGAAGTTCAAGCGCCTGACAAATGACCTCATAAGCTTTTCCAAACTGATCGATGCCAATGAATTTGTTTCTCATCTGTTCTTGAATTTCCTGAGATTACGGCATCAGGCACTGTTTTTTTCCTACTATATATTGAGTGTTTGAGTATAAAATGTGAAGTGTTGAGGATGTGAAAGTCAGTACAATCTTTTTAGAAGGTAAGCACAAAATTCTAGTAGTTACTGGTGAAATTTTGTTCAAAAATAGCTCATGAAATGACTTATGCAACAGGACTGAAAGAAATTTAGAAATATATGCTGTGAAAAAGGGCAATAAAATTATGAGTGGATGACCCCAGCACCATTTTTACATTGTATATTAGGCCACTTGTTTATAAATTTTCAGGCCTCTTCACATCTCTGATGTTATGATCTATTCAATGAGATGTATGAATTCATACAGGGTTCAAAATTACATTCACACAGTTTTGCACTTACTTTTACTTTAGCAAATCTTTTGCAGAACTTGTTTGAATATTGGGCCTGATTGAAAATGTCATATTCTTGGGCGAATATTTGTTTTTGTTGCTACCATGAGAGGTGTTGAGAGTGAAATATTGGATAGTTTACACTCGCTGTGGGCTGTCCTCCCAGGAAGTCGTGAAGGCACGGAGCCGGGTTTGCTCCGGTGGCGCTTGCCACCCTTGTGCTGTGCCACTGTTGTCTTCCTTCGCACTTCAGTTTGTGCTTCTTGCATCTCCTCCTTGCTTCCTTCCTTCCTGGAACATCGAGAGGGGCTCCCGTCACTTACGACTCTGTGCCACATGTCATCCCCGCATGGTCCCGCACACAGGAACACGCAGGCGGCTCGGGAGGGAAACGCACTCAGCATGGGCGTGACATCCACTGCTTGTGCTGAAGCGCAGAACAGCAAACAACTGAGAGGCACGACACAGAGAGAATATTGCTAAATGTGCGAGCAAAACCCTATTTGTTGGATAGTTATTAATGCAGAAACTAAACTAGTTTTCTTTAAAATCCAGAAAAGTAAATAACTGGCCAGTGCTAAAGAAAACTGTAAACTTCCGCACTGTCTGAGGAACAGCATTTTGTCATTGACAGCAAATCGCTTATCCTTTTCTTCTCTCTGGGTCACAATTTGTATGTCTTAATTTTCATCTGAAAAATTTAACTTGAATATCAGTTTTTTAAACTTCTACGATATTAGATTGACTTCATCCGTGTGAAGTCATTGATTTTGTTTATTGAAATTAAAAGTTGGGCTGCCTTTGGTGGTTGAGTTGAAACACCGCTCTGGATAGAGACCGTAGTCTGACGAAGAATCCTGATTGCCCCAGAGCGGGAAGATTTAATTTGGTAGGGCCCTGTAATTGCAGCTCCGCCCCTTGGTCAATTGCCTCCAGTCTGTTAGAAGAATAATAGTTTATTGCTATAACTGGGCAGCCTTTTCAGTTCAGTATAAGCCACTTTAGGCAGCATAAGCTCAAATCTTGACACATGTAGTTGTGTGACAAAGGTAGGGCCCCCTTCTGCTTTAAATGAGTAAATGGGCACAAGTTTGCAGTTTTAGCAAGTTTTAGCAGTTTGCTACTGGACTTTGGCCAGTAGCAAACTGCTAAATCTGAAAAAGAATTGACTATCTTTCTCATTACTGTCCTTAAGTATACTTAGCACCATTAAAAAGTACTGATGAGGTATATACTATTCTTGCAGCAAATTGAGGAATCAATCGATTTTTCTTGTTTTTCCAGCGAGATGCAAGTGGAAATGAAGTAAATCGCACAGTATTGAAATCCTGACGCGTGTCATGTGAACGCACGAAACACTTCAGTTATAACAAGCATTGAGCTGTTTGTGATGTGCACAGTGACCCTTGACTTGTTCCTTTGGGTGTGGTCAATAGCCTACAAAGCCAACAAAAATTCTACAGCATCGAGAAAGTGGAACGGCTCTTAACATTGGAGGGAGAAGAAGAGCCTTTGGCGCGTTATGAGCAGGTCTCAGCCGCTGAGAGGAGGCGCCTCATCTGCTCTGTCACCGGTCAACAATCAACAATCAGGCGGCTGTCGGTCTCAGTAAAGTAGGATTAAAATGAAAGAAAAATGAGATTGAAGCAAATAAAGGGTGACCATATGTTAGTTATTATAAAATAAAATATATCATTAAAATACAGTATAAGGTCCCATGAAAGGCAGAGTAAAGATAGCAATTATGGTACATTAAAATTAAAATTACACTTCTCGGCAGTAAATATAAGAGTAAAAAGAATTAAAGGAGTGCTTCATAACACTGTACCTGAATAAGCCCGTTTTCACTTTGTTATGCTCTTGTCGGTTGATAAGAAGTTAAAAAATCTGAAAATTAGGACAATACAATTGACAGTAGGAGCTTTGCAGTAATGTAAATGACCTAAAACCAATTCTAAAAGAAATGGGGAGCCGGTGTAGAGTCAATAAACTGGAGTAATATGCTCTCTTTTACTGGTCTTCGTTGAAAGTCCGGAGGCAGAATGCTAAACGAGCTGAAGTTTTCCCGTCAGCTTGTCGAGTGGGTCAGTGAAGACAGCATTACAGTAGTGTAACCTGCTAATAATAAAAGCATGAACCAATCTCTCTACATCCTGCCTCGGTATAATTGGTCATACTTTTGTAACGTTTCTCAGGTGGAAGCTCAGGTGTGTTTATGGCGGGGCAACAGAGGCAGTGGCCCAAAATCCAAGGGCCTCAGTGGGTCCCAAAGGACCGCCCCCCCCCCCCCACAAGCATTTGCTCGATTTGCTCAACACCCATAAAAATGTATTAGTGCACTTTTTTAAATTCTACATTTTCATCCAGTTGCATATTAAACTCAAATATGTTTTATGATGACGATATCCTGACCTGCGATGAAGTTGCACATTAATTGCACGTATTATATGTTTTTTAACCATTGTGTGAGTGCCTGTCATATGGCCGCTCTCAACTTTGATGGCCAGGCGATGCCATTCTTACGAAATGACGCCAAGTAACAGAGGTATCCCTGTAATTCAGTCAGGCCCATTGTGTTCTGACAGCATATTCTTGAGTAAAACAGAATCTTCAATAAAACAATGTGACCGAAGATTCAGAATCTGCTTGAGAGTGCTGTTGTGGACAAGTAGCTCTGCAACACTCACTCTCTGCATGCGAAGCTCAATCTTATCTCGTCACAAGATAATTTCTCAAATTCTTCAGGCTCTCTCTGATACTTCTACGTGAACTGTAACCTGGCCATCCAGTTTTTGTCTAAATAGTCATTTGCAGATTTGTAATTAATCGCTACTTTGGATGAACTCAGTAGTTACTGACACATCCATGTGTGCCTGCTGACAATGAGACAGGTTTTTGTGGGCTATGGTCATTGAAAGCACAGATTTGCCGTGGCCTACCAGTCCTTGTGGGAATCTTGAACTCACCAAAGTTTTTTTTCCCCTGTGAATGATATACTTTGGTATGATTTATGTTTGGCCTACGTGTAGCAGGCCGAAGACTTGAACCTCCAGACTCCCAGGCAAGAGTCATACGTGCTGACCACATTGCCACAAGTCTGTTTCAGACTTGTTACAAACCAAACCAAAATCTATGATTTTGGCAAGTACGTTAGTTGGTTGTGTTAGTTGTCTGTTTGTGTGTTTGTTTGTTTGTCTGTCTGTTTGTTAGTAACGCGCTTTTTACCCTTTCCATATCTTTTATCTTCATGAAATTTCACCATATGATAGAGGGGGTTCGTCGGCAGAAGCATATACTTTTTTTAGTCCCTAGGTCAAAGGTCAAGGTCAAGGTCACCAAAAACGTTAAAAATACATTTTGGTTCGTAACGTTGCTATTATTACAGCTAGAAACTTGAAACCAACTCAATTCTGTTCATTCTGTTTCAGAGACCTGTGACCTTTCAATTTAATATTACTCAGCTTGCTTTCATTGAAGCAATTCATTGGCAAATGTTAATAAGCGCCTCCAAAAGCAGTCATAGCCCTAGAAAACAAGACACCAAAAAGTAGGCATCCCAGCCTGAAGAATTTGATTCCAGGGAGGTACTTCAGCAGCAGTCTCCCAGACACACACACACACACACACACACACACACACACACACTGTGTAGCATGTACCACTTCCCATCCCCACTCCTCCATCATACCACAGAAGAAGAACAGAGAGAAGAGGTATTTTGGTCTAACTTACTGTATAAAGATTCAATCATGCTTTTCTTCACAAATTTATCCTCTATTCCTTAGCTCTAAATTAAACTAAACTACCACTATTTTTTTCTGTTTCTTTTTCCAGTTAAAGACTATTCTTCCTTCAATCTCCCGTTTTGTTTTTTCAGTGAGACGGGACATAAAACCTATATTATTGAACTGTTGCACTGCAGCTGCGATGCACAATATCTCACTATTAAAATACAGAAACAACAAATAATCTGCATTTGGCCATATCAGCTTCTTCGATCCCTCTGCCCATCAGCATCCTCATGGCTCTGTGTACAGAAATAGAATTCGGTAGTGGCGCTAATACACTAAATGATCCTTCAAAACAGTAATTACAAGAGTTTCATCACACTAATTTGACAGGGCTAATTAGTGCAGCCTGGATAAACACAGCTTCTGCTCGCTTAAGGCAAAGTTATCACAGATTGAGTGCGTGTAAAGCTTCCTTACAAACACTGAAGTGACAGGGAAAAAAATGAGTAAATTTGGGATTTCGAGATTTTTCCCTCTAACATCAGATTTGCTCTTGATTTTTTTTATATCCAACAAACCTATTCTGTATCAGATAGCTGGAAGTGCCTACTGTCCTTTTCTCATGTTACATTCTTAAGTATCACCATGGAATAAAGAATATTTAAATGTATTATCGGGTAAACATTTTGGTCAAAAATGATTATATTTCTTGGCTCCATCTGTACAAACAACCCAGACACGCTAATATTCCCAACAAAAATCTTCAGGGATAATCACGAGCAGGTCAGTTTTAGCCCGCGCAAAACAGAGAGTATACAAGGGTGTCACATATTAAACTCATTAACCTGAAACCAAATGGTATGACTCTGATTTAACCACAATACAGATCTGTTGGGTTTAATGTGAGTCGGACTCTCGGTTACAAAGATCACGTGTTGATGATTGACACATCTCCCTTCCCTCTTCAAAGGATGATCCCCTGAACTCCGTTAATAAATTATTAGAGCTGCGGTGAGGCCGGTCGACCGAAGGTGCGTGTTGCGGGGCTAATGTGTTAGCATGAATCCCACCCCCCGAACCACCGGATTCCCTTTGGACATCGCGTGCAAATGACAGGGGGTCCACAAGGCCTCATTAAAATCAAAGAGATCACATGTAAAACCAGAGCAGGAGGCACGCCGTTGCTCTGCCTGTGGACCTGACGTCCCTCAGAGAAGCTGCCCTTGGAGGACACTACTTGAGGACGAAGGAGCACTGCAAAAACAAACCACATTTCACAGATGTTCACTTATTGTTCTGTCTTGCATTTACCTCACTTCAAAATACGGTGCACGGAGTTAAAAGGTTTTTCTGTCCCTTTTAAAAAAATTACCTCAGGTACTCCAAGCTTTGAATCTCAGCAATTCTGAATTGTCAGTCAATGTACAACCCCAATTCCTAAATAGTTGGGACGAAGTGTAAAATGTGAATGAAATCAAAATGCAATTTCAGGTAACATGAGCCAATATGTTATTTACAATAGAACACAGATAACATGTCAAATGTTGAAAGTGACGCATTTTACATTTTTACTCATAAAATGAGCTTATATCTAATTTTCTGGCAACAACAGGTCTCAAAAAAGTTGGGACACATTCAAAAGAGGGCTGAAAAAGCAATAAATATATAAGAGAACCAGCTGAAAGAACATTTAGCAAGTAATTAAGTTAACTGGCATCAGGTGTGTAACATGATTGGCTATAAAAGGGATGTCTTAGACAGGCTGAGTCTCTCAGAAGTAAAGATGACCAGAGGCTCTCCAACCTGTGAAGGCTTGCGTAAAAAAAATTGTGGAATACTTTTAAAAAAAGTTCCTCAACATCAAATTGCAAAGGCTTTGAAAGTCTCATCACCGACAGTGCAAAACATCATCAAAAGATGCAGAGAAACTGGAAAAATCTCTGTGCGTAAGGAACAAGGCCGAAGACCTTTACTGGATGCCCGTGATCTTCAGACCCTCAGAAGGGTCTGCATCAACTGCATCACTCACCGGCATGATTCTGTCATTGACATTTTTAAATAGGCCCAGGAATACTTCAGGAAACCACTGTCTGCAAACACAGTCTGCCGTGTCATCCACAGATGCCACCTAAAACTCAATCATGCAAAAAGGAAGCCATTGTTCAGCATGATCCAGAAACGCTGCCATGTTCTGTGGGCCAAGGCTCATTTAAAATGGACTGTAGCAAGGTGGCAAAGTGTCCTGTGGTCAGATGAGTCCAAATTTGGCATTTTTGTTGGAAATCATTGGCATCGTGTCCTCTGGGCTAAAGAGGTGAAAGCCCACCCCTCCTGTTATCAGTTTTCAGTTCAAAAGCCATATGGGGATGCATTAATGCTTATGGTGTGGGACACTTGCATGTTTTAAAAAGCACCATGAATGCTGAAAGGTATATAAAGGTTTGAGAGCAACATGTGCTCCCCTCTAGACGATATATATTCCAGGGAAGGCCCTCTGTATTTCAGCAAGACAATGCAAAACCACATCCTGCAGCTATTACAACAGCATGGCTTCATATTAGAAGAGTCTGTGTGCTGAACTGGCCTGCCTGCAGTCCAGATCTTTCACTGATTGAGAACATTTGGCGCAAAATTAAACAAAAAGTCAGTCAAAGGAGACCCAAAACTATCCAGCAGCTGTAAGCCTGTATTAAACAAGAGTGGAATCAAATTCCAATGGCTAAACTCAATAAACTTGTCTCCTCAATGCCCAGACGCCTCCACTCTGTGTTAAAAAGAAGAGGGGATGCTACACCATGGTAAACAGGCCCCTGTCCCAACTTTTTTTAGACCTGTAGCAGCCATCAAATTTGAAATGAGCTGATTTTGTGGATAAATTGTAAAATTCTCAATTTCAATATTTGCTGTGTTATCTCTGTTCTGTTTTGAATAAAATACTGGCTGGAGTGATTTCAAAGTCATTGCGTTTTGATTTTATTCACAAATTACACTTTGTCTCAACTATTTTGGAATTGGGGTTGTATTTGACCAGTGCTGTGACCTGACCTCACGAATGTTTTCAAACTTTTCAAGTGTCTGTTCAGCTTAATTCCTTTCAGCATATCACCGCATGACAAAAATTCCCTCAGCAAGTCTTTGTCTGGATTGCTCTACATGATATTTCTTCTTAACCATTCCTGAAAACAAAGCTGAATTGCAAATAGGAGGATTAAAGTTATGATTGGACTGGAAATCATTACACATTCAACTACTTATAACACATAGTATTTGAGTAATTTCCGCAGCTGATTGTCTAATGTACTGATGGTCATTCCCATCTAGAAGAGCTGCGCTGTCTGCCATTTTTTTTGCTGTTACTCAGTACTTAATAGATCACTTCAAACAGTCTCATATCGTTAACTCATATCACTTGGTTACTTCGGTCCAAAGGGATTGTTGGTGTCAAGGCAAGAATAGAAACCACCAGAACCAACGGCTCTCCAGGACCAGGAATGAAGACCACTGATCTAGCAGGGGGAAAAGGGAAGATGCGGTTAAGGTCATTTCAGAGCCACTGTGTTCATTCGGCTGTCTGTTCCAATTCTGAACACATTTAAACGTTTCCCTGTATCTACATTAGTCTACAGCAGGCTTTCTTCCTTTCTTCTCATCCTTGAAGCATAATACTGTCTCCTCATTAGGACTGTCATCTTTGCCACTGATGCCATTACTAAATTTTTCTGGGATTGGCTTGCAAAAGGAAAAGACCGAAGCCGCAGGAGTTTTTTTTTTTTTCCCCCCCAAAGTTTTCAGGCCACCGAAACTTTCTTTGTAGGGTTATGAGCTATGACCGTAGGGTTTGCTGTTTTGGACACCTCACAGACATCAGTAGCAAGGAGATGTAGTCAGGTCTGTCATCACAGAGGAAAACAGGCCTGTGGAGCCCACTGGTCCTGACACAGGAGGCACAAATAGGAAATCAGATCACAATGCTGCCACTGAGCGCGTGCAAAGGTGTCATTAAAAATCTCTGTCAGGCAATTGGCGTACCAGGCAAAGGCACAAATGCAAGCGCATGGCTAACAAGTGGAATGGTGACTGGCCCGCAGACCTGGGCGATTGTTTATTTTCTTTCTCATCGAGGGCTCCTCACAGGTGATGGCTGCCCAGGAGAGGGCAATTACACTCTACTAGGTGGATTCAGCCCATATCTCAAACATGACTCGGGGGACAGGTGTAGTGGCATAGAGGGGTTAAAGGAACAAGCAGCAGTGACAGGGGTGCAACGGTGCCTCTTCTCGCTTGTAGCCCGCTGAGCCACCACACTCCAGGACGGCTATGCTGCCAACCAGCCAGCCGGGGCGGGCTAATTAGGCGGCGGCGTGAAACTCAGGCTCTCACACCTTGCGCGCCACGCCATCCTTCCTGTCACTTGGCGAGGCTCCCATCTGCCTGCTAGCGAGGCGCGACGGGGATGCAGCCGCAGCTGAGGGCCTCTGTCATGCTCGGCTCTCGCGGATTACGCCACGGCTGAGGTACAGCCCTCTCGCCCGGTAATGGCGCGGCCCATCCTCAGATACCACGCGCTTGTTTAGATTGTCTATTTTCACCTATTTGCAGAGGGCCTTTTTAACGCCATCATTAGCCCTGGTGCCTCCTGGCCTGGGTGGAGGACATGTAATTGGTGCCCAGCCCCTGCCACTGTCAGTTTCCTCTTTACCCACCCACCCCTCCCGGTTTAGTCACAGAGACAAGCAGTGTATTGGGGAAACCAAGGACAGTGATGGAGCAGTTGGCTATGACTTCTGTTAAATGTTTGTTTGTTTTTTTTCTCCTAGCGTGAGAATACAGCGAGGTCCTCTAATGGGAAATTTAATTCTGGAGATCACAGGATGCAATATACCTGCTGTAAGGTTAGTCAAAACAAACAGTTTTTTGTGAACTTCACTGAAGAGTATATGCTTCGATGATGAGGGTACTTTGTGTGATTCTGCATTTTTTACATTGAAATGAAAGTGAATGTGAATTGATCAAATAGCTCTAATTATGTGATATATTTAAAAGCACTAAAATATGCAGAGTAATATACTGTGTATGGGATCTACCTGGCAGAAAGGACACTTTCTCTTACCTCATAACTCTTTGAAGAGTCTCCATCCCTGACTTCGATGAATAGAGCCATTTAAGAATTGTGGTCGCAAATATGGTTAGCTTCGGTTTCCAATGTCTGCAGTTTACCAGTATTTGGAGCCAAGTAACTTTGGCTTTACTTCTGTGATGTCTGGGCAAAAGTGCAGTGGCAAGTGCTGGGTTCAAAGCAAGGGAAACACAAAAAAATCTCTTTAAAATGGTGATTGGACTTGACCTGTATCAATCATTTTGCTTTAGGGAAAAGCTTTTCAATAATCAGAATTATCATTGAACACGAACATACCCAGCTTCTATGCAATATTAGGGTGATTGAAAAATATACATGCGATTTAGAAATATGATTTATTCACTAGTTAGCATAAATGTAACAAATAAATAGTAGAAAAAATTGGTTATTTTCTGCGTGGTCTTGTGGAATATCCTACTATGCAGGCGATCTGCTCTTCATTCTTTAAATTAAAACAATTATTAGTGGCGCAAATCCACAATTCTGAATCTCGTAGAATATATCTTGCCAATTTTCGCATGCTGTTTATGAGGGAAAATGATAGAAAATGGGTAAAGAATAATCAGCAGGTAAAGAGGATTTTTTTGCCTCCCCCATTTTGAGCTCAGCAGCCGCCACTGTTTATATACATATACATATGCGCGTGTAATGATGAACAATAGCTTTATAATTTGATACTCTGAAACATCGATTTGCATTATTTTGATATTTGCACAGCTATTGTTTACAAATGTCCATGTCGAGAAAGGCAACATTAGTTTATAGAATATAAACGTGATTTATTTCAGTTATGTTGGTCGTCAGTTGCAGATTTCATACATCAATATTCCTACATTAGCATGTTAGCTAGCTCCACTGACGCAGACTATTGTTTCAAAATGCCAGCCGCTGTGACTAGTAATCTAAGCTAGTTAGCCCAGTGATATAATGCTAGCTAGGCTGTTCGACTTAAACTACCTTTGACCGTTAATTTTGGATACTGCGGTTATTATTTGGAATTATATTTTCCCTATGATGGCTAGCATCATGTCTTGCCAGTTGCATTCACAATGAGGGCTTGTTTCCACTGAACAGGGGCTGAAGCTGTGTTGAAAGCCTCTATAAAAGATTATAAGCAGAGAGAAAGGTGGTTTCTGGGGACAGTAATTTAGCCATCTACACTAGGTGGGAGAAGTTTTGATGAACATGATAGTGTTCATGTCAGGCTAAGCGCATTCAGTAAATACTGTAGTTTAAGAAGGCAAATAACTGTTCTAAACGTGGTATGTTCCAAATTAAGACAAATGTAATCCTGTAATTGCAGTTGTGGTTGGAACAAGAACCAGTATACAAAGGGGGGAATGAGAGGCAAGACCAAATTCCTATCTCTTCAGCAGTGGTGGGGGAGGGGGTTTAAAGAGGTCTCGTAAGTATATACAGTTTTGTTTGGAAATTACTACCTTTTAAGGAAATAATGTAAAAGCTATGTCAATAAAAAGCTATGATAAATCAATTCTGGTTGGCAATTATCTAACACAAGACTATAGAACATTAGTTAGAAACTATTAGTGAGCTCAAAATAAGCAAAAATTGAAATTTCGCTATTACATAAGCATATAGCTATTCATCGTTGACTTGTCCATGCCTTTAGCGGTGGTCTGTTTGGCAGTTGACCAGGTATCAAGCCACGCTGATGCTTTCACACATGCCTTGAAAGATTCATGCTAACAAATTTCCTGATTATTGGCCCATAATGCTTTGGTAAAAATTATATTATTAAAATAAGTCACACACAACCACTCCACTTGGCCTTTCCACAAGCCATGTTTTTCTGACCAGTAACGAGCCTGAGGCAATTATTCAAGATAATTCTTATCCTGAGGCAATTATTCAGATTCGAGATAGAAGCTATCCAGCGGGTGACGTCACATTAAGGTCAACAATAAAGTCGACATTTGCACTGCTCCATTCAATCACTCGCTTTGTCAACAATTATTCAAGCCTTTTTGGCGAGTTTTTACATCAAAGTTTGCAGGATGTCTATTCACTGTGCAGCTAACGGCTGCAATAGCTTACTGAAGAAGTGATGTGCTTTTTCTTTCTTTTCCTTTCCAAAGAATCCAGCAACATAGAAACAATGGATCCCTCAACAAAGCACTTTTGCTGTTTAAGCTCAAACATCACCATAGGCTTTGCAGTAAATACTCAAAGGCGATGTTGGACTGTGACCTGCTTGCTCGATTGGGTTATCCGTTCGAACTCGAACACCCCTGGTGTCAGGGGCAGCAGGGCATCTCAAAACTAACACCATCCGAAGACATCTCATAACTAACATCATCTGAGGGCATGTAAACCGTGTAGCAACCTACTCATATTATAAAACCACTCCACAGAAATGAAACTCGGCTAGCTGCCCGTAGAAAATGTTGAATGTCACGATAAGTCGATTGACGAGCACGAACAAATAGGTTGCAATCTGTTCCCCCATCCTACTTATTCGTACATGCTCTTCAATCTACTTATTGTGACTGTCAAGATGGCGGCAACGGGAAATTACCTCATGGTACTGTCTGCGTCAACAGCCTTTTTTTAATAAACTACCTCTGCATTTTCAAAGTTCTCAGTGCCTCGTTTTAAATTCTACCAATGAAGGGTGGAGCTACTTTGAGCCTTGTTAATGATGTAAAAATAGCGATTTCTTTGCATGGCAAAGCTATGCCCCATTCACTACCATTGTAAGCCTGTTGGGAGCTTCGGCTAAAAAGCTCTGCATTTCGAAATGTTGGGTGCGTACGGAGGTGGGGTATTCAACAAAAGTTAGTAGTCGTTATCATGTGGCAATACACCCCAAGTCAATTTCACACCGGAGTTCCCCTTTAAAATTAATGATTGGTCATGACCTGGTTTCAATCATTCATTTAAATTACCATTACAGAAACTCCAAAAACTCTCAACATTATCAGGTGTGGCCAGTTTTCATTTATAACGCATACCGATTACGACTCCGGACTTCTCGCGCTTTTCTTTACTCAGCGGTTGGAGGCAATAACATGTGTTTCACGATCATTTAACTGAAATTAGATCATTTGAAACTTCTTTATGCAATTGCATTGCTTCCAATCCCTCCATGCACAAGGACTTCAATTCCACGCAAGAATCTCTTACATAGTCTACACGTTGATTGAATAATTGCTGACAACAGCAGAGGAACGTAAATATGCCACTTACTCTCACCGGATACGTGAGAGTTGACAGCTGTGTGTTATATTTGAAAACTGGCCACACCTGATAATGTTGAGAGTTTTTCGGAGTTTCTGTAACGGTTTTTTAAATGAATGACTGAAAACAGGTCGTGACCAATCATTCATTTTAAGCGATTGTTTTGAGCCTCCCCAGTTGGCAGTTCACGAGCCGCCATTGATATGGTGCTAACAAATCTTTACCCTCATTCTACCGCATAAAGGATATATAAAAGTAGAGACCATACCGATTCTCACCACATATGATTTATCGCTGTACAACCATAACTCACTGAACTAGCAGCCGAATTAGCATGCGCCAAAGCACTTTGTATGGACAGGACCATGCTTTAGTTGTCTTGCAATCCAACTTGAGTTCAAGGGCATAATATGCACTTCATATTTGCCCTAAAGTCATTGTGGCATTGAAACCATCGGTTGACAGTATTCAGCTATTTTAAAATCCAGAAGGAATGTTATTTTAAGCTGTAGGAAAGCGTGTTGATAACACATTGCTGTTATTGTTGCAGTAGCGGAGACAGGACAGTCTGAGTTTCAGTTTGAAGCGGAATGTCTGGTACAGTCCTAGTCCAGTTTTTCAACTAAATTTGGGTATTGTTTATCGTCCTGTTTTGCTGTTTTCGTTAGTGTAGTAATTTGTTTTTCATAAACTTTCAAACATGATAGATAAAAGTACTGAGTTAGAGCTGCCGGATAGCTCACTCGGTCAAGGCACTGCGTTGCAGTGCAGAAGTGACTGTCACGTCGCAGGTTCGAGTCCCAGTCGTGCCAACTGGCAGTGGTCAGCAGCTTTATCAGAGTAGCGCACAATTGGCCATCGCGCTACAGGGTTTCAAATTGGGAAGGGACTGCCGGGTTAGGGATTTAAACAGCTTTGTTCGTTGCTCAAGCGCCTCCTGTTGGCCAGACGGGCGCTCATCAGGAAGAATCTGGGTCTGTTCATGTCCGGGTATCCTCTGCCCTTGTTCTGAACTTGCGAAGATTCAACCAATGAGTGTATAAGAAGCAGTGGCTGACGGGCACCTGCTTCGAAGGAGAGCCGTGAACTGTCTTCACTATCCTGAGTTGGCAGCAAGGGGTCGCATACGAGCAAGCTTTGTATATAGTTCACCAATTGGGCATTCCACATTCGGGTGGGATTGGAGATGCCAAATTTAAAAAAAAAAAAAAAAGAAAGTACTGAGTTAAATTGTCCTTCAGCAACTTAAATTGTCTGTCACCAAATCTTCATGTTCTGTTGAAGACTGATCACTGTCTCTGCCACTGTCGCTGTCATTGCAATCAATTTAAATGTCCAACACTCCTGAAGGTGGAGCGTTTGATCTTTTGTTTCTCGGTACTGAAATAACTTTCCTTATTGGATCGTAAAGTATGGCTCCAAAGACAGAGAGGTAAGTGGGCCTCCCAGTGAGTTGGATTCGGAGTCGGGCGTAATGTAAATCACTTTGCTTCGACTAGCATCCAGCTTAGTGTTACATCAGCTAGCCTTACTTTGACAACGCTTGGGTCATGTGACCAGCAGGTCATTAGCTTTTGTTTCGAATTGAGGCTGCTGACTTGAACTGAAATTCGCCATGGGTGGTAAAACAAACCGGAAAGTGCTGTAGGTAGTGTAATTTCAGGGCAATTGACAGGTAATAAAACCATGAATTAAAAGCACTACTTATGTTGGCATGAATCCTTTAATGCTTCCACACATGGAACATGGTATGAATTTGTCAATAAGTTTATTCTCTTTCACCCTCCTTGTTGCAACTTTCCGCATGGGCCCTCAGACAAGCAATGGATTGAGTCGCCTGACATCGTCCTCACTGATTTGGGAATTTCTAGAGAGAAAGACAGGCCAGTAAACCTGGCACTAAGCCGGTTTGTCCACTTGGAACCTTTTGTCAACCATAATTACCATGTGTGAGTAGATCTGTGAAGCCAGACTGCTTGAAGATTTCACGGTCATGGATCCTGTACAGAGGCCAAACGCAAATGTCATGGCACTATGGGATGCCATGCCGATCATGGCCTTTTGTACGTGGACAATGCCACACTTTGCCACAGGAGACAGGATGGAGTCTGGCAGAATGCTTCCATGCAGTCAAGCACCGCTTGTGTATCAGAGAAGGCTTAAAACTCAGGTGGATGGTGAGCTTTGACAGCTGTGCATGCCATTCACAGATGTTTGCTTCCAAGCAGGTTGTATCGGAAGTGCATCCAAGGGGCAGTAATCCTGCCGACTAGGGTGTGGTGAAATCAAAACCGTTCTACGAGATCCCTGATTGGCAGGTGTTTCATACCCTTGTCATGACCTCTAGTTACCATCTCTCATTCTTTCATTCTCATTGTGCTAGGGTTATGTTGGTAGCTATGCTTTGCTACTTTTTTTGCAGGGCCTATTCAGCTATTCTGGTTATAAATTATTCACAATTTGCAAATATCCCTGCTAGTTAGCATAGTGACTGCAATCAGGCATCATTGTAAGAGAACAAACAGCCCACAATGATTGGTAATGCTATCTGGGTAGCAAATGTTACTTGACTCTGCAGTCAGAATGCAGTTAGATCTAAAGATTGGGACATCGGAACAGTTAACTAGTGGCTACGACGAGGCTTGCAAAATGAGTATAGCAAAGTAATGGATGTTCATTTTCAACCAGAAAGCGTTGCAGACACAAGAGCCGACAAAACAATAAAAAAAATTAATCCAGCTACAACCATGCTAGCATTGTAAAATTCATTGAATGGCCATGATATGCAGATGTAAATGGGCCAACTAGCAATTGCAACGTTTGCAGAACAAATTCAGATCATTGGTACCATCCAGTAAGCCATCATGTCCACTGTTGCTGGTCACAAATGAAAATACACAATGTGTGTAATATTATGTACCAATCATGTTACTTACGCAACAAGGAGAAAAGTCAGCTCTGGGTCAAGTTGGAGCTCTTTAGAAGCTGCTAGGGCTCTCCATCTTGGGCCAAAAAAAAAAAAAATGGACCATTGTTGATTCTGGTATTGTCTGACTCTTTTTTAGAGATGGTCTTGGCTATGGAAACTGGCTTCCTCAGTGGAGGAAACTCTGGAAAGTTGCCCTCAGCGGAACACTGAACTACCAGCCAGGCTACCAAAACAAAGAACAGAGAAGCTCGGATTGCGAGAGGGAGTGTGTCTTTATTCTGTGCTCAGCACGCCATGACTCTGCACAAATATCGAGTCCCTTTACATTTCAGCTATTTTAATTGCGCTATTTAATTTGAAAAGATAATTCGTTATGTTACACGCTACCCCTAAAAGTAGTGGAATATCAACTTCTAACACTGCTTAAAAGCCAACCTGGTGTATGAACGAATGTCTTTGTCGGAACGTGCCAAGCATTGTACACCAAAACAGATTCACAGCTATAGCACTTCCGATTGGTGTTGGTTCTCCCTAATCTGCCTGTACAAGGCTTCATTCTCTTTGGTCATATTATGTACCCCAACCGCTGTTGCTGCAGTCACAGAATAAACATGATCAGGCCCTTATGAAAATATCCCATCGTTATTTCTTAATATTAGTAATTAGTTATTAGTCTTCGTAATATTATACAACCCCACTTCCGAAATTGTTGGGGCAAAGTGTAAATTGTGGATAAAATCAAAATGCAATGACTTTCAGATCACTTGAGCCAATATGTTATTTACCATAGAACTTGGATAACATTTCAAATGTAGAAACTGAGACATTCTAAATTTTTTTCCGCAAAATGAGCTTATTTCAAATGTTCTGGCTGCAACAAGTCTCAAAAAAGTTGGGACACAGGCAAAAAAGGGCTGAAAAAGCAATTATTAAATAAAACAATCTGCTGAAAGAACTTTTAGCAAGTAATTAAGTTAACTGGCATCAGGCGTGTAACATGATTGGCTTTAAAAGTGATGTCTTAGAGAGACTGAGTCTCTCAGAAGTAAAGATGGCCAGAGGCTCTCCAACCTGTGAAGACTTGCATAAAAAAATTAAGGAATAGTACAAACAATGTTCCTCAACGTCAAATTGCAAAGGCTTTGAAGGTCTCATCATCAACAGTGCATGACATCATTAAAAGATTCAGAGAAACAAGAAAAATCTCTGTGCATAAGGGACAAGGCCAAAGACCTTTTCTGGATGCCGTGGTCTTCGGTCCCTCAGACGCCACTGCATCACTCACTGGCATGGTTCTGTCATTGACATTACTTAATGGGCCCAGGAATACTTCAAGAAACCACTGTCTGTAAACACAGTCAGCCGTGCCATCCACAGATAACACCTAAAACTCTATTATGCAAAAATGAAGCCATTGTTGAGCATGATCCAGAAGCGCCGCTGTGCTCTGTGGGCCAAGGCTCATTTTAAGTGGACCGTAGCAAAGTGGCAAAGTGTCCTGGGGTCAGACGAGTCCAAACTTGAAATTCTTGTAGGAAATCTGGGGCGTCGTGTCCTCCGGGCTAAAGAGGAGAAAGACCACCCGTCCTGTTGTCAGTGTTCAGTTTAAAAACCCGCATCTCCGATGGTATGAGGATGCAATACTGCTTGTTGTGGGACACTTGCATGTTTTAAAAAGCACCATGAATGCTGAAAGGTATATAAAGGTTTTCGAGCAACATTTGCTCCCCTCTAGACAACATCTATTCCAAGGAAGGCCTTGTGTATTTCAGCAGGACAATGCAATACCACATACTGCAGCTATTACAACAGCATTGCTCCGTTGTAGAAGAGTCCGTGTGCTGAACTGGCCTGCCTGCAGTCCTGATCTTTCACTGATTGAGAACATTTGGCGCAAAATTAAATGAAAAGTCCGTCAAAGGAGACCCAAAACTCTCCAGCAGCTGGAAGTCTGTATTAAACAAGAGTGGGATCCAATTCCAATGGCTAAACTCAAGAAACTTGTTTCCTCAATGCCCTGACGCCCCCACTCTGTGTTAAAAAGAAGAGCGGTTGCTACACCGTGGTAAACAGGCCCCTGTCCCAACTTTTTTCAGACCTGTAACTGCCTTCAAATTTGAAATGAGCTCATTTTATGGATAAAATTGTAAAATTTCTCAATTTCAATATTTGCTGTTATCTCTGTTCTATTGTGAATAAAATACTGGCTCATGTGATCTGAAAGTCATTGCCTTTTGATTTTATTCACAATTCACACTTTTTCCCAACTATTTCGGAATTGGGGTTGCAGTATTTTGGCATAGTCATAGTATTACTATAGATTGCATAATATAACTAGAGTAGAACTACAGCTATCACATTATAACTATAGTATTACCATAGTCAATAGTACCATGATATTACTGCAGCCCACACACCTGTATTACTGTAGTCTGAACAAACTATAGTATCACTGTAGTAATACTACATGATGGTGGCGATAACTGTAGCTTGGAACTATGGTAAATTTTCATAGGGGGGGCGCTGCTGCGTCTATCTCAGGGTTGGAGTCAGCAGTCAAGTTTGGGGTAAGGCTCTCTGCCGTCAACATCTTGGTGTAGGTAGTCTATACTCATTCCAGGAAGAGAGAAGAGAAGCAGTGTAGCGCCTTCTTGCAATCTCCTCAGTCACACTTTTCTTTAAATTGTTGTTGTTGGTGATGTTGGGCTAATCTTGAATAACCACAGAGCCCATTCCACAGTATCTATGGGAAATGACTGAAAACTTGTTTCTCAATTATTGTGCACCAAATTGTTACAAAGGGCCTCGCAATAATGTCATGCCAGCTTTCTCACCCATTGAAAGGCCAACTGCCTTTTTTTTATTTGAACAGACTCATCCTCACTTACCAGCTTCGTAGTTCTTTGTGTCAATGGCGATATTCTTTTGTAAACAACAATGCAAAAATGCCAAAGCTACTACTCAATCAAAGCTCTCATTTTGAGGAAGTATATATATTGAGTCAAAAAAGAAACCTCACGCTCATAAATTTGTGAATATTTTCTTGAAACTTTTAATTAAAGAGTCTTTATTATCACTAGGGGTAAATGCGTTGTCAAAGACATCATGACACACATCAACTCCGACGCGCACAGGTACGTAGCACGTGTGAGCGTACTTTAAGCTAAAACCATGTTTTCTTGTGTTCCTAGTCACGGGACCATATGAGAGATGTGCAACTGAGCTCACGTTAGCATGTTAGAGTGACATCTCGGAAAAACAAGTTTTTACAATTAATTATTCGTTTATTTTCAATGCCATGGCTGTCAAACATTCAGCGTGAACGTGCCATTGGTATGCTGAATACGGAAACGTCCGTCACTAACGTTGCAAGGGTTATGGGATGCAGTTGACGGACTATCCATGATCTTTGGACACGTCTCCAACAAACTGGCACCACGGCTGACCGACCTCGTTCTGGTAGCCCACATGTGACATCAAAAGCAGAAGACTGACAAATTGTCTAACGGTATTTGCATAATCGATTTGTCTCTGAAACGTCCACTAGGAATGAATTGTTTAGAGGTCGTGTGACTGCCCAAACCATACGTAATCGCCTGCACGCTGCTCTTATTCAAGTTGTAAGTTACCATTTTTACTCTTGGATATTTCCGTAGCATTTCTGGTGGAAGTGGTTACATTATGGACATTATTTTTTTGATACACCATCTTTAATGAGTACAGAATTAAATAAAATCATTATTTAAAACCTAATTTCTTGTATGTTCACCTTATCGACCTCCAAACGAGAGTGAAGTTTTTATTTTGGCTGAGTACATGTAACATCTTGAGCATGGAGCTAAATGCTGTGGCCTTAGATTCTAATCGCAAGTTCATTCTATATTTGGAAAGCGATATTTTTTAGTTCCAGAATTGTGAGTAGGTTGCGAGTTACACAGGACATACTACAGATGGAAAGACAATAAATTTACTGGTGGTATGTTACAAATACTTGAGTGACGTACTACTGCGGCAAAATATCACAGCATTTAGCCGTGGTGGTCCTGTAACTGGGTAATACAGGAAATGATTCTTGACATATAGAGTAGAAAAGCTAGTACGTTTCCACATAGAATAGCATGAGGCATGCAGTATGCACCGGTGCTGCATGCAGTAAAGAAGTATGCAAGCATGCAGCACCAAAGAAGCATGCAGGGGGCCTTTATTGCCCTGCTCCTTGTGCAAAGAGGCCTGACATATGGCGGCTGTGTTGATACTACAGTTGAGCCAGTCTCTTGACAGATTGCCACTCTTTCTATTGTGCCCCCGTGCGGCTGTTGCATAGCACATGCATGTGCTTAAATATACAGTCCCATTGACAGATCGCAAAAGAGATTGTGATGGTCCTTATCTGTATCACATTTAACAGGGAAAATCAGGCCATAAAATTCAAGCTTAAAGTCTCTCTTTCTAGCGTGTTTTGATTGGTTAATTTTCTGGCAGCGCATTGAGCTAAAATAATGACAATTGTATCACTGCCCAAATACTCAGGGACCTGCCTGTAACTGCAGTCAACATATTTTCTGTGCAAAATAAAAAAATATATATATATATATAAAAAAAAAAAAAAAAATATATATATATATATATATATATATATATATATATATATATATATATATATATATATATACATATATATATATATATACATATATATATATATATATATATATATTATAACTGAGGGAAGAGACAAAGATTGTGTTATTGTGAAACCAACAGAAAAACCTGGGAAAATGGTTATATTTCACCAAAAATTTAACCATTTTGAAGGTATTGACAGAATTAAAGTGTGATCTCTCACTTTCATTGATCCATCTGTTTTTCTTATTTTGTCACAGGAAGATTATTTTTATATTTGTGAAAAATGGTATTTGACTGCACTCTAGGTAATGTCTCAAGGCAAACCTGGGATGAACTCCGGAATAAATCTAACTAGCTGTCAAAGGTGTAATAATACTCCATATTTGCTTCCTGTAAAAATAATTACTGTGAGCATTCATGACACAAAAGATTTTGTAGCAGGTGCACATACTTTGAGACCAAGTGCCCAATTAATATTGAAATAGTGAGCATATTTGTATAGATTGTGGTATTGGCATTTTGGCAGTTTTACAGAATATCATGTTTAATACATACCCATTTCAGCTTTGTGCTGAAGCCGTATGTTCGTTCTCCAGCTATTGCTGCCACTGTAAACATGTTTAATTGATGAAATGTTTAAAAAAAAAAAAAAACCTATTGCTCCTACCAACAAGAGATATTTGGAATAGACAAACAAACAGTTTGGTTTCCTAAACTGGTTTTATTTGTGGAAGACTTACGGTTTTTGGGTCTTTTTCAGGCCACTGGCGCAGCCCCTGTGAAAAACATCTCCGTGATTCATGGTCAGCGAGAGAATTGCTTGTTGTGATTACTGAATGTGTAACAGGAGTTCCCGAGTATCGCACATGAAAGCTTCAGCAGAACGGCTGCCAAATTTGGGTCTCTATGGGCTGTCGAACATCTGTGGACATATGGGGTAAGGGTAGTTAGCAGTGGCATAGATTTCTCCTCTGAATTCAACATAGGGTTGTTTATTAGCCAAGCTACCAAGGCAGCACCCTGCTTAATGACCTGATCATAGTCTCACATTTATCGTATTTTCGCCCGAGCGTAAGCACGTACTTGAGCGAAGCAATGAAAGTCTGTTACTTACAAGTGCTACTGGTGCCGCACTGAAGCATCGGGTGCACCATGCAGATTGGCTCCTGGGCATGCTTCAGAAAGACCTTGTGCAGAGCTCAGAACCTGATAAATAAATCAACTTAGAGGCCTGCTGCGGTTTGAGGGATTATTCGCCTTCATGAAACCGCACTTTTTAAGAAAAAAGGAAGTCTGACTTCCTCGTGACTCAGTCCCAAGAGGCGTGGAGGACCAAAGGCACGGGGTCTCTGATTTTCTCAAAATTAAATATATTAATTTATCTCAGAGGCCTCAGTCAGGATCTTCATAATTCTGAACGCCCATCTTTAATGTGAGAGGACTTTATAACCGGCCTGCAATCGCCAGCGCTTTGAAAGTTTGCACTTAATGATTTGAAGATCTTTTTGAGCTTACATTGGGACAACACATCCTGAAATTACCCTTTTCATCAGGAGATGAGTGGAAAGTAATATATGAGAAGTCCAGGGAGCTTTGAATAAATTCATCTTTCGAGACAGAAATGGTGAGTAGGATTAATTTAACATGACTGTTTTAACTTGGATGAGGCCATTTCTTTTATAGCATCCAAAACTTTTTCTCTGTGCATCAATTTATTTATCACAGAACAATGCAGAGCATCAAATTTATATTTCTTCAAGTTTTATTTATAGCTGGAGTTTTCTAAAAAATTTTGAGCATGTCCAACAAAGCCTTCACACAATAGAAAAATAAATCAACAAAAATATATACACACATATGCTAAACATTAATATGTCATCAATATTTGTTTTATTAGAATACATTTGAATGTTCCCCCTTCACCTAACTTCCAATTTGGGAAATATGAATATTTATTTTGAGCAATGAAATGCATAGCTCTTGGAATCAACTGTGACTTAAACCGAGAGAAGACAAAAATTGACCTTGTGGGCACGAAATGACCAAGAGAAATTGATGGACATGCCAACCAGCTTGCTTTCAGTACTCTTCTCTGAGCATCTTTTCTCACTTCCTAATTTGAAAAAATAAATTCTGATTATTTTATCTCACTGTGCTTATTCATTCTAGTTGTTCTCAATTGCTGCAGTTTGCTGCAGTTTAGCACCAGTAATACAGCTGGAATGTGAAATGCCTCTTGAAGCACTTTTTTCCCCCCCTGACAAGGTATGTTATTGCGAGGTGACAGCACTGGCTTGAAAGTCTGTCTTCCTTTGTGATTCAGATAAGCAAGTGCGCACAACACTTCTGTGATTAATATTTTCTTCAGATATTTCTATCAAGATTTATATTCAGAGACAGTATCTGTTGGAAGAAATGCCAAACTCAAAGCATATAAGACAGATAATGGTATGAATGTAAACACTCTCTTCCTGTGCAATGCTGTCCAAAAAAACGAACGGGAGCCATTTAAAATATTTACACAAAACAGTTTATATTCTTTTTTTTTTTTTTTTTTGCTTTTATTTTTTTTTTGTTTTTGCTCAGCTATTCCAGAGGCATTGCAGAGAGTACGTTAGCGCTTTTGAATGCGTGGGTATGATGTATTCAACAACATTCCTTGAATCAAAATGTTATGTGTTATTTCAAGTGCGCGGAAATATGACAATGAAACATAAAAGCGAATGCCAAGGTATCGCTCCGGCAAAGCCGCACACGCGTGACGCGCTGACAGCATTGTCAATACGGTCGCATTTCATTTCGCCGCCTCGCCGCGGAGGCAACAAACAGGCAGCCAAGATGATAGTTTGCATCCTGTCATTCGTAAAACATCTCCTAATTGTGCCTCTGCCGTACGTGAAATCCGAGCGTCTAAAAGGAGGCGGAAGGGGAGAACGCCCCCCCTCGTCCTCTCATGATTTTATATTTTCACTTGTGTCTGCAACAAAAGAGTCATTTACATTTCCCCGGAATAGGGGAGCTTTTTCTCTCCAACAAAAGATTATTTAACCTCGGGTTAGATCGCGGCGCTACGACGGCTCGTTGGCCCACTCCCAAGCCCATTATAAGCGAACACGGCATCTTATCTGGAAGAGCTGCTCTTCATCAATGTATTATTAACAAGCACCTTATACTGTAATGCAGGAAAATGGCCATCTACTGGGAATAACCTTAATGGGGGACTGGAGCTCGCAGAACAAGGCAGTGCATGTAAATAGAGGCTAGGGATACTTAGCGTGTGCCTACCTCCAGCCAAAGTGAGGCAGAATTGTAGATCTGCTCCATCATTACACTGGCTGGAGTCCTGTTAGTTTAGCAATTAGATCAATTGTGTAATTGTTGGGAGGCGCGGTGGCTCAGTGGGTACTGCTGTTGCGTCACAGCAGGAAGATTGTGGCTTCCAATCGGGCCTGGGGCCTTTCCTGTGGACACAGGATGTGTTCTGTCCATGTTTGAATGGGTTACTCCCATTTTCTCTCCTGCCCAAAAACGTCCATGCTAGGTTAATTACTGGCCCATAATTGTGAGTCGGACCTGTAGTGGGTTTGATTTGCTGTCCAGGGTATACAGTATTCCTTCCTTTTGCTCAGACTGTGCAGCTGGAAAATTCTCAAGCTCCCCTGCAACCCTGATGAGGAAGAAGTGGTTGGATAATGGATGGATTGACGTGCAATTGGAGAGTTTGTTTCCAAAACACAGTAAGTGTGTGCAAAATTACGAAAATTGAGACCAGATAGCCCTACGCTTCTGACGCATGGTGCAAAAATACATTTTTAGAAATTCATAGCTACTATTAGGTGTATTTTGTCATGTTTCATGTTCCAAGTCGCAGTTTGTGTTTTTCAATAAAATGCAATAGGCGCCAACATAGAAGAAGCTGATTCATTCAAAATGAGTTAAATGGATTTATTGCGTTTTGGAAACAAACTCTGCAGTTGTCTCTGATAGGAGTAGTGAGGCGTACACTCAAGCCTCAGCTGAAGCAGGAACTGAAGTTCCAACATATTGTTTAGTATTCATCAAGTCGCATCTCCCCCGGCCTCTGCTACAATGCTCTCCACGATTCTGGGAGGTCATGACCCAGCCGACCTCTCAGTCTTCTGTGCAGTCTGCAAGCAAGGAGAATTATTCCCCACGATGCACTCTGGTTTTCACCTCCCCTTTTCCGCAAAATTTAACAGAGGGAAGGTTGTGGATAAATGACTGACTTCTGTGGATGTGCCTTGTAATTTTATAGCTTTGCAGGTTGTGCAGATTTCACCAAGTACTAAGTGGTAAAGCTTATTTGCCATTTATTTTTGAATCTTCCATTTCCTGTTTTGCTAGCTTTTCGTCTGAATAATATGGGGATACTTTAGAAATGACTCATTTACTCTTGTTTGTCTCTACACTTTTTTTTTTTTGCAGGTCTATCCAACTTGCTTCCCCTTGGACTCCTTGTCCTCTACTGTACATTTAATCCTTTCTCCACACTTCTAATTGACTTCCTGCCTGATCATGCATCGGTTCCTCGTTTCCACCCGACCCCCCTCTTTGACGTGGTAACACCAAATCCTCCTGTGCCCTCACTCCATTAACAAGGCACAATGCCGAACCTGTGCTTCCCGCTATTATATCATGTGCTGCTAAAATCTCATTTTCAAGTCAATTTAACCTGCAGCATGTTAACAGGGAATATTTTTCATTATATCCGCCATCCCACCCTCCCATTAAAATAAAAAGTCCTTTTTTTTTTTTTGCTTGTTGAAAGGACCCTCTCCCTGAGGCGGTTGGTGTGGGAGTTCTGCTGAACATTCTCAAAGAGACAGTTAGAATTTTGTAATTTTTTTAAAACCTTTTTAACCTTTCCCTCCGTAAACAGGATTCTGGAAAAGAGAACCGTACCCATTATTGCATTTTTGCATTTAAAATTATATTGCTTTTGATGTGATAGTGTTTCAGCAATTTGATTGAATAACTAAAGGTTCAGTTTTTACCAAAATGTCCTTTTTAACAGCAAATTACTGTTACTTAAAAAACAAATGGCTGAATTTTAACACTGCACTTTGGGGTTATTCAGTGGTGGTGTAGGATGGTGGTTGTTTGCTAAGTTTTTATCTTCACTGTGCAGATTTATTCTTTTTGTAGGACTCTCTGTCACAAAAATGAAGCAATTTCTACAGAAAAATATGTCGCTGGACACGTTCGCCATGTCAGGCACCTGCTATCTTAGTACGTTACTGGTGGAAATGCAGTGAGTAGGTCATGCAATGGCTGAAATCTTGAACAAATGGAGCACACAGCTGCGCATTTTATCTGTGCCGATCCCATATTTCAGTTTGGAGGTGAAAAATTCTTGAACATGGGGGCAGAATTAATTTTAAATTAGCTGGCTAAATTCATGGGTAGAATGAAATGATCACAACCTTAACTTTCTGTACTCTGAACCGTACATCTCTAGTTGGGGTGTTTGCTTGCCATGCTAAATCAGAGAATAAAAGTCTGTGGTTTGGTACACAGCTGGAAATTTATTGTTTGCATAATTTTTGTTTAGACAGGGTCTGAAAAAAATTGCCATTGGAATACAAACGCATTGTATGTATGATGCAGAGATGGGCATGATCTGTTGAGTAATTTAAGAAGCTGAATGGTGCTAAAATATTTGAAATGCATGGCTTCATATGACATTTCAAGCATCTGCTATTTCTTGATGATATCATTATATATCTAAGGAAAGTTGCTTTAAAACGTCTTCCTCCTCTGTGATTACAATAATTTCACAGTTGACCTTTACTGAAGCATACGCCCGGCTAACAACATGACAATTTACAGTTTTTGGCACTGTTGATAAAAATTAAGAAAAAAAATGATACACATACTAAACTACACAGTTACTAAGCAACTATGTTAAGTTCAAGCATATGGGAAAAATATGTACATTTATTTGTTTAAATTTTTTTTATGATGTCAAAATGGTTGGATTACTACTTTGTACAAAAATGCCTGGCAAAGATATGGGACTTCTCTTATAACCTATGATAAGGTTAGATATCATGCTTGGAGGGATTTTTATCCATTCAATCATGCACAGTTTTCTAAGATCATTGATATTATTGGTCTTACACCTCGAGGTATTCACAGCTCCAGGACATTCCCCTCCAGTTAAGAACACAGAATTTTGGTGGCAAGTCCTGCAACAGACAGCTCCGGAGGAACATGGATGTTGCAGTCCCTAGTTTTTGCTTGTTTTTTTTTTTTATTATTATTATTACCTCCAAGAAGGTTATGTTTTCGGTTCTTCGCATTTGCCAAGTAATAAACCAAACCATAAGTTTGTCGGGTATGTTCTTTGTTCCATTAGAATGTTTGTTACTTTGCGTAGCAACTGATTCGCCAAGTATGTTACTAAGTTCCATTAAAATGTCTGTGTGTTCATTTGTCTGCAAGTCCCACACTTAATTGCCTCTTAACTTCAGGTTTTTACTTCATACTGTATCGAATGTCATCTTGTTCATCTATGTCCTGGCCTGAAGCCTAAAACCTTTGATGTTGCTAGGTCAAATATGAAGGTCAAGGTCATCCAAAAAACGGATTTGAAGTCTTATTTTTTTTTTTTACTGCCAGTAATAGTTGCTTTAAATGAACGCCATATTATCTAATTATGCAAGTCCCAGCCTATGGACCCAGGAAGTGTAACAACATAAAAAAATATATATATTATGGCCTCGAGATATAAGTCGTTCTCACAATTTAATTAATTTATGGCTATGGGTTGTAACGTATTCCCTCAATTTAACTCGCTCCCACCATTTAGCTAACTCGTGGCCACGATATACAGTATGACTTGTTGCCTCAATTTAATTGACTCATTCTCACAATTCGGTTAATTTGTGGCACGACTTATAACTTGTTCCCTCAATTATGTTAGCTTAAATTGAGGGAACAAGTTATATCTTGTGGCCACGTGAAAGCAAAATCATGGGAACGACTTGTATCTTGTGGCCATGAAGTAGCTAAGTCGTGGGAATGACTTGTATCTCGTAGTCACAAAATAGCAAAGTCATGGGAACGACATGTATCTTGTGGCCACAAAATAGCTAAGTCGTGGGAATAAGATAGCCTAATCAAGGGAGCAACTAATATCTCGTGGCCACCACTTATATTTTTTAGTGTCATTGCACCATGCTTGCAGTTTTGATCCAAATGATCTACTTTCAAAGAGAGGGCTGCTGTAAACAATGAATTTTGTGGGCATGGCCTCTATTGATATAATAAGCTCTAACACCGTAATGCATTAGCCAATCATCACCAAACTTGTGATCCCCTATATACAGGCCATTAAGCCTACCAAATTTCCTGTAAAATCATCCATTGCAGGAGAAAATGGTTATGTCTTAAACCATCTTAAAATTTTGAATAGAGATCTTAATTCACTGAAAGCTGTCACATTGAAAGATCTGACCACAGTTAGCCAATGAAATTTCAGGGTGTTTTTTTTTTTTTTGGGTATAATTAGCTATAATTCCTGGATGCAATGATCAATCAGAATCAAACCTGACATTGCTCGTATAGGCCATGAGACTGAATGCCACCAATTCTTGTGTACATCTGTTCATAGGTGGTGCTAAAGTGGACGAATAGGCATAACTCCTCAACTCCTAAACAAATCAACTTAAATATTGCGTGGTGAGTTTCGGTCAAGGCTGCTACAGATTACTAATAGACCAAGGTGATAGGCCAAACAAGACTGCCATTAGCGAATCAAATTACAGTGCCCTTTACACTCATTTTCACTGTGACCAATTATTATTAAACAATTATTTGATTGTGAAACATAAAGAATAATGTATATATTACTTTGAATGACCAAATGGAGGTGTTACTGAAGACCTTTTGGGCTTTAACTTTTTTAACTTTTTGAACTCTTTGGTCAAAATTCAAAATTCTTTGACATTGATATGCAAGCAACCATATGGAATAATACCTGATATGAAAGGTCTTGATGGTATTATTCAGAGCTGTCTCCTTCTAGTCAAGATGTTCTCACATAACAAGGCATGACGCAAAAAGAAGTGCCATTTACACCAGATAGATGCGATCATCAAACGAAAACATTGATATCACAAATCCAAGATGAAGAAATTTTCGGCATAAATATTTCCATTTTTGTATTACACAGCTCCTTCCTCTTCTTGACATCATCTCATTTCTCCTCTTCATCTTCTACTTCTTCCACCACTTATCCACTACTGCCTGACCCCGTTCCATTGCTGCTTCGGCTGTAATGTTTCTAGATCCTGAAGGTCACCTTGTGTGAATGGTTCAACCTGTCATCTAAGGGCTCACTTTCAAACTTCTGATTTGCTTGGCTTTCAAAAAACTTTTATTATGCAATTGGCTGAGTGTGCCAGGATAGATTCAAAAATGTGGAACAGGTGCATTTAGAAAAAAAACATGATAATGATTTGTAGCAACAAATTAAATAAATAAATAAACTAGAGGGTGTGTCCGGAAGGCCACATGACCCCGCCCGCACCCTCACAAAATCTTCAGACTGATCCAGAATCGAGGATTTGATGCAGATCTTCACCAAGAACTAATCATTTCTTCCCTTCCGCCAAACGATTGTCCCAACCAAATTTGAAGACAATCCGTCCAGAATTATGGCCAATAGAGTGCAAGCAGATGCACAAATAAATAAATAAATAAATAAATAAATAAACGTGACAACCACATACACTCCTTCCGCAACATTGGTTGCGGGCGGGGTGAATAAAATAAAATAATTACATCCCGGAAAGCAATACATGGTGGCCTAAAAATTTGGCTATGAAACGGTTGGAGGTTATTTAATGAACATGCAATCCAGTTGTACAAAATTGAGCTTTTTTGCTACAAATAATCAAAAGTAGGTTTGACATCGACAAAAAAATAGCCATACGGACAAGCTTCTCCTTCTCATAGTAAAGTATGGTGATTGATCTTCAATGTTTTTGGGCTCTTTGTCTTCCAAACGTCCTGGACATCTTGGCCTAATCCAAATGTCCACCCTCCAGACTTGCGTTCTGAGGCCTTGCAGACTTAAATCGCACATACTGTGGCATTGACTGAACTGCTGTGCAGAATTCCATGAAGTCTATTGGACCACAAGGTTTCAAGCTTAACCCTTTGAGCACCAAATAAATTTACAAGGAATTAAGAATGTAATTATCCTGAGTTGTTGAAGACCTATCATGCGGGAGCTCTTTTAAGCAAGTTGCCACATGATAGGTTTTCAACAGCATCTGGTTCTGATATCTTACATCATTGGGAACTATATTTGCCCACAGCGCTGGAAGGGTTAAATGCACAAATGAGACCAGACTTCAGACCTTGATCACTGCTGGGGTTACAACCGCCAATTAAAAAAATTCACGTATCAGTGTCTTGGAATTAGTGACTATTTAAGTTGAATGAATAACGCATTACATATACTCTTCCAAAAAAGAAACTATATATTGTTTTTAGCTTCAATTAATTATACATGAAATGTTTTGACATATGTGGAAAAAGTATTGAAAAGAAAGTGTAATCAATAATTCAATATTTGTATACTTTCTTTTTTGGAAGAGTATATTTCAATATGTTTTCCATATTTGTCAAAACATTTCATGCATAATAAATTGATGCTAAAAACAATGTATAGTTTCTTTTTTGGAAGAGTATACTGTGTATTGGGATACCTTATCAGGTTATTTTCCCATCACACCTCAATTGACATTTTTCTTTTCTTTTCTCTTTGAAATCGCTTCCTTGACATAATTTATGCTGCCATGTCCCAATTGTTATGAATGCTGGGTGATCCCACTGGCAAAGTCCAGTGAAGTCTGCACCCATGTGGCCTCTTTGGACATCTGCAGAAAGTCTGTTTGAGGCCCGTTGTGCATTGGATGAGTCATGGTTTTGGACAACCCTGAGCACCTGCGAACTTCCCTGGAGCAAGTGTGCGAGTCTGTAAGTGTGATGTCTGAATATTTGGACTCAGCCCTTGTTCGGATACATGGTGCTACGGACTCAATCACATACTACAAATTATAAATTCTACACCCCCCCCCCCCCTCCTCCGCCTTTTTTGAGCTAATTTACACTTAATTGAAGTGCTTACTGTTCTTGAACCAGTTTGACTACAGGCATAATCTAGGTCTCTTCTGTAAGTTTTGTTTGGGGAAAAACCTTTTTGTCACACCACACTATGGCTGAGCATTGTTTGGTTCCATCACAGATCTCCAGCAATTTCAGAGCAAGAGCCAGATGCCAATCGCAGATAGAGCCGAACTGGCCTCTTTTTTATCAACCGAAAAAGAATAACTCAAAAGGCACTTCTGAGGAGGCTTTGTCAGAAGATAGTTCAAAGTCAGGCAGAGGCGAACAGGATATTTGGGGGGTCAGGCAAGGCATTGTGGAAAGGAATGGTCTGAGGCCAGCAATCGAGATGGCAAGCCGAATGAACCAGGACATGCAGGGTGGATGTGCACCTTCAAACTGGGGTGTTGAGGAGACTGAAAGAAACCACTCACCAGGACCACTAACACTGGGAAGAGATTCTTTATAAAATATTACCTTGCTTTTCTTAGTAGTTAACACAGAGGGCAGAAGAGAACAATCCAGCGAAGGGAAGACAGAGACCAGGAACTTAAATACACAAGATAACAATTAACAACAGGAAGCAGCTGAGAGGGAGGGAACTAAGGGAATGATGAAACGTGAGACTATAATTAAATGATAAGAACTAATTAGGGAAAGAAAAAAAAAACTAACAAGGACGGCTAGATTACAGGGGAAAAGAATTATAAAAAGGCTCCGGGCCTAAAATCATTGGAAAGGTAAGTTTTTTTTTTTCTGGCGAAAAAAAAAAAAAAAAGATTTCATGTTTCCTTTCATTTCTCTGTGGCCAAGCTTCATCAGCCTAGCAATATAATAAAGCTACAGCCAGACGTCTAACCGACTAAAGGCTCAAATATGATACTGTAACCAGTGATATTTTGAGGATGTTTTGTCGTTAATGTCCATGTATATTTCAACAAACAGTGTTGGAGACTCCACATTTCCCTGTGTTTCTCAGCAGTGTCATGTTCAGTTTTACAATTTTTATCCTCATCTGTTGCTGAATTTTCATTTCAATATATTCTTATGAGTTCCAGCACTAGCATGCAGTCATACAAGCGTAATAAGGTCGCTTCACAAACTTCTTTGCTTCATTGACAACCTTTGCCATCAGAACCCATTGATACAATCGTTTCATGTAAAAATTTATCCTTTGGCTTCTATATGCATCCACCTTTTGGAAAGTTCTAGACCAGGGGTGGCCAACCATGGTCCTGGAGACCCTCAGTCTCTGCGGGTTTTTGTTGTTACTCAGCACCTGATTGATGGATTAAAGCAGTTTACTACACACACAACTTATCTCACCTAGTGTCTTAGGTTTGAATTGGGTGAAGAAAACTGTAGTCACACCCTGTGGCTGTTAAGGACCAGCATTGGCCACCCCTGCTCTAGACCATAAGCTGTTGGTGTAAACTGCAAGAAATTGTTTTTTCTTATACAATTGAGTGTAGGTTCATAGTTGAAAAAACTTACTGTACAGCACAACATAGCCAGGGGGACACTTATTTTGTACCTGAAGGGCAACTGAAGGGTAAGATCTATGGCACACCATGTGGAGAAAGGGTTCATTATAGTGAATTTCAGTCAGAAGCAGAGCTACTATCTCAATGTCAAAGTAGTTTTCATGATGTTTGCACACGCTTGCTTGTTTTGTAGATTAAAAATTATGATGGGGTTGGTCACTTGACCGTCACCAAAGTAAGAACAACAATATCAACACATTTTGATAACTCTGAACAATTCAATACAATCAAACTTATGGAATTGCATAGATAGGCTGAGGGTTATTATGACACCATTTTAAATATTTTTGACATTGTATCTGTATCATAAACAGACACAGAATGCTGAATACTCACACTTCAAAATGACCTTTAGTTCTGCAACAGAGCACTATATTGCGGCCTGCCCTCAGATTGAAGTTTGATGAAATGTGTGCAACATACTGCATAATATTTAGCTATTTTCTACTTGAAGCAATTCAGCCATAAAAATGTGACATCCTCGGTCTGAGTACATCACTCTATACAAGTGTGTTGTAGTTTCAGTGAAGTGTTGCAACCAGAAGATGCAAGATATGTACAGTATTTTACATTCCCCAACAATATGAAGAAAAAAAAATTCTGACTTTGAATCTGCCGAATGGAAAACTAAGGACGATGATTCAAAATACACCTGAAAATGAACACCAAAAATGGTATACTGACCCTGCCCGCAGAAAAAAGGTTTTGCCATGACCATCACAGTTCCCCAAAGTAAACCTTACAGAAAATCTGTGGGATGAGCTGAAGAGTGCACAAGCCTCCACGCTGGAATCTGAAGAATCTAAGGAGATTCTGTGCGGAGGAATGATGTCAATTCTTGTGTCATGTTCGTCAACCTCATCATGCATTTTTAGCCAAGACTTGGAGCTGTTTTCATGGTGAAAGCAGGCTGCAGAAAACATTAAATGAATTGTGGCACACACATTTTTGAGAATTTCTTTTTTTTCTTTTGTGATTAGAAGATAATGTTTCTTTCAATTATGTTGCATTAAGTGAAGGCTATATTTTTGAGAAAATTTTTGAATGAAAAATAATGAGGATGAAATATAATGACTTTTTTTTGCAACTCGTCTTGCTCATTTTTATCAAAGGATGCCAATAATTCTCAGGAGCACTGTACACTGATGAAACCTGAAGGATGCTGTCAGTTTTCATTAAGACATAAGTATCTTTATCACATAGTAAAAGGCACCTGTGGTGGCCCGCAACTAAAGATAGGTCAGAATACAGGTACATCACATAAGAAAGACTATGCTTAAAAGGTAAAGGAATGAAGATTCCCTCTCTAATAGAAAAAATATAAACTCGACCAACTTGGCCAAGTGTCACAAAATTGAGGATACTACTGGTTGTCCCGGATATGATGTCATATCATATGTTCCCTGCATGTATCAAAGGGAAACACAACTTTACCAGCAAGGCGCCCTGTAAATCGAAGCCAGAGCTGTCAGTGAAAGTGAAGGATACATGTATGAGCCTGAATACCCAGTGACACCAGAGAGCATGTCTGATCAGAGTGACACCGCTTTAAGAGTCTTAAGAAGATGAGGAACAGGTGAGTGCATGGAGAGAGGGAGTAACATGCTGTTAGAGGAAAGTTACTTGAGGCAGAATCTTCACCATTCGACACATGATGACTCTCAGCCTGTTCACGTTTAATTTGCTTGATTAGCGATCAAACAATTGATTGACACATTTACTAATACTAATCGATCAAATGACAAGGCAACTCATACTATTTCCACAGAATTATCGCTTATTACGCAAGAAACTTGAAATGATGACGATACAGCGGGTCTGTGTGTATTCGTCAGCTATGGGCTTACAGCAGGCCAATTGTGATACTATTTTAATTGAATATTAAAGCCCTTTTAAGTCCTGTTAATTGCTTAATTAAAACTTTAAAAATAATGTTTTAATACATACTCTTTACTGACATTTGAAAAATTGTTCTGACTTTTTTATTCATCTTTTATCATCTGGTGAGCAAAAGGCAACAGCAATTCATAATATTACCAAGAAAGTTGAGATTTTTCTCAAATAAATTATTCAGATTCTCATCCTTGCAATCTCACATTGAAGCTGAAAGTTACTGAATCTCTTTGTAGTTTTCAGTCTACATATTGGACTTGATTATTTATTGAATAAATTGCTTGATTGTCGATTGGGCAACGTGTGTGAGATCGGGTACATTTCATAAATGCATGATCGCAAACTATCGGATATCTGCATCTATACAACTCTGAAAACATCAGATCTGTGTCAAACTAAGGCAAAAAAAAATAAAAAATCTGATTTGAGTCAGGCATTACCAGGCTGAAGTGACTCAAATCTGATCTAAATGTGACACTGATCTGATGTTTCCAGGACTGTATGGACACAGCAATCTGATCCTATATCTGATCTTCAAATGAGAATTGAGGCACTTTCATATGTGGTCCTAGATGGCCATGCGACATGAATGAGGAGGGTCAGATCAGAATCCATGTAGCTTTTCACCTGAACACATGCGCTGAGCGTTGTAAAAAAAGAAAACAAAAAGCTAGCCGTCTGCTTTTTTTTCTTTCGCTTTCTCAACATTATCACATTCAGCTGACAAACTGTTTTCCATCCTCTAGGGTAAAATCATGTCCATAATTTCATTACAAGCTAATCCATCTCCTCAGTTTGAATCAGGTTTTAATACCATAAATGCCCTCAGAAATATGACGTTTTTTGTTGTCGGTGACGCAGATAACTTGTGGAAAGAACGTATTGATGTGTGCATGCATGTGTGGTTTCGGGGGATTGATGCGTATCCGTTACAGATGGAATCAGGTCGCTTGAAATTATGAATGGGAACCATCAGGATTGGCAAATTTGAACTGAGCAAAAAATCGGAATTAAATAACGAGGCCTCTGTTGTGAAAGTATAGCATTCGTCAACATCTTTTTGTGGACAAAACACATGCAGTACTGAAGTTCATTAAAAATGCAAAGTTCTTCATTGGACAGTTTAACCAAAATACTAAACATGCTGGACCACCACAAGTACTGCACCCTTCGAGCACCTCCTGAGTAAATCTGCTGTGTTCTAGACATCAAATAATGAAATAAAATCATGAAGAACATTAATTAGCATCTCAGCAGTACTGCACACGGCATTGTCAGTCGTTCAAGATTGAGTGGTCTGTGCAGCGATAAAAGTTTAATAGACGAAGGTCACAAATAGAAATTTTGTTTATTGCAGTGGCAAGGACTCAAAATCCCTCAGAGACCTGGAAGAGGGGCCTCAGAAGAATTTTGAATATTTCACATTTTTTTGTTATGACAAGTGACATGTTGGAGGATTAATCAAAGGTTTCAGCTATGTCTTTCTGAGAAGACAACAGATATAATTTCTTTTTTTACAGGTCAAACAGGATTAGGCAGATATTTTTACCCTCATAATTTTGCCATGAAGTCCTTAGATAATCATTATATTATTCTATGTTAATTGCCAGTAAGCAATTAAGACTTCAGCTCAGATGGATTCCAAAGGCTCCCATTCATTTTTGACAGGAGTGATGGACACATCATTTCAATGCCCCCTTTTAAAGAGGATGCAAAATTGTATACATTTGCCTGTAAGTGGTTGTAAGTTAGTGAAAATTAGCCCTAGAGACTGGCTTGAGCCCCACTGTCAGTTCTCAGGATGTATATTTTGTATCATTACTAGGCCTACTTATAACAAATGTACAGTGAAAATACACAAATAATTGGAAATACTGCCATAAATATCAGCTTTGAGAACACCATTTACTGTACATGTTCAGACTGGATCAGAAATAGATTTTTTTAATTCTGTGGTACTTTGATCAGGCTGTTTTTGGGGTGTATTGGCATTAGCTGTCTTGGACTTCTTGCCACCTTAAATAATTGTGATCAAAACGACTGCAATTTTTCATTGTAGGTCCTCAAATATGAGGGCACTCCTTTACCCCTAAAATCATAACATTTTGATGATCTGATCAGCTCTTCAGTCTCCACGGTAATTGGATTTGAGGCCTAATGCTTCCCCAATGGGAGAGCACACCGTTTCCATGCTGAGGCTAGAGCAAAATGTACTATGTGACAAGACATTATATCACGTTTATAGTACGACTACAATTCCAAAAATACCAGGAACTCTCTAACCACAATTATTATGTTGGTGATATACCCCTACTACACGCTACAGACGGTATGGTTATGTTTACTGACCTGTTTGTTCTTGAGCAGTTTTCAAATTTTTCTTCTATGGTAAATGAACTGTTCCTGGTCCAATTGGCATGGAGAGTAATCATGCTACCAGTTCCTCCTGAGTTTTGTAGACTCTAGGGAGCTCGAAGAGTGAGATGTCTGTTGTTGGTCGTGTACTCAGGTTCTGATTTGTTCAGCTGTGCCATTTTTCCCATCTGGGACTCAAAGACTGCAACTGCAGCCATTTTGAATAACAGTTGAAGAATCAAAATCCCACCCTCTCCCTCGGCCCAGGAGAAGCTCTCTAAATTGAAACGTCCCTTTAATTACGCCTCAAAGCAATGCAGGAACGGTGGGATAGGAGAAAGGATGAAGGGACTTGAGTGACAAGGTCACACTCTTGTCCTTTTGTTGAATTAGAAGAGATCGCCATAGATTGCCTGATATATTGAAACACCCCTCTGCATATTTGCAGTTATATTAAAAAGGGATCAACTTTAACCAGCAATGCACAACAAACAGGGAGAAAAACATGGCAGTTTAATATCACAAATTACGCACAGGGACTGACCCCTGTGCACACAGCCTGATTAGAGGCACTTAATTAGAAGCTTCTTGACTCTACATCTTCCATTGTCTCTCCCCCTGCATGTGCAGCTAGGAGTTTAGTCGCTGATTCAATATTTACTTGGCACCCATGTGTTAGTATGAGGGTCTTTTTGGAGTATTATGAAGACACCCAGGGATGAAAAATTAATATTCAGTTGGAAGAAAAAATCTTAATACTGACTCGCAGGTGCAAACCAATTATTGAGTTGGCATTTAAGACTAATTACTACTTTGTCACAAATGAAATGGACTGTCTAGTTTTGGACGCGGTCAAAAGTAATGAAATGTTGGGGCCCGTTGCAGGTGGATGGGGGGGGGGGTTGGCTCCTTGCCATAGTGGCATCCTCACCATTCAGAACCAGTATGGATCGGAACACAACTGTATCCTTCCCTGATTGAGAATTTTGTTTTATTTCTTCAATTGGCAAAACCATAGTTCAAAATCACATTTATGATTTAATGATAATAGCCTATAAATTTCGGTTTATGGTCTGCTGGCTTTTAATACCTGTGTTGAATTATAAGCCGGTGTTTGGCCGAGATTAAAGCAAATAGCATTTTTAGAATCTTGCAGAAAGAGCAGGTCTAAACATTAAGTAGTTGATAGACCGTTTCTATTTTTGTCTTCCTTAATATTAATTCCTGCTGTCTGTCTTCAATTTAACAGATGCCAATTAAAGACTAACTAATTGCAAACAGTTGTCCAAACAATTTAATGTCATGTTTCATGATACTCAGACACATCTATGTCGTTAACACTTGTACATAATGATATATTGAAATGTCTTTTGATATGGGTATGGCATGAAATGCTTTAGCTTATCAATTGCAATTCACTTGGAATCTAGAGAAATGCTGCAAGCACGAGAACTCAACTCAGTGCTTTACGTGGCGGAACCACTTTGACACGACCAGCCCCAACCCCCAAAACACCAATCAACGAAATGTTCCGCCAGACCAATATTGGGTCGAGTCAGTGTCCCACCAAACCAGTGCCACCGGTCATCTCCACCACCAAGGTTCAGGCCATCCACCATCAACAGGGCATAATATCTTTACGGAGGAGGCTATAAGACTCCTGTTAAGCACTGCATCAACATCTGACCTGGTGGAGTGGGACCAGAGCCCCATGCAGAGTGCACAAAGAGCACAGCTCAACGACTGAGCGGCTGAGAGTGGGGGGAGAGGATGGGGGTGTTGGGGGGGGGGGGCGGGGGTGGTGCGCTGGGAGGAGAGAGTTGGGGGGATGGACCCTCGGAGGACCCCTGGGGCCATAGTATGGAAACCTTTCCTTAAACTATGACACCTTCCACACAGTTTCACAGAGTTTTCCCCGAAACTGCCCTGGAGCAGGACTGGATTATATGATTGTATGATGTATTTCTGATGATGTAGTTCTGCAGAGCGGTGTCAGAGCTCCATTCCCAGCCATGTTCTCCTGTGATTTTTCTCCCCCTCTCCTTTGTCGTGAAGGCCTCAGCCTCCCCAGCACTTTGATTTTAAGAAAAGCTGGTTGATTTGGTCTGCTGTGTTCTAGGAGGCATTGGGTGACTGTAGCACCAATGTGCGCTTGTTGTGGCATTAGCACAAACTGCTACCAACCAAGAGAGTGCCAAAAGGATGTTTTCAGGGAGGGTCTTCCTTGGCTCTGCTAGGATAGCTCAAACCAAAATTGTATTCCACTTGTTCATGGTCATTCAGTTAAATTTAGTTTCCAAAACAGTAAGTCAAACCAGTTGTGTCTTTGGGCAGTGAGGTAATGAATGCAGGAAATAACTTCTTTGCAAAATAAAGCCCAACGCCCACAGGCATTGAAGTGAACAGTTGCGTCAAATACCAAATGTTACCCGATGTTTTAAACGCCCATTGACGAGCTAGCAGCATCAAAAATGAAAGATGACAACACAACCGAGAAGCAAGCCGTGGGTGTCACTCTTCAACTTTTCAGTAAGAGAACCTAAGGGTTTATTGCTAGGTATTTTCAAAATTCATTTTTCAACGATGGCAAAGTTGCATCAGCATGATTTTACTTCAGAAATATAGCCATCAGGGAAGTTAACGTTAGTGAAGATTTTGATTTACTTTACCTCAGCTGGCAGTGAGTTAGCTCGCTAACTTACCAGTGTTAAGATCTCACCAGTGTACCTTGAGTTAGGCATGTAGCTAGTTAACAGTAAATTGCTTGATGACTTAAATGCCCGAAATAATTGGCTCCTCACCTCCTCCAATCACGTGCTGCGCAGTAACCAAACAAGGCAAGGATCACACACAAAAAAAAATCTAAAAATCTATAAATAAATAAAACTTAAACGTAAGTTGTGGAATGATTTTAATGCATTTTACTTAGTCACAATTCGTACAGCTCTACTGCATAACAGTATGCTTACCTTCTAAGGACAAGCCTAACTGAAGAAAAAAAAAAAACAGCTTGAGGCCTGGCTCAGATGACCATGGTTAAAATGCAATTGGGATTAGGGGCCTTTGATTTAAGGCCTGTTTTGCTTTAGAGCTACTGCTGTGTTTGTCCTGAAATATTAGCGCAAGGCTGGTAAGGGTTTCACATTTCATTTATTTGAAGTTACCCGGTGTTTGCAGTCGGCCACAGAGGCAAAGCTGGCACGGTGTGAGGGAGAAAAGAATGGGAATTTGTCAGCCCTCCCTTCCTTACGATGATACACACCTTCGGCACACTCCACCTCCAGGGGGACCTGACGACAATGCTGTTTACGCTTGCAAACAGCTTAGTCTCCTGCAGCAGTGACCCCGGCGATGGCATACCCAGTAATTAAGTCATTTATAAGAAATGCAAGAGTTTGCAAATCTGCTGCCCGGATAAACCATAAATAAGGGCTTCTTATCTACGTACTCAGTCGGAACTAAACTATATTTGCTTAATCTACAGTTTTAAAAAGCATTAACAAAAATAAATGTTGGTGGACGTGCACGTCGGTGTCCCGGGCAAATTGGCGGTAATGAGCCCGGAGACTCTGCTCGTTCACATACATTAACACGGCAATCATTATGAAATTAAGGCCCAGATTAATCCTGTTAATGACACTGCAGCGCTCTTGGGAATAGGGTAACCCAGATGTCAGGCTCGCTGTGATGAAGCGGCGAGCATTTGATTGGCTCGACTGGTGAAGAGGCCCCTCCAACAGGATACGCGGTGCTCCTGCGCAGCCTGACCACTTGAAATGCAAATGAGGAGCACGGTGGACTGGTAATGAGAGCAGATTCCCGCGATAAGGATAAGGGGTGGGGGGAGGGAGGGGTGAATAAATTAAAATGAGATCAGAACTGGAGATAAGAACTGGCAGCAGGAACCCTGATGTCCCCAATTAGAGAGGATGTCACCCCCTGTCTCCGTCGCCGTAATAAAGCTCTCACTCGGTATTCCGAATCACACAACTCCAACACTGTTAACATTTTAATGTCTTGTGCGTGCAAGGTAACATTAATTACTTGGCCGTTTGGATGGCTCCTGAATCCCTTTAATGTCTGCTTTATAATGGAAAGCTGAGCTCCGGCTTAGGGCAGTTACATTGAAAAATAATAAGTAATATTTACCGAAACCGGTCAGCAGTCGCGCCGACGTTCAGCTATAATTCTGAGTATTGACGGTGGAGACCTATTGTCATGAAAATAAATTATTATATGAATTTTTAAAAAGGGAGGTGATCCAGGGATTTTTTTTCTTCTCAGTTTTGTTTCCCGTTTCTTCGTCTCGCGGACCTCAGCGTTTGAGCAGCCGTTACACTTTTCGCCTTAATGCAGACGATGTACATTCTGCGCAAATCTGCCAATTCAGATCTTAACACCCAAATCCAATAATTTAAAGCAATCTCCCGGAACTGTTTTGCATCACATGAAAAATGCATGGTCATTTTGAAATTCTTAACCGATTTGAGAGGCACGTCTTTGTCTGTAATATTTTGGCCTTACCTGGCTGAGTTCTCTACCGCAGCTGCCTTTTTCTCAATCTCTCCTTCCAAAAAAAAAGGTCTCAGACTTCTAAGATGCAGGGGTGCCGTGGGGGAAAGGAAATTGCAGTGAAATGAACATTCTTTATTTTCAGTGACTTAAAAATTGACAACTTTCATCTCTGGTGCGCCGCAGCCTGTGTATTGTTTTTAAGGTGAAGTGAACCCAAACCGGAAAGGGTAAACCCATTTTTGTGGGAGAAATGTACTTTTGGTGGCAATATCCAGAGGCACAGGAGATAAAGGGGAGATTATATTTTCCCCCGTGTTGTGGCGGCAGCAAAGGCGATGGAGAAAGACGGCCAATAAGAGAGAATGTAATGGTTGTATTACTGCAATCGCTGATGCATTATTAATGCTAACTTGATCAAGGCAGCTGGACTGGCCCAGGAGAGTTACCCCTGTCTAATGAACAGCCCTTTCTGCTGCAGAAACAAGGCTAGCAGCTGTTTTACTGTAAGGTGTGAGCTTTTGTGCATTTGTGTATACGGTACCCTATTTAATTTACAAATAATTTACACCAGCCGTAATTGACACTATTCATAGAGCATTACTGTGTCAGCTAGTGGTCATGGCTGCCTGCATTTTAAATTAGCACATAAATACAATTTGAAGTCAGCAATACGTCTTTTGCATCAACATTTTTTATTTCCAAAAAAAAAAAAAAAAACTGACAAAAATACATGTGTCTACATTTTCTGGTAAGATGTAAATAGTAAAAAAATTTTTTTCTTAATCTTAAAATTTGAATCTTTACCCTACCTGGATTCATCGATGTATTTAAAGGGCAGAACCCCAGCTATTTTGTCTAATATATAGGTATACTGCAAAACATGCAAATTTGGTTTTCAAATCAATTAATATGAATTTTGTAAGATTTTAGATAAATTGAATAAAACATGGTTCTTCTCTGCAAATGTTCCCCCCCAGGAGTTTGGCTATCTGAAATCAAAGTATTCACTATTTAATTCATAATCGTGCAAGTTCGCAAATACATAGGCAGCACAATGAAAATTCCAATTATGTAATAATTTGGCATCCTGCCCAAGACATTCAGGCACATAAACACACATACTGTACACATAGCTGATATATGCACATTTTGTAGCCAAAAGCGTGTTGACATGCTACCGAAACCTCATTGACATACACAGAAAACAGACATTTTAAAATTCTAAATATGTGACATATTAATTGAATTTAAAATTAATTGGTCACAATAACTGACAGGACAGACATTTGACAGTATTGCAGTACGAAATTAAAATCCATTTTGCCATGAGGACTTTGTAACACTTTGTATACCTCGTCACCTTCACCTGTACTGAAGGCTCCATTGAAACTAATTAGAGTTGTGAAGGGGGGGGGGGGCACATTCTCATAGGGCAACCATTTCCAAATTATGGAGCAGAATTGCATGAAAATACCTCAAACGAAAGAAGCTGAAAGTCTTTTCTATCGACCTGGGGTGCGTTGACCAAAATCACAGATGCTAACCTGCATAGTTGGACCCACTGACTGTGAATGGACAAACTATGTATGTGGCGCTTTTGGGAAACGCGCCCCTGTCCTGAACAATTAATTCCAAATTCGATTAAAATATCAGATATTTAGAATTTAAAAAGTCCAATTTCTATGCATGACAACTTTTCAAATAATTTATGGGACAGAAGTGTAGTCCAAATGTGATTATTAGGAAACTAGACGGGGGAAACGCCAGACAGACGGAAGCATGAAAATACTTTACTCCGCATAACTGGTGAGATTCTGTAGTGCCCCACTCAGGGCTTGGAAATTCACTGGTAAAAAGTAAGGCCTTGTCAAATAGTGTCAAATACAGAGTTTTCTATGGGCTCTAGGGCATTTTCTAAGCTATTAAAGCTTTTTAGTGAAAGGGTTACGTATTTTGTACGGCAGTACTGCTAAAATGTTATCCCTAACACTCCAGAAAACCTTGAAACATGAGCCTCAAGTTTACTCTATTCTGTTAAGAAGAGTGCATCGGGAAACTTTGAGAATCTCAATAATAGATGAACAGACTGTGCACTATTTATAAAGTGTAAGAGGCAGTCGGAGGAAATAAATAACACCCAGTACCTTCAGAGAGACCTTTTGCTCTTTTGTGAATATAGCACTGAGCTGAATATATGCGAACCATTAACTTTCCTTTCTCTGGTTTACATCATTTATCTTTGTTCTCGGAAATATGCACACGCCACAGTCTTTCACAATAAATATCAGGTCATTACGAATCCTTCTTTAACCTGCTTGTCTGGTCATGGCAAATCCAACAAATGAACACTTTCAGCACTGTTTTTGTTGTAAAAGTGAGGCCTGTCTGTTTTCTTTCGTTTGTGTTGCGGCGCTGTGCATTGTCTGGATGTGCATTTTATGGTTTTACTTTGGTCGCACACTGCCCCCTAGTGAACGAAAATCCTTCAGCGCGGATACATCAGTTCCTCTTCTGTATTGCTGTCGGGCTTTTCTTTCGGGTAATTCAGCAGCAAAGAGAGAATCTAAATATCTTTTTAAATTTACTGACACTCATTCAGTAATCAACAGAACTATTTACGGAGCTCAAAAGCGAGCGTGGACGGGTTTCACGCCGTTGTCGCTGCGTGAGAGAACACGTCAGTGCTTGTCAGAGCATGTTCCTGCCTATGGAAAGACAATTGTAGCAGCCACCAACCAAACGCGAGCATTTAGTGAATATTGATTTTTTTTTTTTTTTGGATTTACCAACGTGAACAGAAATATTAAGCGAGGAATTTGTCATTATATTATACACAAAAATAAAGTGTAGAACAATAAGTTAACCCGAAAATTAATGATTTTTTAAAGTGTGTATTTTTCTTCTCTAAAATAAGAAAATTCTGTCATTAGAAAGAGGATTTATGGAAGATTAAAATACTTTTAAAAATGTGTACTCACCTCCTGTGAACAGGCTTGCTCACACCTCACGTTTTTGAGCATTTAATATATAAGGACATTTTTGTGCGTGCACGTGGGTGTGTACATGTGCACGGGTGTGATTTGTGAGCACGCATGCACTTGTGTGTGTGTGTGTGTGTGAGTGAGCGCTCAAAAATGTATGTACTTGTTCCTGTCTGTCTGTGCGTGCATGGATTTATTTAATCCAGAAGCATCTGTGAGAAGCTCATGAGGGTGGTTCCACTGACCTCTGAGGTAAAAATGGCCTCCCAACAAATTAGGGATGCCTCATCTAACTTCTCAAATTCCCTCCTATTTGAATAAGCGTGGCTGTGGGGGCACCGTCAGCCCAGGTAAAGGACAGCCACAGACCCCGGCTTTAATAAGCAGCCCAGGCATTGTTTACTGCAGGGATCTCCATGTTGATTAGGAGCAAGCTGGAATAATGCATGAGGGATGCCATCTTCACACTCACCTTGCCTGGGAGAGTCCAGCACATACATACTGATTTACGCAGGTTGAGCTCTTCAGTCAGTTATGACTGAGGTTAATGTTATACTTACGGCAAACGTGCTGGAAGGGTAGGAGACAGGTGTCGGAGGAGGGAAGGGGGAAGGGGGGGGGGTTTGGATGGGTGTAGCTGGAGGATTTGGGGAGCCCATCACTTCCAAAAGGCGGTACTAACAGCTGGAATGCAGGCCGGATTAGTAGCATGACAGGTTGGAGGAAATGTCAATGAAGCGGGATTTGATGGTGCAAACTGAAGCGTTGTGCGCTGTGCTGAGACTGGCACATCAATCTCCTGGCAAGCAAACCAGGATCAGGAGTCTGGTCTTGGGGGGGGGGGGGGGGGGAGGCTTCTAGTCATTGGGGACACAGACGCAGGGATATCTCGCCTGTTATGGAATGAAATTCTGGTGAGGTAGACGCGCCAGCCAAAATAGTCACGCAAAGGACAGGAAAAGATATGGCGGCGGAGCCCTGAATCGACAAGGCGATGACATGTTTCCAAAAGGTACTATACATCAGCTCCAGACGAGATGAAATGTGGGGCACTGCCATTGATTCAACCCTCAGTGCTGCAGCCATGCAGCTTTTATGGATTTTACAATACGAGAGGTTATTTTTCTTGTTGACTTATGTGATTTTGTGTGGCTGTACTTAAATACGGCAAAATTAAGGTCTGTTCTGAGGGCCATTACCCTTCTTGGCTTCCAAACCAAATTGGATCTCAGTTGAACCCGGTGGTATACTGCAAAAAGTGAAAGATAAAAATACTAGGTATAATGAATTTACTTATTTTAAGACTTAAAACACTTATTTATCTATCACAATTTTTCTTAGTTGGACAAAAAATTTTGAGGTAATTTTGACTAGTTGCCAATACAATAAGAAAATTTCTCTTGTCAAACTAATAGTAACTTATTTTAAGTTACTATTTACTTGGCAAGTGAAAAATTTAAGTTACTATTTGCTTGAAAAGTGAAAATTTCTTACCCTATTGGCAACTAGTCAAAATTACCTCAAAGTTTTTGGCCATCTAAAAAAAATTGTGATAGAAATAAGTGTTTTAAGTCTTAAAATAAGTAAATTCGTCTCACCTAATATTTTTATCTTTCACTTTTTGCAGTGATAACATTCTTATACAATACAACTACTGCAATACTTTATAATAGTACCTTGTGTTGTATTTGGGGTTGAACTTTGAGCTTGTGTCATGTGGAAACGTTACACTTGCATGTTCGGCTTCTTTTATGGGATTCTCAACATTAATCTTTAAGACCTGTAAGAAACATCCTGCCTTTATTCTTTGCCCAGGCAAGTTTTTTTAAATGTATGAGGCCCTGAATAAAACAGACCCAGATCTTCTGTTCAACTTGGTGTATTATTAACCCTTTGTGCGCTATATACGTTTTCAAGGAATCCTGAATCGTTGAAGACCAGTCATGTGGCAACTTGTTTAATAGAGCTCCCCTGCGGGAGCTCTTTCAAACAAGTTGCAACATGATAGGTTTTCAACAGCGTCTGATTTTGATATCTTACATTATCGGGCTACTGTACTTGCCCACGACGCTAAAAGGGTTAAGCTCTTTCAGGGTTTTGTTAATTCACAGCACAAGGTGGATGCACGCTGATGTGAAACATTCACCTATCTCCCTTTATGGTCAACTTAAATAAGCATCATAGCAAAGAAAAGGGGCAGGTCTCCGGCCGGAGTAAAACAACCATGCAATCAAACAAATAACCTCTGCGATAGCAGACAAATGTACAACTTAAGTGGAATAAAAGAAATTGGGAGGGGTGATTTAGTGCCCACCAACGTCTGTGTGTAAGGCATCACACTGGTAACCTGTGGTCCACCAAAAAAAAAAAAAAAAAAAATGGCTGCTGGTCGGGAGCGACTGCTGAGTGGTGCGGCGAACGAGCCCAAAACAAAAGCCGCCACCACCAGCTCGGGCTCTGAGAAACGTTGTAACTGAATTTTTCATGACTCCTCCAAGCACTCTATGACTACAAAACTGGCTGCTGAGGCTGGAAAAATGTGTGTGGTGAAGGTCAGAGCCTTGGGTGAAAAAACAGATGCAAGTCTCGCCTGAGGGACACTAAAACAATAACTTGTTAGCAATGTCTATGAAAATGCCAAAAATGGGAGATGTTTTCCTCTTTACGGTGGGAGGGGAATATGTCTTTCTCGCCGAGTGCGCTTTTGCATTTTTATTGACTTTATAGTTCACCTGTTTCCAAAACGAGACCACTGAGTGGAGACGAAGTGAGTACAAACAGTTAGTAAATGAACGGTAATCCGGGGTTAATGGCCAGATCTTTCTCCGGTCCCTCTGGAGCAATTTTTGATGCAACATTTCAAGAATGTCTTCTGTTTTCATTTGCTGGAAGAAAGGGCGAGCGCTATTGATGTGCTCTCTTTTCACTCAAGAACCCCGTCTGTTTGGTGGCCATTGTACTGCGCAGTGTAATAGCCATTTTACTCCACAGAAATGATGGCAGACAAGCAAAGCCCCCAAGGCCTTAAGCAATGCATTTAACACCCCATGACTTTGTGCATGTAAACAGCTACGCTTGCGTGACATGAAAGATACTAAGAACCCAGCCACTACACAATGGCTGTCGCTCACAAATAGAAGACAGGAAAACTGCCCTTTTCTTTTATGTGTTCAGTTTCCTACCTACTCAGTAGGAAGCAAAAGAAAAAAAAAAATATATATATATGTATATATATATATATATATACACGCACACACACAAATTAGGGAAAGCAAGACAAACAAATATGTGGGCTGAGGGGAGAGAATTACTGTAGCATCACCTCACCTGTCATTACCTTCGTTAGCACTTAATGAGACCTGTTCTATTCTTGGTCACATCTCATTTGGCTTATCCCAGTCCCTTTGAACAGCTGGGAGTTATGGAATCTGCTTTGAACGAGAAAATTCTTTCTGAATTTTTGAGTCAGAAATGAGCCTTTTATTCCTTCTCTTTTGCTCAGTCCTCCGCTGTCATCCAGCAACTATTTTTTTTTGTTTGTTTGATTCTTGCGAACCAGTGCCAGGAATTTTTCAGCGGAGAGGACCGGTGGAAGAGAATGCAGACAGAAAGAGAGGGAGAGAATGAGAGGGATGGCAAGAAGCACAGGACCCTGGCGAAGAGCACATTCGCAGTGTAAATTTCTTCATTAATGTTTATAAATTTAACAAAGGGAGAAAACATTGCCACAAGACGGCGGGGCTCCTTTTGAAGGCAGCGTTTCTAATGATGACCCTTGGCATACTCGATGCACCTGGGACTTCCTCAAGAAGCAGCTGATGAAAATTAGCCTATTCTCATTTCAAACAGAATTTCGCCCATCCCCTGATCAGAGCGTCAGCTCTCGGTCCAGGGAGAGAGCACGGCGCTACCAGAATCACTCAGCCGCCCTGGCTCTCCCCTGGTAATTGTCGCAGGAACACACAGTGACATGACTGTAGGATGTGAGGGGTCTGGATGTACTCGGGCTGTTATTCCCTGTTTAAAGATTTAAACCATCAGGGTATGATAGGTCCCTTTGATGTTTGCTAAGCACAGAGCTTGGATACAGGAGAAAAGGGAGGGGGATGCGTCGCGGGGGGAGGGGCGTTACCAGGAGGCAATCGTCTTTTTTGGAGCCACAACCAGGCGGGGGGAGAGGTGGGCAAACCCCTGTCTCGGTGCAGTCGCTCAACAAAGGGAAGATAGAAGCTCGGGCTGAAGCTGGACTCAGTTCTGACTGTGAGGCAGAGATTACTCACAGCCAGCCGAAAAGTTTAGATATGGCCCCCCACTCCAGCAACTTCCAAATTTTTATTCCACTCTTCCTTATTTTATCTTGGGCAAAGGCTGGGCTGGGTGTTCCATTCTGCTCGATCCTATTTTAGAGGTCGTTTAGGGGTAACGAAAGCTAAAAGTTCACATTGTTCCTCGTTCTCGTGTACCCGCTGTGCGTAGTTGTCATCTTTTATGTGAGGTAAAAATGTCGGTTGTCCAGCGTCTCCTGGAGAAACTCTCCCACAACAAAAACATTATGGGCATTTCTACCCCTGCCCTTCCTTAGGAGCAACAAAGTATTGAGGACACACTGCTATCTGCCACTACTCATCCGCACATCTCATTATCTTCTCTGACCATCACTACACTGCTCTTGCTGTTGAGTGAAATCTTGCATGTGGTCCTCATTCCCTTCCTTGAAATTGCCTTGAATTCTCTGTAAAAAGAAAAAATATATATATATATTAAAGATGAAATGGCTCTTCAGTTCCAAATGCTTTCGCTCACTGCTCTGCTGTTCCCCCGATTTCACAGGTGATATGGCAAGAGCAGTCTCGTCACGCTCGGCTCGTGGGAAAGCTTGCCTGCTATTATTGCATTCTGTAAATGATCATTAAGTCAAAGTGATGAACAGATAGGAACCAATCATCAGCATAATGCCGTGGAGGAGGACACAAATTGGGTTGGGCCAAATAGTGAATGGTTTGGCGAATCAGCTTAAACCTTTCAGCAATGATGCGAGACATCAAAGTCAGATGCTGTTGAAAACCTATTGTGTGGCAACTTGTTTAAAAGAGCTCCTGAACAAGTTGCCACATGATAGGTTTTCAACAGCTCAGGATAACTACATTTTTCATTTCTTGAAAATGTATTCGGTGCTTAAAGGGTTAAGCCTTGCCTGTATTTCACATACTTCTAGTGATTTGTCAAGGCACTGAATTTGAACGGCAGGCTCCAGTCTACAAAGGTACAACTGACGATTACTCCACAAATTTTGGGTGTTTCAATTCACCAGGGTGACCTAAGTGATGCGGTCTTCTGCAGCAGACAGATGGAAGCAGGTGTCTGTAATGGGAATACGAAGATCTGAAAGCATTTTAGCAACAATTACAATCTTTGATGTTTTAATCTGCTCGCATCAAGCGCAACAATCCCTTTGTTTGATTTTCTTTTGATGACATCCGATGTAAAAATCAGTCCCGCTGATTGTCAGCAAATATGACACTGTCAGTAAGGAGACTGCAAGAGTAGCACGCTAATCGAGCATGTCGTCCATCAACTTTTTGGGAAAATCAGCAATTTTACGAAACTTGAACTCCATGTAAGCAAAGTACCCCAGGAACACTGGTAAATACTGGGTAGTAATAGTATGCAGCTTAAGCAATGATGCCATTAATTATGTTCTGCATCTACAGTCAACTTAAAATTCTAATTTCGCTGACAAAATATTGTATTTGAAGACCACAATGGAAAAATGATCAGTCTCATTTTCACGTTGTGGAGAAATGATTAATCAAAAATTCAAAACGATCTTAGAAACAAAGCGCCGAAAAAATATGCCAAAACATAAAATATTATAATAACTATATAATATTATTATGTATTATTATAATTATAATAATATATAATATATGAAATATACAAAAATGCAAAATTTTGACTCTGATCATTTTTCCTTTGTGGTCGTCATTTGCATTTGACTTGTCAGGACTTCTGTTGACTTGACCTTTAAACGTTGAGCACATGTCAATCATACACCTCTCATAAAGTCTCCTTGCTTTGCTTTTGCTTCCAGCCTTCAGAAACTCCAAACTTCTTGCTTTTCCTCCTCATTTTCTGATTATCTGCATCTGTTGCTTATGTATTTAAATGATCCTGTCGAGGTCATTTATGTCATTGCGGAAATGTAGTTGTCCCAGCATGAATCTCCACTTCGCCGAAGACTCTGCTCTGATATGACTCCACCCACCTGCTACGCTTTGTGTTCTCTCCCATAGCTAGTCCTAGATCCTCAGTTTAATACCTTTTGTAATCTATAGTGTCATAATTTTTTTCACATTCTTAACATAGCATGTTTGAAAATCTAAATTTGCAATACCAGAACCTCTGCTCTGATCAACAGTCCTAGTAGGCTCTTCAAAGAATTCCAAGAGGTTTGTCAGGCATGGATTTCGTAAAGCCCCAGTCGGAACGTTTCCCTTGGTATTTAATTCACTTGTCTCAAATCATTGAGCATTTACTCCAGTTTGTAAAGATGGTCTATGGATAGCTGATAGCTGTGGTTTTGAGATCATCGTACCTACTGCTTATAGTACCCCTTGGGTATTTTCCTGCAGAGCCAGCTGCCTAATTAGTCTTTAATTTGTTACATTTGTCTGATAGTTCATTATCTCCAATATCTCAATATCAGCTAAGATACTCTGCCTACTTAATATTACCCCCAGTCTATTAGTAACTTCTGCTGTAGTAAGGCTCTAAACAAACTATTTAATGCATCCTTATTCATATACAATGACGCTCCAAAAATATATTAATCGTCTAAACAATATGCGCCATGATAGATATAGAGGCACTGGTAAAAGTCAAAAGAAGTGGGGAAAAAAAGAATTCTTGTGATAAAAGATAAAAGAAAGAAAAGATTTGTGGTCTAGTCGCTTTTAGCAAAATGAGACTCAGGGGTTATCTGAGTGAGGCCTTTTGAATACATAAAATGCATTAACAAAGTCAAGAACACAGGATTATTAGCCCCCGCTACTAAGTGGAGCAGGGTATATAGCAATACCGCTTGTTTGTCCATCTGGATGAGTTGGGATAGGGTCTCTCAGAAACTAATTTACACAGATAAATGAAACTTTGTGTGTGCGTACCTAGTCATGACCTTGACTGGATTTAGAAACATGAATCTATGGTGGTGGGAGATGATGACAATGTCTAAGAATGAGGAGGTCAAAAGTGCAAGTGTGTGTGGAACTGCTGGGCAGGTTAAGGTGTGTTGTGATTGAATTTAGTAAAACTGCATGAGGGTTACATTATGCAATTATGTCTCTTACACCAATTCTTGGGGGTTAAAATGCCCGTTAAAAGTAACATTCCCAGACAAGTGCTATTGTAACCAAGCACATATTCACCATTGTGTTACCCTGTCACTGCATGTAAGACGCATTAGCCAATTAAATAAATAGGCCTGCAGCCTATGCGTCAGCAACACTTTTATGGTATCTCCTGGAATATTAGTTCCAATATTCAATCAGCTAGCAAACCTGCACTATCAAGTGCCTGAACTCATGCCTGAATTTAGAAACGGCATGCCTTCGCCATTAATAAAGTGTCCGGTACTTCAATATGCACTATGCCTCTGTCACAGGCGGCATGATATCAGCTTTAGAAATTACACAGGACCTATTTTGTTCACGTGAGGCAGCTATATATGGGGGATGAATTGAAACAGCCAACATTAAAAACATAGGGATTGATTTCATTGAAGAAAAAATTGAATGCAAGTTAGTTAATGCATATTAAAATGCTTTTATTGCCTTGATAACACACATGCCCTTCAAATCCTGCCATCAAACATACACCTGCTGAGTTTTATAGGTGCTGCAAATGTGAAAAAATAGCTTTAGAAAGTAAGCTGCAGAAGTAATTTTTAATGAAAGAAATGACCGTTTTAACTGCTGGAGGAGCGAGTTGATTATTAAACGCTGCGTTATTATTTCAATGTAGATATAGCCTAGCCTACTGATATAGCCACTTTCGCTTTAATTCGCATTTTTGGCATGGAATTTTAGGCACATTTGTCACTACAATACTTTGACATTCTAGAGAGGGAGAGATGTAACGTTAGAGCGGCAACGATCAATGAATGACATGACCAGTTCCTTCACGGATTAGCTAGCTCCAGTTCCTCGGATTCGGTCCCCAATTCGTTCACTGAACTGTTGTGCATGTCCAGTTCCATCCCGCAGACTTGGTTACGGAAAGGCCGTAACAACAATAGCTTGACAGAGTAGGTAGCTGCATCGGGACTGCAATGGAAATAAGCCTTTGGGCTTTATTGTGTCATCCCTGACTATTTATGTATTTTAATGTATGACTCAGATTGCTGTTTCATATTTTATATTAATAATGGCCAAATAAAATCAATCAATCAATCCCACCATGAGTGATTAATAGTGCTCTTCTCAGATATTGTAATGTTTTTTTAAAGACTGGGCGCAACTAAATGTATAATTGCATAGAGTCCCGGCAGTTTTGGTGAATCGAGAGTTTGCGACTTTATTTGCAGAAAGCTGACCCAAAGAAATGAATCCTTACGTCGAAGCACAAGTTCCTCTCATTGACCGAAATTACTTGCTCACAATGAACGTATCGTTCGCAAACAATCCACCACTATTGGTCGGAGGGTGGAGAAGGGAGGGGACAGTATTTCCAAATTATGATGTTTTTTTTTTCTTCTTTTTTTTCCAGAAAACTGCAAACCGGAACTTCAGTAAAGACAGTAAATTGTTTACCTGGCTTGGACATTTGATCAAATATTTGTCCGCTGAGAACTATTCAATAATGTTCATTCACTGTGTGACAGTTGAAGGGTCCTGTCACTGGAAGGGTCTTCTAATCAGTACGTGCCCTGGCTACATTACCAACGAGCCTGGCTCTTTGGTGACGTGGTCAGCGTGCATGACTATTACGCGGGAGTCTAGAGGTTCAAGTCCCCGCCCGGGCCCTCCTTTGTCCTGCTACAACAGGAAGGAACAAAATTATTTCAGATAACAAAGCAGTAGTTTTTGACCTGTGCCTCTGATCTTTGTGCATCATCACTAGGACACTAATAGCAAGAGGGATGTATATACTGCACTGGGATCAGTGGCACAAGAAAGTATTTTTAAAAATTATTTTTATTTTGACTGAAGTCCACTGGGAATGCACAGCTCCAAGGGAAAATGTTCTGCAGACATTTTGCCTGTAAACCCATGCACTGTTTTCCAAAGGGAACAGAGTTAATTTGCAGACATGCCCCATTAATTGCATATCTCCATTTACTTAAAACCAGCGGAGCCGACACAAGCCTCTGCATAAATCTAAATTCATAATAAAAACTGCTTTTGTTGTATCTGTATACCTATTATGATCAACAGAATTTGAGAACTGAAGTGATTGACTTAAATACAACACAGAAAATGATCTTAAAAATTGTGTTAGAGGCCAAGCCGATATTTACAAATGAGACCAGCTGGCATTCTCAGCTTGTTTAAAAAGGAATTTTGCAGTGGATCACATTATTATTATTATTATTATTATTATTATTATTGTTATTATTATTTATAGAATTACAGTTTTAATAAGTATGTTGATGTGCCTATTATATAATGAGTCATTTAAACATGTGCCTTTGTTTCAAAATCCCTGAAATAATTTTGTTTGATACCTTGACAACACATCAATGTCAATCAAGACATCCAGTGGGAAAACTGTTGACCCACAAATTTGCCGCTTCACTTTTGATCGGCTCATTTTTAAAGTCAGACAGCCAGCTGTTATGGATCAATTCCACACAGATCACCACTGGCACCTGATTGGCTTGATCAGCAGTTCTCAACGTCATTGCGGAATCCCCCCGCCCTTCCCCCTTGCATGCTGGCTTTTGTTCCAACCACAGTTGCAAACGTTGGATATTAACGAGCTGTTTGTCTTAATTAGGCGCCTTTCATGTTTAGAGCTGCCATTTACCCCTCTTAACCCGCATCTTGACGGAAATATTCATGAATGCCACAAAGAATGAAAAACTCTTCTGTCTATTTTTTCTCATTTACTTTAATAATACTGATGCAAACGAGATGCACCCTCCAACTGTACCCACCCCAGGGTGTATTCCTCTGAATCAGTGAGCATAATTACTGTATAATGTACTGTACAAAGAATTGTTTGATTAACCATGAGAGGCTCTATTTTACTCTCAAAGGTGTACTGAGCTGGATTTGTCCGTTGTGTTTGTTGCTGTGTCAAAATTCCAAGTTAGCCCCTCCTCCCCAGTTCAACCACACCAGTCATCAAATGGCAAAACGTCAATTAGCAATTAAATTTAAGTTGGAACATCAAATGATGTGTTTCTGAACTGTTTTCAATTTGGTTAAGGGTGAATAGACCTTAAATCAATCCTTTTCCCATATTCCATGCTTTGCCAACTTTTTTGGGGTGTTCTTTGCATGAAATCATGATGCATTTGTCCGCATCTGCCATCGCAAAAGAGTTTCTTGAAAAATGTGTTAAAAAAATTCATTTCACGAAAGAAAGACCGATCATAAATTTAATTGCCTATTGGTGACTCAAGACATTGATTGGGACATGTCACAAGCACATCAACAATACAACAAAACAATTAAAAGGAACTTTCTGCCCTCAGGCAACCATGCCTAATATTGGCACCCTTGTCAAATACCTGAACAGGCTATGAATATTTGTGGTTGCAACTAATCCCCCCTATCTTCGATTCAATATATTAACAAAAATATAACCCTGAATTGAAACAAAATTATTGAAGGAAAACCGTCCTGCACCCCAAGAAAACCTTCGAAGAAAAATCTAACTGAAGTACATTCCCACTCATGTTTTATTTATTTATTTATTTATTGCTTTTTAAGTTTATCATAATGATAAAAAATCGTAAATGGATACCCCCCACGAGGACGCCCGAGGTCGGAGGTCAATGATCGACTTTGTAGTCGTGTCGTCTGACCTTCGGCCGTATGTCTTGGACACTCAGGTGAAGAGAGGGGCTGAGCTGTGCTCTGATCACCACCTGGTGGTGAGTTGGATCCGCTGGCGGAGGAGGAAGCTGGACAGACTTGGCAGGCCCAAACGTGTTGTGAGGGTCTGTTGGGAACGTCTGGCGGAACCCTCTGTCAGAGGGGGTTTCAACTCTCACCTCCAGAAGAGATTTGACCAGATCCCAAGGGAGGTTGGAGACATTGAGTCTGAATGGACCATGTTCTCCACCTCCATTGTTGACGCGGCTGTTCGGAGCTGTGGCCGTAAGGTTTCCGGCGCCTGTCGTGGCGGCAATCCCCGAAACCGGTGGTGGACACCGGAAGTAAGGGATGCCGTCAAGCTGAAGAAGGAGTCTTACCGAGCTTGGTTGGCTCGTGGGACTCCTGAGGCAGCTGACCGGTACCGGCAGGCTAAGCGTGCTGCGGCCCGGGCGGTGGCAGAAGCAAAAACTTGGGTATGGGAAAGGTTCGGGGAGGCCATGACGGAGGACTATCGGTCGGCCCCGAAGAGATTCTGGCAAACTGTTCGGCGCCTCAGGAGGGGAAAGCAGTACCCTGCCAACACTGTTTACAGTGGAGGTGGGGAGCTGTTGACTTCGGCTGGGGATATTGTCGGCCGGTAGAAGGAATACTTCGAGGACCTCCTCAATCCCACTGATACGCCTTCCGTAGAGGTAGCAGAGGCTGGGGACTCAGAGGCTGACTCATCCATCACTCGAGCTGAAGTCACTGAGGTAGTTCAGCAGTCTATTCCAGGGTGCTGGAGAGGAGAATCTGGCCGATAGTCGAACCTCGGATCCAGGAGGAACAATGCGGTTTTCGTCCTGGTCGTGGAACACTGGACCAGCTCTATACCCTCCGCAGGGTGCTTGAGGGTGCATGGGAGTTTGCCCAACCAGTTCACATGTGTTTTGTGGTCTTAAAGAAGGCATTCGACTGTGTCCCTCGTGGCATTCTGTGGGAGGTGCTTCGGGAGTATGGAGTCCGGGGCCCTCTACTAAGGGTCGTTCGGTCTCTGTATGACCGGAGCAGGAGCTTGGTTCGCATTGCCGGCAGTAAGTCAGACCTGTTCCCGGTGCATGTCGGACTCCGGCAAGGCTGCCCTCTGTCACCGGTTCTGTTCATTATCTTTATGGACAGAATTTCTAGGCGCAGCCAGAGGCCGGAGGGAGTTTGGTTTGGGGACCACAGGATCACATCCCTGCTTTTTGCGGATGATGTTGTCCTGTTGGCTCCTTCGAACCAGGACCTTCAGCATGCACTGGGGCGGTTTGCAGCCGAGTGTGAAGTGGCTGGGATGAGAATCAGCACCTCCAAGTCTGAGGCCATGGTTCTTGACTGGAAAAAGGTGGCTAGCTCCCTCCAGGTTGGAGGAGAGTTCTTGCCTCAAGTGGAGGAGTTCAAGTATCTTGGGGTATTGTTCACGAGTGAGGGAAGGATGGAGCGTGAGATTGACAGACGGATCGGTGCAGTGGCAGCAGTAATGCGTTAGTGCTGCCAATGCGTTACATTGTTCCAATCTGTTGTGGTGAAGAAGGAGCTGAGCCGAAAGGCAAAGCTCTCGATTTACCAGTCAGTCTACGTTCCTACCCTCACCTATGGCCATGAACTCTGGGTCATGACCGAAAGAACGAGATCTCGAGTACAAGCGGCTGAAATGGGTTTCCTCCGCAGAGTGGCGGGCCACTCCTTTAGAGATAGGGTGAGGAGCTCTGTCACCCGGGAGGAGCTCAGAGTAGAGCCACTGCTCCTCCACGTCGAGAGGGGCCAGCTGAGGTGGCTCGGGCATCTCTATCGGATGTCCCCTGGATGCCTTCCTGGGAAGGTGTTGTGTGCATGCCCCACCGGGAGGAGGCCTCGGGGAAGACCCAGGACACGCTGGAGGGACTATGTCTCTCGGCTGGCCTGGGAACGCCTCGGGATACCCTCGGAAGAACTGGAGGAAGTGTCTGGGGAGAGGGAAGTCTGGGCATCCCTCAGTCTGCTTAGACTGCTGCCCCCGCGACCCGGCCCCGGATAAGGGATAGAAGATGGATGGATGGAAATGGTTACCCATGACTGCCTGTTTTACCAGGATATAAATATGAGATGATACATGGTCAGTTGCCCTTAATCATCTATCAACATGATTGAGATAAAAGATTAAAGCTATGTGGTGTGACGGCGACTTGATGAGCCTCACAAAAGGTGATAAGAAAATAGCTATTGCCATTTTGACTGTCAGGACAATAATTAAGAAGTTTATGGCATATGTCAGTGTAGAAAAATCCATCTGGAAGAGGACATGGTCAGTGTGGAGGATGATTCAAGTTTTAAAGGGAACTCCAAGGATCACACTTGGAGAATTACAGATACTTTTTTATGTCTCAAGGTCAAAAGGTCTCAAAAACTTTGATAATATGCTATATGCACAAGTACAAAGTGTTACAAAGTGTTTCAGGGCTGTCACAAAATTCTAGCTGTCATCAAAAACAAATGTATGTGCCTACAGTTTGATTTACATTTATCCAGTTGTGGATGGTAAATTTTGTGGATGAGCACCACCAAATATTTAAATCCCTCTGTCAGTCTCTTCTCTGATTCGAGCTATTAAAGGCTTTTTGGTAGCCAAGTGATCCAGGTCTTTCTCCATTTCTATTTAAATCCCTCCGTCACCATCTTCAAGGGAAATGTAAATTGGGATATTGTCTTTGCTAATGAGTTTATTTGGGAGAAAAAAATCACCTTTGTTGAGATCTAATTTGTTACTGATAAGAGACCAAAATGAAGCTTTCGTACAGATTTTGACAGGCACAACGTCAAGCTATCTGATCAGCTGTGTTCAGCCTATCAGTCACCTGAGAACTCATGTCAATAATAGTGCATTGAGAATAACGTTAGTCATTCAGTTAATTTCCGTCCTAACTGATGTGTCCAAACGTCTGATGAAAGTTAACTTATGACAACATCGCTGTCTCACTATCCACAAGCTAGCTGGTCAATCGACAGCTAGTAATGTGAGATGTATCCAGCTTCACACTTCATTGTGCTATTTTGGCCACTGACCTCCTCACCATCACTTAGCGAACATTATCATTCATGAGTACCATTTTGCATCTAAAATGAACACTTAGTGTATGTTAGTGTACATTTACATTTAATTATGCATCATAGTGAATTGAAGCAGGGATATTTCACGTAATTACGTCATGGAACTGACGTTAGCAATTTACGGTGCCTCTAACGGTGTTTTTTTCTGATTTCAGACTTGCTAATGTAATGTTGAGGATTATATTTCAATATTTCTCATCATATTCAACAGTAAATCAATAACCATTATCAATAATCATAATCAGTAACCATATTGTGTAAGCAGCAGTAACACACACAGACACACACACACACACACAGGTGCATGCACAGACTCACACACACACACACACACACACAGGTGAATGCACAGACTCTCTCTCTCTCTCACACACACACACACACAAGCAGTTCACGCAGACATAAGCAGTTGGCTTCTGTAGTTTTGATTGACATCTGTTCAGTTGATTCAGGCAATATCTGTTCAGTCATCAGTATAATTCACCATCATTCATCAGAAATCATATGCCGTAGTTATGCGCACTCGCTTACAGTAGCACAGCTACATGTGTTACGTGAACTAGAAATATGCATTACCAATATTACACTGGAAGAGGGTTGTTATCTTTTGGTTGCAGTTTTCAGGGAAAATTGGCAGTGTTTCGTTTTGCCTGTCTCTGGGATGACCTTTGACCCAACTAAAAGTCCTCTGAAACAAGAAGCCTTGAAGTAGTTATTTTGCAAAGGATGCCAATTAATGATGAAAAACATGAAAAATAAAAAGAGAAAAACAAGTAACATGCAGACACCACATGATTATACCATTGAAAAACAAGAAAGTAGCAGACATTACGTTAGTGAACCATTGTAGTGTGAGAGGGCGGAAAAACCATATTTGGAAGATATTTCCTGTGATGAAGGAATAAAAACTGGGAGTGAAAAACAGAATATCAGTTCTTCTTGCGCAGAAAGAACTCGGCTTTATATTCATCGATATGCCTCAATAAAGCCTAATTTTGAAAAGACTCAGTCTCTCTCCAATTGTTTGAGGATGGGGGAACCTCATAATATGAAAATATTTCTGAATGAAAACCACAACAGTGCTAATGACCACTTTACAGGGGGAGGTCGTATGCAGCCAGATGATACAGTCAGTCATAGTGCAATATTTTATTGCAACAAATGAACGGATAAACATTCTTTTCTGATCAAAACTGGTTGCTGACTGATCACTTCTTGGTGAGCCCAGTCTGATCCCAACTCGTCATATAGTGAGGCTCCCTGACCAAGCATTGATTTATACAATGAAAAAGGAGGGTTTTGGCATCCTTTTTTGATGCCAGTTTAAAACGAACCGTATCCCCTAACCCCTAACCCTTAACCCAAACTCTAAACGTCAAATAAGGACGCCAAAGGCCTCCTTTATCATTGTATATTGACGCTTGGTTGGGTAGCATCACTATATGACCAGTTGGAATGAGAATGTGTCAGCAGGGTTCTTTTGCATCGTCATATCGGTGCACAAGCCACAAAAAAAAGTCCATTTTCATTCTAGCACAAAAATTCACTGTCGGTCCCCATGTCGGTAGATGGTGAATTACCCCCACCCTAAAATGGGTGTTGGTATCTCTCTCTAAAATCCCATATTCGTTGGGCGCTATTCAGTATTTCAATTATCAAATGGATTTAAAAACAGAGGTATTATTTCAAAAACACTTCTGTTAATATTTACTAAGGGTGCCAATATTTCTATAAGACATTGTATTAACAGAATCAAGGAACAAAGGAATGTGATGGTCTGGATTAATTGATCTTGACTGATCAAAATAACTAATCTGACTATTTTAATTTCAGGAGTAATCTAAGCATCTTAATCCAGGAGGCAAAGCCAATAGAATTACGTATTTTCGTCTTTAATTTTACCATTGTGACTGTCAACATTAACAAGGAACTGATCAGGCTTACTATCATACACAAACACCACCAATAATTTAGAAAATACCATGGGGACGCACTGCTATCTTTTTCTTGTTTTTGTTCTTGGGGATGTAAACTGGGATTGATATGATAGCTATCATTACCAATTTCAAATTCGTTTCAGCCTGACGCTTTCAGCACTGTAAAATTCCTGCATTGATAGTTGGCGTTCCCGTAAATAAACTACGGGGCTTAAAATTTCCTTCTCCTGATGCTTTTAGTGCACCAATCACAAACATCCACATAGTCAGGATTAATAACGTTTGTGTTACATGAAGTTAACCTCAAATGTGATGCAAAACATTTGGCCATCACCTTCCCCATATTGATGTCTTACATTTGCCTTCTTGTACTTCATATTTATTATTTTTTTTTTTTTACTGCTGTAGAAAGAAGCTCACGCAGTGGGAAGGAAGAAATGGTAGTTGCCGCAGTTTGCTGCAGCGAGGTCAAGGGTTACACGCTTGAAAAAAGCTCCCTGAAAGTTCCAGAAAATGGGGCTCGCCTGTCTTGTCAAAAGCGCTCTATCAAAGAACGCAAAGGCCAGGGATGCTATTCAGAGCCACCAAAGTGGTCCAGCAGGCCTCCGTAAGAGCAAGGGTCCTGGAAGACGGCGCCGTCATTTGCGGCCAAGGCGTCGAAGGAGCAGGGAACACACTGTCGGGGAAGCGAAGCATTAACGATCAAATGCCACCGCTGATGTAAAATCAAAGGCAGTGACATGCGGTGCAGTGCGGTCCCATTTAGAAGCAGATGTCAGGGAATTGGACTTTATTACAGCTGTATTTGAAAGGCAGGCCAGGTCAGGAAGCAATCATCGCGCTAACACCTCCCTCTAAGTAGCGCTGCGAGTCAGGGGTTGGTGACATGAGAAAAGGTGTCCTTCTCGAAGTCTCTGATGCTGAGCGGAAAAAGGACAAAGTGGCGAGCCATTCTTTTATTCATGACAGCACGAAAAATCTGCCGGGCCTGTTTTCAGAAAGCGGAAAACGAGGGCCTGTCGATGGGGTATCGCTCAGGGATAATATGAGTGCAGACGCTTGCGTGTGGAAGGGAGGGAGAGAGATGGTATGAATGACTTTTTTGAGAAAAATACACTTATCTTGGCATTTTGTTTATGTCTGTGCTATATGTTAAAGATAGACAGCAATTGACTGTATGTGTGTCGTATTGTCATTATTATTGCTATATATCGTGCGTGTGTGTCTGTGTGTGGTCTGAGTTTACCTTCCCTTTTGGGGACAAAATGTCCCCATAACATATAGAATTTCAGATTTATTAATACTTATGGGGACATATTCAGGTCCCCATGAGGAAATTGAGCTATTTTAGGGTTAGTAGTTAAGGTTGGGGTTGGGATTGGGATAAGGATAGGGTTAGGTTAAGATTAGGGTTAAGGTTAGGGTTAGGTATGTACTGTTGAGGGTTAAGGTCAGGGAAAGGGGTTAGGGAATGAGTGCAAATCTATTGAATGCACACGCGCGTGTGTGTGATGGTTTGAGAGAAAAACGCGTGTGATTTCATCTCTGGATGTTACATACTTGCGTATAACTACATTCCACAACAGTGGTTCTGACACCACCAGACACAACCAGGCAAATACAGTATAAGCAGAAGAATGGATGATTCATTAGGATCCCTCTCTGTAGAATATCCTCATTCAGCAGGGCTAATTAGAGAAAAACCGACAGGAATATCCATGTTGATGTCGCCTTGGCCTTGGCAGCCCTTCACCTGGGCGAGGGATCGGACCACGGCTCTGCAGAACATGTTTCAGGAGCAACCCATTAAGGGGTCTTCAGAGTAAAAATTGCACTTCTTTTTTTTTGGAAAATTTACATATTTTTGATTTTCACATAAAATAAATAAAGGAATACAGTGAGATGCCAGTAGACACCAGGAATCTATGTTTTTCCTCTGATTCAATTGTTACTTGCGACTTTAAATGCAAATTACCAAAAATCACAATTTTGACTGATTTTCAACCTTGTGGCATTCATTAAATCATTAACACTCATCTGACTGACTTAAAATTTGGACTGAAGTTGTATATGTTGGAGATCTATGAAATGACAGGATTTTCCAGATAGGTGCATCCCTAAGGGGTTAATTTTGAAAATAAAGCAAGTTGATGATAGAGATTTTCGTTATGGTTACATAACAGAGCTCATTAAATATTCATAAATGTTCCAAACAAAAAAATCCTCTCATTAGAATTGTCTTCAACCTTTAATATGAGACTAATTTGAGTAAAATCTGACCATGGGTTATTGAAATATCAATGCCGCAAAATATTTTCAGATTTTGTCATTAAAGAGCTGTTTCCATGGCAACCATGTCCATTTTTATCAAAATTCTACATTTTGAGGTTAAAATCATGTTGAGTATGTTTATTTCTTAATTCTTACATTATTTTGGTTATTTGTACACTTTACCCCGAAGACCCCTTAACCCATCGTGGGTATCCCTACTACTGCTGCGAGAATGGGCTGGCACCAAGTCTCGCTGCGCACAGCAGGCGTTAAACATTCACTGAGTCGTGCTGTACCTTGCAGGTTGGTTTACAAAAAAATAAATTAATAAATGAAGGCTTGTACTTAAAAGCCCAGAAAGCTGCATTCACTCTGGTCTTCATAAGAGTGTGGTCTTGTAATTCAACTTAAAATCAATTCATTCATATTATTATCATAAGTGGAAAGCAGTATTGGCTTTTTAGAAGTCGCTTTAACTTATTTGCAAAATTATCTTGAACATTAACCTGTCTTTTGCAGAGCAGGTAGATACACTGAGTCAAAAAAGAAACTTCACTCTTCACTCTTTGCAAATATTTTCTTGAAACTTTTAATAAAAGAGTTTTTATTATCACTTGGGGTAAATGCATTGTCAAAGACATCATGGCACATATCAACTCCGACGTGCACAGGGTCGTAGCACATGCGAGCGTACTTTAAGCTAAATCTCGTGTTCCTAGTCAGGTGACCATATGAGAGATGTGCAACTGAGCTTACATTAGCATGTTAGAGTGACATCTTGGAAAAACAAGGTTTTACAGTTAATTATTCGTTGATTTTCAATGCCACGGCTGTCAAACATTCAGCGTGAACGTGCCATTGGCATGCTGAATACGGAAACGTCCGTCACTGACGTTGCAAGGGTTATGGGATTCAGTCGAGGGACTATCCACGATCTTCGGACACGTTTCCAACAAACTGGCACCACAGCTGGCCGACCTCGTTCTGGTAGCCCACGTGTGACGTCAAAAGCAGAAGACCGACAAATTGTCCTACGTCATTTGCATAATCGATTTGTCATTGCAACGTCCACGAGGAATGAATTGTTTAGAGGTCGTGTGACTGCCCAAACCATACGTAATCGCCTGCGCACTGCTCTTATTCAAGTTGTAACTTACCATTTTTACTCTTGGACATTTCCGTAGTATTTCCGGTGGAACTGGTTACATTATAGACATTATTTTTATGATACACCATCTTTAATGAGTACAGAATTAAATAAAATCACTATTTAAAACCTCATTTCTTGTATGTTCAACTTATTGACCTCCAAACGAGTGTCAAGTTTTTATTTTGGCTGAGTATATTTCAAGTACAATTTGAAATGCTATGATCTTATTTCAAAAATAAAATGCTCTTTTCAAGATTTGTTGAACAAAAATTCTGATAGCTTTTTTCTTACCTGGAGGAAAACAGGCTTAATTATAGTTGGCACCAATTCTTTCAGCGATTCCTGTGAGGTACAGTACCTACCACATCTTAGTTTTGAACGTTGGTCAGCAGCCCGGTCTTTTCTAAAGGGGAGGAAGTCTTATAATGACCCTGTTGCCAGTTCTTGTTAAATAATGGAATTTCTGATTGTGGCATTCAAACACTGGAGTAATTTCTCATAAATGCTGAAAACCAAAGGCATTTTTTGGCGAGGCAGTGCATGATCGCACAAATGCAGTGTCATGAAAAATACTGAAGCATTTCTTCTGGAGTTGTTTTGTTGTTAAAATCAGATCACTGATTTAAAAACAAAAACAAAAAAAAATTCCTATGGACCAAGCACTGGTTCCATATAAAAAAATAAACCAGGAGCTTGCAGCAAACTGGCAGTTAGAAAGCGTGCAGGCCATTTGCGAAGTGTCAATTTGATCAATTCTGGAAAATACAGTTAAATATTGTATAAATTCATTTACAGTATAATGTGAGCATTCCAAATGATTAAGGGTCTGTAGATTCTGGAACCCACGTGGCAATTAATTTTCCAGAGCTCGCGCTTTACTATGTTTTCAATAAATATTTCTCTAGGTCTTGAATGAATTTTTCATGATGAGTGTGAGATGAAAGTGCAAGATGGAATCTGAGGACAAGGCTCTGGCTGCTGACATGCTATGAGGATGCCGCTGTCTCACTCTGTATTCACTTGACATTATTTCTTTAATCACCAGCCATCTGCTTCAACCACATTATTACGGATGGAGAGACACGTGACATGTGCTTGCACATCAGAAGAAAACGTATAGATATTTGTTTCTCTCACAGCCTATCTATTTCAAAATGCACAATTCTTCTTTCTCCTGGATAAATACATCAATGAAAGCCCCAGAGTAATGACAAACTGAGCCACTTAATTGTTACCTAAGAGGCTATCAGTAGCTATTAAGATCACTATTCCTTCCGGCAGTGCATTATACACTCTTACACTCCTCTTATTATCACTCTTATTATTATTATTATTATTATTATTATTTGGCTTCAACTTTTTCAGCCTAAATTTCATATTCTAAATACTTTAACACCATTTAAGCCATCAACACTAAAAACTTAATATTCAGCATGTTTTGCATGAAGTTGCTTCAGAATAGATTTTTGATATTCCAAGTGTGTGTTTTTTTTTCACATTGTAGGATTAGAACTCATGATTCGTGGCTTTCTTCTCTTTCAAACTTTCAGCTGGAGAGTCAAATTTTACAACGCTCAGTGAACGTCATACTCTATGTGCACAGTTCCAATTTTTTAAATGGTGAATGCGATTTGTCAGATTTTGGTGTTCCCGCAATTTTGTAAAATATTGTACTTTTTTCCCACTACCTTTGAAATGGCAGTCGATATGCAGAGATTTCAAACCCAGTCTTTCGGAACATCGAACATTTCCTCCATACTTTCTTGAAAGATCCCCTATTATGCCACCAGGTGTTCAGCTAACTTGCCATTATGGGCCAGTTCAAAGTTCCCCCCTCCTGACATCACAAGGGGGAGCGACCACCCAGAATAATGAAATCTGATTGACAGCTTGGCTGAAGTTGATCAATTCTTCTTGCCTCTGGTTGGTTACTTCCCCATGTGATGTCAAGAAGGGAAAGATTTTGAAATAGCTTGTAATAACTAATTTGCTGTGCACCTGGTGACATAATAGGGGACCTTTCATAGTTTTGGAGAAGTGAAAGTTAATGTTTTATTCAGTGTTTAGAAAATATCATGGGATTCAGTTAGAGTGGATTATGACATCACACACTGTAACCGGATTATGACATCACACATTGTAGCCACCTCATGCACACGAATGGGCTCTGGATTAATTCACAATTATTGACTCCAGTTGGGATGAATCCAATGATTTATCCTCCTTGGACAAGTGATATTCCCAGAGGCGCAGCCCAGAGAAAATAATAGAAAAATAGGAAAAACAAAAAACCAGCGCAAAAACAACAGGTATTCAGCCAACACATTCTCACTGTGTACGCCTGGCCCTAGAACATCCATATTCTGAAAATAATTGTTTGAATGGTCCTGCACTCCTAATATTGGGGGTTGCCCACCAATACATTCTCATCCCGACTCATCATATAGTGGTGCTACCTGACCAAGCTACCTGACCTTATTTGACATTTAGCATTAGGATTCGAGTTATGGGTTAGGGGTTAGAAGGTTATTTTAAACTGGCATCAAGGACGCCAAAAGCCTCCTTTTTCATTGTATATCGACCCTTGTTCAGGTAGCGTCACTATTTGACGAGTCGGGATGAGACTGGACTCGTTCAGCAGCTACTTTACCTCTTAATAATCAGAAAATTGACAACAAAAACAACAGTGATTCAGCAACCACACCTCTTGAACCACAAATAATACTCACAATTACGTAAGGTTCTCCAGCTCCCGAAATAAAACAATCTGAACAAAAAAATTCAGGTTTTAGCAGCTTCAGTGCTTAAACTTCCTAAGTATCCTTACAAATGCAACAGATAAGATACACTTTATTGAACTCCGTGGGGTAATTTTTCCTCTGCATTTCTTAGTTAGGAGCAGTGGGCAGCCACAGAGCAGTGCCCAGGGACCAACTGCAGTTCTAAAGCCGGTTGCTTGGTCAGGGGCACGGGTAGGAGTGTTCCAATGATGCAGGTTTTTTTGTGGGTGGGGGAACCTGGAGGAAACCCATGAGAACACTGGGAGAATGTGAAGACTCCGCACAGAAAGGCCCGGCAACCTTCTTGCTGTGAGGCAACAGAGCTAACCACTGTACTGCCGTGCACCTCAGCTTTACTGCTTGGACCCCAAATAAAAATCATGACCAAAAAAAAAAAAACCAGTGTTACAGCGGTTTTGCTGTTTGAACCCCTAATGAACAGCCAAACAAAAACAAGGGGGTTTCAGCAGTTTTGCTGCTTGAATTCCTCATGAATATTAATTTTAGCAAGGTTGATGGTATCCTAACCAGTATCAATGATCAAACTCAATCAGGATTGAATTGCAATTCATACTCAAATACAAAAGTATATTTACCCCCGCCATGGAGGTTATGTTTTTACCCGTTTTTTGTTTTTCTGTTAACAAAACAACTCAAAAAGTTATGAACGGTTTGGTTTGAAATTTGATAGGATTATAGGAGGTATAGTCCAAGAATGAGTTGATTCAGTTTTGGAAGTGATTTGGAACATACTCTGGATTCTGGATCTGGGAGAATTAAAATATATCTGTCCAACGTGGGTCTGTGAGATATTTCTCACTGGGTCACTCAAAAGGTTATGAACAGTTTGGCATGAAATTTGGCAGGATGATTGCTGGTAGTCCAAGGAAGAGTTAATTTAATTTTGGAAGTGATCTGGAATGTATTCTATAACCAAAACAACAGTCATATGGCATGGCGGAGGTATGTGCACTACTGAGTGGCTCCTACACTCTTAAAAGAGGGGGTTCTTGAAGGTGCTATGTAGAACCATTGAGGTTCCCTGCTAAAGAAATGGAACCTTTAGCTCAAAAAAGGCGCCATTTCCTTCACGAGAGGATTGTTTGAACTTCAACTACCGTTTATGGAACCTTCCAGGAGACACTCATCCTACACCCCCACACTGCTCCTGATGTGCAGGTTGGCGCCTTGCATGGCAGCCTCTGACATCAGGGGCGGAGGCATAATTGTACAGCGCTTTGGGGTCATGTCATGTGACTAGAACGTGCTATATAAATGCAGTCCATTTACCATTTCAACTGAAAAATAAAGGTAAAAGGTCTAGGGTATGAATGAAACTTTTTAATGTGCTATGTAGAAGCCTTTTATAAAAAAAAATGCAAGAACCCCAAGGGTTCTTTAAATTGAACCCTCTGAAATGGTATATAGAACCTTTTGAGGGTGCCAAATATGTACCAAGCTATAGAACCGTTAAAGGTTCCTTATGGAACCTTTTGTTTTTAGAGCGTAGTATTATTATAAATTATACAGGTTTTGTAATTAGCCCACGTTCAACAAAATCCAATTACAACTACTCCTCATGTAATTCAGTTGATTTAGCTAGTTCAGGCATTTAACAGTGCTGTCTAATCAGGGATTTGTGAAGTACTTTACCTACCACAGTACATCTTCACAAATAATAAACAGGGTAATTCAGCCCTGATTCCTGGCGTGTTTGTTTTCAGTGATGCCAGAATTTTGCAAGCAATTACAAAAAAAAAAAAAAGCAGAAGTGCTTTGAAGAAGTGTCTTCAACACAAAGGCGAATCCCACTGGTCCCCTAGTGCAAAATGTTCTCTTCTCTCAAAAAGCCACGCAGATTCTCTTGAGTAATTGAGATCAATTTTCTGCAAATTGCCTTAGTGCCCTACCACCTTAAATAAAGTTCCTGTGGGACGCATTCATCAGTTAACGCTCATTATATTAATTAACGCTTCTTTTATAATTTATAAAATATATGACCTTAAATACCTCTAGCCCTTGGGAAACAAGTCACAACTTACAACCCCAACTCGGAAAAACTTATGACAGCATGGAAAATGTGCATAGAAATGAAAACTAGTGATTTCTAAATCAGTATGAAAGCAAGATATTTCATGTTTTTGTCTGGTCAGTTTCATTTTTTTGCAAATATGAACCAATTCCTGCCATTCAGGCCTGCAACACATTGCTAAAATGTTGGGAAAAATGGCAGCAGGTGATTTTAATCAGTATTTTGTACAAAAGCAGCATCCATGGAGGACTCAGTCCTTCAGGAACATGACAGGCCGAGAATCGCCTCTTTGCCCACAGATTTGTGAGAAGATCATTAAAAGGTTCAATAAACAGAGATATGAAGGGATTTGGATATTTCACCATCTACAATGCATAACATAATCAAAATTTTCAAAGAATCTGGAGGAATTTCTGTGCATGAAGGGCAATGGATTTTCAAGATTTCTAATCTCAGAAACTCAGACAGCACTGCATCAAGAACTGTCATTTATCTATGAGTGATATAACCTCATTTATCAACGAGTGATATAACCTCATTTATCTATGAGTGATATAACCTCATGAGCTCAGAATTCCTTGGAAAATCTTTGTCAAGCACCTCAATAAGTAAGTGCATCCATAAATGCCAACTTCACTGTGAAAAATGGAAGCTCAGTGATGGCTAGACATTCTCCTTCAGGATTTTCTGGTGGAAAACTGAATTCCTGGTTCCATCAATGGCAAGTCACCCAGGTCCTGAAGCAGCAAAGCAGCCCCAGACCATCACACTACCGCTGATTGTCGGTATGATGTTCTTTCTGTTGAATGCTGTGTTACCTTTCGCCAGATGTGACAGGACCCATGTCTTCCAAAAAGTTACACTTTTGACTCATAAGTCTAAAGAATATGATGACAATAGACTTTGGTGACCTGAAGATGTTTTTAATGAAAATGAAGTGAGCCTTTTTATTATTCTTGGTTGGCAGTGGTTTTTGACTCTCAGCTCTCAATCTGACTCCCAGTATAAATAAATAAATACAAATAAAAAGCTCTTCCATGGATGCCATTTATACATCATATTGGCCCTCACTATGGTTCGCTGAAGTTCCAGAGCCTGATAAATGGCATTGTAATCCTGTCCACACTGATCGATATCAATGACTTTATATCTCAACTGTTCTTTAGATTGCATCCTCGTGTGCTGCTTTTTTTCCTGCTTCTCTTTTCTCTTTTCCAAACTTCCTGCTATGAGCAAAATCAGTCGACCTGTTCCTGAGATATTGCGCTAACAAAGTTTACAAAGGTAAGACGTATGTAATCGGGCCGTGACCTTGTAAATGATCTCAAAGTCACCAAAAATGACTGGGGTCACGGGACCCTCCAAGTAGTTGACGGTGCCAAATATGAGCAAAATCGGTCCAGCTCTGCAGCGGCGGGGGACAAAAAACTAAAATTCTAGTTGAGGCCCTAGGTTTTTTTTGGTTTTCTGATCATGCAAGAGGGCAAGATAGAATATCACAAACATTATGTTGTGCAGTGCTAGTATGAATCATTCATCCATTCTGAAATGAATCAATCTATTTTAGCGCATTCCCAATAATCTCAATAATTCCCAATAATTCAATACAAAATGAAAACTGCATTTTCAACATCTGTACTGTATGTGCTGAAAACCAATCAATTAAGTGTAAAGTTTTGCAGAACAGCATTTATTGCAGTTGAAGAAAATCCTTACTGAGGTTGTGCACTAACATGGGGCCGTAAATATTTAACTAACTTTCCACCCTAAACACATTTATATTTAATTAGGTTTTTCGTGAAGTTTATTCTCAAAGCAAAGTGTTGGACTTGCATAATTATTTCAGTTTAGCATTTTTTCCATCCTATTACTTGTATAAATACAAGAAGTTGAGTTAAAGCTCCTCTGAGGACTAATTTGAGAAAAATATGCATTAATTACTACAACCTAGACAAGAAATAAGAACTGCCTAAATATGCTGTTGGTGAACATCAATGATGATTCAAATCTTCAAACGAACAGGAAAGGACAAGGAGATTTTTTTTTCTCTTCTACAGGCCGTGTTCTCTTCTAGGACTTAGGCCGATCAGGTGTCTCTCCTCGAACATTTATCCCACTATCTAATGCTTTAAATTTTCAGGCTGAATGAGGATCCACAAGGAGGCAGGGGAGGAATGTTTTTAAACAGGGCGGTCCAGGGTCATTTTTATAAGAAGGACATAGCTCAGTGCAATTAAGACAAACAATGCAACATAATACAAGCCAGGTTCGTCAAAATCAAATTAGATGCAATTACAAGACAAGACCTTAAAGTAATTAATTTTCCACTGGTGCTAAAATAAATAAACAAACAAACAAACTGTACCAGGCCTTTCTATTGTCCCCCGTCGCCCCGGCGGGACGGGGGACATAGAAATGCTGTTCACCCGTCCGTGCGTCCGTGCGTCTGACCGGGAACAGTGTACTCGCAATAACAGCTTTGATGGAGGATCACCAAATTCACACCACATATGCCTCTCACGAAGGCCTTGCTCAAGTTTAATGATGATTGACCTTGACCTAGTTCTCAAGGTCACTGAGCAAAAAGATATGAAGAATACTGTACTCACAATACCTTTTGACAGCTTTGATGGAGGATCACCAAATTCACACCACATATGCCTCTCACGAAGGTCTTGCTCAAGTTCAATGATGATTGACCTTGACCTAGTTCTCAAGGTCACTGAGCAAAAAGATATGAAGAACACTGTACTTGCAATAACTTTTGACAGCTTTGATGGAGGATCACCAAATTCACACCACTTATGCCTCTCGTTTAGGCCTTGCTCAAGTTCAATGATGAGTGACCTTGACCAAGTTTTCAAGGTCACTGAGCAAAGAGATGTGAGGAACACTGTACTCGCAATAACTTTTGACAGCTTTGATGGAGGCTCACCAAATTCATATGACGTTCTTATTGGTTTGTTAGGAAGATCTCAGCCATGGGCACGAAACTATGCCTTGGCGATGCGTCCATCATCCACAAGTCATGAAAATTGATCTCTCTCATGACCCATGGTTATATTTAGCTCATATCACAATGATCCATCCCTCATCCATCTCTCTGTTCAACCAACGACCAATGAGCTACAGTGTCATTGTACTTCACATTATTAGTGGTACAGTGCACCACATCATTTTCAGCCATCAAAACAGTTTTTGCCACATGTTTCTGGTCTCTTGTGCGACGGGGGACACAAGGCCTTCAGGCTAGCAGGCCATTTTTGTTAATGCTTCATACATTTGTTTAACCCTGACTGATGAAGCACATTGCTGCTCATTTCTCAAAAAAATCACGTCGGACGATGCACCCCTTGATGGTGGAAAAGATTTTACAGTATTTTAGAACGGGCAAGTTATTGGCCTGTATCAAGCAAAGAAAACAATGAATAAGAAAAACAAGTATGAGGAATCATTTTCACAGACAAATTTGCCACCACAAAGTCCTGACCTTAAACACATTGAAGGTTATTGGGATGTGCTCAAGAAAGACCACCGAGTGGTTCAACCATTTTGTTGAGAAGACAAGATCTCGGCTAAAAATTATAGCATTTCTGATTGAAAATAAATGTCCTGGCATTGCATATGGTTGTCAAAACAATGACAAGACTAATTTGCACTGTAATCAAAGCTACAGGGGTTCCAACTAAATATTTGAGTGTGCGACTTTGTTTTGGACAGGCAGTGTATATTCGTGTGTGTGTGTGTGTGTGTTGATATTAATTCATTCTCTAAAGCAACAGTTACTATTTATATCAGAATTTCATCCTTAATGCAATCCTTAGCTTGTGTCAAAAAACAAATACCATTCCCTTTGCCCATCCATTGACTACATAGTACTATGCCGTCAAAGTCCAGAACTGCTATCCACTGTTACTTATGGATTCCATCTTCTCCGACCATCAAGGGTGCCATTACTTCACTAAGTTTGACCTGCACAACCCCCACTGCCTAGTCCAAATGGGGAAAGGAAATGAGTGTAGACAGTGTTGAACATCCCCCGGCTACAATGAGTTATTGGTGATGCCATTTGGGATCACTAACGCACCCACTGTGTTCCAAATCAACAATGTCCTCCACAATCACATCACCCACTTTGTGTATGTGTACCTGGATATTTTTCTGGTGTTTTGCAGCATTCTGGAGGAAAATATCTGACACGACAACCAGACAGGATAGCCTTAGTTGCCCTTGTGGATCAAAGAGCTTTGGGCACTCAATACCCTGTGGCTTCACTTAAAGTCTAATGTCTCGCTGCAGACCTTGACATTCACCATTGTCCAGAGATAATCATTTTTTGCATTATTTGTGAGTGGTTTAAATATTTTGGCTCACCAATTGGTGTGCACGCATGTGTGTATTCAGTATATATACACACACACACACACCCACACACACCCATACACACACACACACACACACACCATATGTATAGCGTTACTCCCGTGTTACAATGGCACATTGTGTTAACTTATCATAGTGAAAGGCTAGTAAGTCATCTGATAATCTTTGTGCAATTATGTAAGTACTGCTCCTATAAGCAAACAATAAAACTCACCTTCTTTGGGATGGTTGAGTGTCAGAAACATCATCATTTGTGGGCTCAATTATGGTCTCAAAAGAGCCAAAAAGAGCTGTCTTCATAAATTCATCAGTCTGGAGCTTTTTAGAGAAACGAAGGCTCATCCATGCAAAAAAATTACCAAGAACCTTATCACATCCTCCAAAGGGGACTGCTGCCCTCACAAGACAATGCAAACTGTCACTAATCCAGACAGACAGTGAAGTTGCAGGGCCCAGTTATTGGCTGTGAAAGACCATAAGAGCACCTAGTTTGAGAAATAGATGACTCAAAAGGTCCTCAGCTGGCAGACTTAATTAAATGGTGCCTGCAAAACACCAGTCACTTCCTCATCAGTGAAGAGGCAATTCCAATGTGCTGACCTTTCTGGCAGAGTTTCAAAAACAAAGCCCCATATGAGACTGGCCAATAAAAGGAAAAGATTAAAATGGAAAAAAAGAATATGGGCATTTAATAGGGCAGTTGGATTAAAAATGTGCCATGGATAGACATATTCAAGTCTAAGATGTTTGGATGGCAGAGAGTAACATTTGTGAAGCAAAGATGAGAGGATACTGGATGAGTACTTGATGCCAGCTATCTCAGATGGTCAAAAAAATGTGATGGTCTGTGGGTGTTTTGGTCCAACTAAACTGGTAACTCTATCTAGAGTAAAGGGAATCTTAGGCAAGAAATTCCATCTCTCAGTTTTTGCCAAAACAATCTGGCCAACCCTTGATTGGAGCCAATTTCATCCTGCAACAGATTCATGACCCAAAACACTGACCTATTTTAGGAAGGCGCAGTCAACTGCTATTCGGCCTGTGGTTTACGGATCAGCACCGTCATAGGGTCTCAGACCAACTGAGCTCTCTTTGGAGCAGCTTGATCCAAAGACGGCCGCTCGGCTGACATTTAAACTAGATAACTCGGTCGCCACAGGGTCAGAGTCGTGTATCTCCCCAATCCCCACGAGAGATCACTTGCAAAATTTTCCAGCCGCAATGTTACTGTTTTTACTCTTGCTATGGCATTAATATGCATCCCTGTGTATAGATGTTAATGTGGCTCAAAATGAGCAGAAAACACAAAATCTGCAAAAAAAATTTTTTTCAATTGGATGTCAGAAATTGCTGTGAGTTAATCTTGAGCATCGCCAAATAAACATCTTTGATTGAAAAAATTTAGAGAAAAAATCCTATAAACTTCGAAGCCTCCAGAGCCTGGAACAGAATATCTCTGTTACGGCGGCGCCGGAACTTAACCACAGTATCTCCTGACTATCATCCTCAGGGAGATACAACTAATGAGGAGTCTTGACCAGTTAGTACTAAAACAAAGATTAGCTACATGTTTACACAATTTTGAAAAATGCTGACTGAAATGCCACTTTATTACTCATATTAACAAGGAAAACTGGCCACTCCTGATAGGGTTGGAGTGTTTTTGGGTGTCACAAAATGTTAACGTAAGGGAAAAGAATGATGGAAATAGGTCAAGACCAATCATTAGTTTGCGATCATTAGTTTCTCAAACTCCAGTCTTCGAGGACCTCAAGATCTGCAGGTTTTCGGGACATCCATTCAGTCAGCAGTGCCCTCAGGCCCCATAAAACAAGGTGTGTAGATGAGTCATCAGCCAGTCATCATCTTCAATTTAGCACTGAAGTCCAGGAACAAACTAACAACCCACAGACACAGCGCCCACCCCGGATTTGAGTTTGAGATCCCTGGTTTAGACAAATATTTTTATCCCCTCAGTTTTCAGCTCATAAGCCACCACTGATATAAAACGCATCGTTTTGATGCAAAATTGCATTTCAATCAACCTTATCCAGTTGTAGATACTCCAGTCTTTGTTTTTTTTTTTTTTTTTTTTGCAATTTACACAATAATGAAGCCTGGGTTAGATACCTTGCAATGCATGGTGCGCTGAAAACCAATGCGGAAGTTGACAGAGTAGTGTATCTTTATTGTAAAAAGGATAAATCATTTTATGAATTGAATTTAGCTGCTTATTTAATTGCAGCAACATTAAGAAGAAAGCTGTGCGCTAACCTGCCAATGGATTTTCTAATCACTGGAACATTTTTCAGAGAAAATGATTGAAAGACGATCAAGACTATTAATTAAAAGGGCATTTTGTGCCTCCTGTAATATCAGCCAACCAGACATCACACACACACACACACAAACAAACATACATGCACACACACGAACGCAGTCAAATGCACACACAAACCCCATCTCTTGCTCATGCTTGGGATCTTAAGCCTAGTTAAAGATTCGTTCTTAAAAAACCACACTCCCACATTCCCTCTTGGCTGTGATGGCAGGAAAAATTATGTGGTGTATCATCAGATAAACTTTTCCCCCTGCTTGATAAGACCTGTATGGGATCCCTCGAGTTTTCATTCAAAGAAAACTCTGTCAGGCCTCCGGGGGATGTTTAACTGATTGAAACAGCAAGTATTTAGAGAACTTCTTTGGGAATTCAACAAGTTTAGTGCTGTCAGATGCGGACTTAAACTGTCAGGTAGCATTAGGTTTCAAAGACTCCCTATAGGAAGTACTGACCAATCCAAGGTGATTGCACAATGCTATGCCAGCACAAAAAAAGCTAAGGGTGTTCCTGAGACAGCTGGCATATTAAATGAGCCACGCAGGCACTTAATTTGAATATGAAACATTGATGCTAAGCACATTGAATAGTGTGAATATCACAGATTACTGCAGGATGGACATTTTTTTCATTGTTTTCCCTTAGATATCAAACATTTAATTGAGAAAGAAGCAGTTATGTTGAACAGAGGATGAATAATGTAAAATCGCGAGGATTACTGTATAATACAGGGTCTAACTGATACATACAGTTGCTTCAAAATAACCTTAATATTCTTTTAGCAGAATAAAATTTTATAGCATGTAATATTTAGAAAATAGAAATTCATATGCATTATTAAGATTGTTTCATACATTTGGGTTAGAAATCAATGATGAAATTGCAAAATGAAAATGAAGATACACATTTGCGGTAGGTTATGGAGATCGTGTCCAGGTCGAAGGAATAACTCTAAACTTGAGGTTTGAGCGCCCTCTACCTACTGTATGAGATATCACGGACAATGACTGAAACCTTGTAATATAGTTAATGTTCCCTATTCGGGATAATTCTGTTTCTGACTGAATAATTGTATTTTCAACGTGAGCATATCCACTAAAAATTGATTTACAATCATACAAGATTAATTATAAATTAATTTAATGCACACTATATTCCAGTTGATCATACTGCACCCAAATGAGAAAAAAATATTTGTGACTGGCATTGGCAAGTACGCATATTTTATACATATATAGGTGTTCAAAAGTAAATTGAAAGCATAAGTTTGCAACTAAGTGCCCACCATTCCACTTTTGTAAGCTGAACAATTCAATGAAAAATGTACGTTTAAAAATGGCAGCATGTCTTTGATTATTATTTTGATTAACAAAAATAAAAAATAAAAATAAAAAACACACACACACAACAGGAAGTCATACAATTAAAGTGAAGTTGCATCTTTTTGTTCCTTACTATTGCTGTTGTGTTGTGTTGCTGTATTTTCCATGTTGAGGTTAAGTTCAAGAATGCAGCCTCATGGGTAAGTAAGTCTATTTTCATGACCCTCATACTTCAATCTACGAAGTATAATCAGTTATAGATTTTACATCTAATACTGTCAAAAATAATTTGTTTGCTCACCTAGACAAAGTCGAGTCCTTGTGTTGTTTTGACAGAGTAAAAAAGTTCTCTGAATGTAAAGAATCAAGTTCAGTCGTGATTAACTTGACTTTTCACACCCACAGAACTTTACTCAGTCAAAGCAACAAGGTAACCTGACCAGGTCAAGTTGAGCAAACTGATCATTTTTATCACCCCAGCATACTTATGGGGGGGGTATAGTCATCAGTGTGATCGTCTGCCTGTCCGTATGTCCGCGGTCATTTCATTTCCAGAGCAGAACTCACATGCAGTTCAAAATTTTTTTTTCCGCAAAACTTGCTGTGCGAATTAATCAGGTCCTACTCTAGTGCTTTTTAGTATTTTGATATTCCTGAGATTAGATTGCGGGGGCCGAGGGGATTTGTCATCCTCTGATGACTCTTGTTTATAGTGTTAGGACCCTGGGCACAGAGAATCCCAGAGAACTGCGCATATAGATGAAGCTGAAAGGACTGCACACAGCGATCCCTGCAGGGAGTGGGATATGGGAGGCTGCATCGAGCGCTCCGTGATCGGGGACCTCACCTTCGGAAACCAAGTGGGGGGGCAAAACAAAGAAAAAAAATAGAGATTTATAAGCCTTTCAGCTGCACTGAACAGAAAATGGGGAAAATGCCCAAGGGGGAAATTTCTAAATTTGTGGAAGCAATAAAGTGTTCAAGTTTTGCGGAATTTATAGAAGTTATGGAGCTGCAGCCTGAAAAGGGGAGGGGGGTTGGGGGGGTTTGCTGAAGAAGAAATTTAACAGCAGTTGAAGAACAGCAGCATCTCCCCACAGCGCTTGAACCATAAATGCTGATATGAAGGGGGTGGGGCAAAGGAGGAGGCCAATTTTTTCCCTCCTTTTTCTCTCAACTCTGATGTCAGCAAAACTGTTGGTCCAGGGCCGCAACCTGCTTCTAAAGACTCAGCAGGAGGTCGCCATGACACGTGATAACATGATTCACATGACAACAAGGGGCCTCTTTTATAAACGGCTTTACCCATAGGTTTATGAATTATGTTTTTCCACAAAATGTCATTTTTATTTTTCTGTGCGTAGGTATCATTTAGGTATGAAATCCACATAAATTTTTATAAATAAGGCCCCAGGTCTGGCTGCTTCACACAGTGCAGTCACACGGGCAACACCTACACCCAGGGAGGCTGGGCCAGTGATTGCGGACCTCCGGCCATAGGTAATGGCGTCTCTGGGATTCGAACACCCAAAACCGCAGGGCTCCCAGTTGTAAGCCACACGAAGGCCCGGAAGCCAGTTTTTTTTAATCAGGATGTCTGTCATGTTACCATGACGGCATCCTTTAATGGCTGACAAGCTAACCTCGCCCCCAGGCACCGGGTAGGGCTCGGTGACTCGGAACGACAGCAGGGCATCGTGGCAATCAAACTGAGCGCAGCCATTTCAAAGCAAGTTGTCCCAATTATGCCCAATTAGAGGCAGTCAAGTGTCTGGAACGATCAGGTTGGACGAGACGTATAAAAGCTGCTGGCCTCGGTTGCCACGCAACGTTCCCCGGTAATCAGTGACCTGCACAGTCAAGCATTTAATCACCAAATGTTTTCAAAATACATCTCAATTTGATAGGGCTGGGAAGGGATAAAGGGAGGTGGTGGGTTCACATAGAGAAGAGCAGCCCGACAGAAGTCATTAAATAGTAATTACAGCTCATCAGCCGGGCGAAGTGCAGTCGCAGAGGTTGAGCTTGTCTCCTTCAGGCATTGACGTCGTGCCAGGACACTGTGGTCCAAACTGTTGTTGCTTTATTTGTCGGCATGGGTGATGGCGCTAATTAGCATGCTAATCTCCAGGCAGCCTTACCATCACTCACTTTCATGAAATGAAGTACCGCATTACTCTCTCATTCACACTTAACCGTGCAAGGTAACTCATATTTGTGATCAGGTCTTTTTTGCCAGCAGTTAAAAAGGACCATGAGTGAAAATTTGTTGTTACATGAGCAACGCGAGATTTTTCTTCTCTCTGCATCCACACGCGCAGTTCAGGGTGTGTTGGTGTGCGGTTCGAGTGTGCTACGGAGAACATGAGCAGACTAGTAGGCAAGCGGTTCAACCTAAAAATCAACTCGTACGCGACCCTCCCATGACCATTAGGGAATGTGAGGTACAATGCTGAAATGAAATGGCAAAGTAGTTTGTTTGCTAAATTTGTTACTTGCAAAGGATCATCAAATTTGATGAATATTTGTGACCACTAGAGGTCACGGGTAATTCAAATAAGTGTCTACGTGAGAAGGAATGTTAAATATTACGACACGATCATTTTTCAGAAATAGTCAAAACCCGTAATTTTGTATATGGATAGATGAGTCCTATAGTACTTATACAAAGGCTCAACTCTTTATCTGTTTTAGACAGATCTAACAAGGTGGGAGAAAACAGACTGCCCAGAGGAAACCCATGCGTACAATAAGGGGAGAGCGCGCAAGCTACACGCAGAGATGACGTGGGCAGGCGGTACTGGAATCAAAAACCTCCTTACTGCGAGGCAGCAGTGCTAACCACTGCACCACAAACTTCAATTTCCTCACTACCATAACTTTTGCTAACAAGCCATTGCTCCACTAAACATAGAATTTTGGGGCAGCTTAAAAACCAAGTTCACGGTGAAAGGAACGTTGGTGATTTCAGCCATTATCTCTTCGAATCCATTCATTCATATTAGCTGTTTTGATATCTCAACCTCTCACATTTGGATCGGACCGACTGCCTGAACACTCCATCTGGACATTCTCCAACAATCTTCCCAGAGTCCAGTGATAGCATCATTTCTGAGCAGGTTCTCACAAACACTTTAGATTGGCTGTTTATAGCGTAGTCACCCTAAATGCAGATACATCCCTAGGAAAGCGTTATTCAGGGGTTTAAAGGTGAGTGACCATGGTCAATCCATGTTATATTCCCTCCTGTACTTATTTGGAACACCTGGTGCTAGTTGAATCTTAAAAGTGATGACTTTGCTTGCTGAGAAGAATGTCAACATCTATCCAGGTATCAATGGAGTCCTCCAGACACTGTTGCTTGGTAAACGTGGACACGCCACTCACACTGTCCCAGGATCCAGACAGTAAGGTAAGCGTCTGCCATTACGCTGATGAGAGTGGCGTAAATATGGCAGCTGTCTGGAGCGAGGAAGAATGCGGAGGACGTGACTGACTGCGAATGGGCAACCTCCTTGATTCCATGGAGATAACGATGTTCCGAGGGGACGTTGCCCAATCCACATCGCGGCGAGACGATCTGAACGACACGTCCTCTTCAGTCATCCAGTGGAGAAAGCCGTAATAACCCGAGCGTCACCACTGCTTACCATCATGTGGTTTGAAGCGGCAGGTTACAGCACGACAAGGATTAATGGGTTTTGGCCCGGGCAAGCAGCTTATCACTCTCTGTCACACCCCATGAGGATCAGACCAGTATTGTCACAGGCCATCCCATCATACCGAGGTTACAGCTTCTGAAGAGACTTCTCCACTTTGGAAAAAAAAAAGCAGGTATCTGCCTTTTTCATCAAACAAAAACATAAAATTATGACTTGTGAGCAAAATTACTTGCCTCAAGGGTCATATGACATCCATAACTCCACCTCCTGAGCCAAGTTTAAATAGTGACATTGATAACTTCACTTGTGAAAAGGAATCTGAATATGACCTTCCACTGTCATCATGTCAATGACACTATCTGCTGTATGGAGTAAATATTTAAAAAGTCTCGAAATGAGAGGAAACAAAATCGATGACTTGAACTCACTAAATAATATTAGAAGAAGAAAATGCATATCATTTGCTCAGGTATGTGTGGTGTATTTTTCTGAACAATGTTAGAATAAATAAATGCAAAACAGGAGTTTTTTTTTTGTTTGTTTGTTTGTTTTACCTGTGTTCCACTCTTCAAAAAGTGTCTATTTGGATAAATATATCATTTTGAAGTGAAGGTTTAAGATCAGATTTTTTTTATAATATATGGGTTGTATATTCACAACCGAAATCAGCCCAAGTCCACACAGCCAAGCTTAGAAAAATCTAGCAACTATAACTGGGTCATAAAGCCGGCGCATCTCTGCCTGAACATGACTCAGTGCGCCAAGACTCAGCCCAATTCGACTAGTGGGATCAGCTATTCTAATCTACCTAACTTTCAAAGGAAAAAGAAATTAAGAAAAGAAAATATATATTTTTTTTCTTCCACTATAATGTGAAACTGTTGCTACATACCTCATGAAGAGACCATACATATCTGGCAGTCCTTACTGACTGGGCCCAGTTTTAGTTAAGTGTGGGTTGGGCCGTTGAAGTATAATGGGAAATTGAATGAGGGATATTTTTGTTATGACACGGACAACTTGTGAACGTCTTACTGCCATTGCGGACCTCTGACTTCAGGCAACATTCGCTAGCAGACCGTAAATAAAAAAAAGTATGTGCACCCCTGACCCTAGAACATCTATAATCTCAGAACAATTTTTTAACAGCCCCGTACCGTTAACACTGGGGGTTTCCCCATCAGTACATTCTCATCCTAAATCATCAAATAGTGGCGCTACCTGACCAAGTGTCGCTATACGACGAATAAAGGAGGCGTTTGGCATCCTTATTTGAGGTTTATGGTTAGGGGGTAGGGTAGGTTTTAAACTGGAATCAAATAAGGATCCCTCATTTTTTCATCATATAGGGACGCTTAGTCAAGTAGCTTCACTATATACCGGGTCGGGACGAAAATGGGCTTTGCCCACAGTTAAGGTTGAATACTGCAGTTAAGCATGAAAATCTTTACTTCATCACTTACATCAAATTGCTTTATTGATATGAGAAGCAAACAATCAAATCAGCAGGGAAGGAGGTGATTTGCATAAATTATGAACATCATACCTCAGTAATTAATAGACATATCAATTTCTCATTTTTCACACAGGTTGCCTGATCCAACATCTTTAAGCAAAACCTCTTAAAGTTGGATACTTAAACAAAATGCAAAGGTTTTTTGAAATTTTGCTCTACTTGAAAATTCTCTCCCTCATTATATATTCAGGACCCCCTGAAATTAAAAGAGTACCAAAAGGGCCATATTTTTTAGGTTCAGGACAACCATCATGCTGAAAACTATTTATGTTCCAAACTTCAGTAAAATCGGACTAGCAATTTTTGAGACATGGCGCATAAAAAATGTGGAAATGGTAATGGTATTTTTATAGCAGTAACCTACCTTAAGCTCGTAGAGGACGCACAGGGCAAAACTGCTGTGGGCCCCCAAGCCCAATTGTGTGCCGCCAGTGGAAAACTCACATAGAGCATCAAATAGTGAAACTGCTGTGAGGCCCACATGGGCTCAATGACGGCACCTGCCCCCTCTATCAATACTAAACCTTCAGTTGGCCTGCATGGGCAAGTCTGCTGGGCGGTTGTCAGTATCAATTATTCATGCTTCAAACTAAATCTCTGTACCTGAACTATATAAATGTCTTAAAATTTGCTAGGTGGCACATGACTACCACAGCTAACTCCAAGTCAAGAAACTGTAAATAACATCAGTAAATAAACAAGCACAGGTTAGCAAAGCAAACTCACCGGGTGATGACAGTTATGAGCCTAAATCTCGACTGTTGTCTTTGATAAAAGATGCTCCACTTTTAACGTGCTGGTTGAAGCCAGGCTTCTGTCCTTCTCTTGCAAGGATGCAGATACTTGACGGACTCTTGTTTTAGCCTTCTTCCAGAGTAGTACCATCAGCTCGTGAGGGAATGTCGCAACCTGCTGGTGTATCTTATAACTGCATCTCACATTTTTGGATTTATTCATTTTTTTATTTCTGCAGATCCGCAAATAAATAGCAAGTTACTGATCCCACGTGGCCAACATACCGACAGGAAGCGATCCTCGAATGTGCGATACTCATTACACATGTATGAATGGAGCCAAGAATACTTCACCTTGCAGTGAAACCATTTACATTTTTAAAAACAGGCACCATTTTTATGTGAATAAGTGTTTACAGGCAAGTTATGCATATTTGCAAATTACTCTGTATTTTTGTAAATTTGACATCATAGGAAAAAAAAAAAATCCATATTTGCAAAGAGTGAAATATTTGTGGATTATGGTATACAAGTGGATTCTGTTTTGTGGGTAACAAATAATAATGTCCAATCACAACCTCCATAAAAATAATACATTTACGGAAAATACACTTTTTCCTGATAGAATTGCCAAGGCCCTCCACACCTCCAAAATCCAGCAACGATCACACAAAAGAATCTAGTTTCACTGTATTTATTGTCAGGAAAAATACAGCATTTTAAAAAAATCAAACTAACATTGGAGTGTTCAATATATTAAGCAACAAAAATGACAGATTGTATTTCAAAAAATTAAATTGATCTCCGTGTTCATTCTGAAGTTGTCCTACAATTAAGGAACTGGATTTTTAAGCAAACAGCTGACACTGACAAGGTATGGACAAATTTACACAATACCGTTTGAGAAGTTGAAAACTAAAACTGGTCCACTTCAACCACTGATTTATTAATTATTCAATGCAATTGACTTATTTTCAAATTTAAATTCTTCTCATCTCAACAAGGGTAATTCAATAATGTGCAAAAGTTCAAGCAAATTTGTTCAGTTAATTTCTCATTGAACGGTTATTCATGTGGCTGTTATTTAGTATTGATACCTGAACTTTATCCGGAGATTACAGAAGAAAATGATTTGAGACATTATTTTCCAGCAACAGTGCCCCTTAAGAAACAAGCACAAATAAAGATGTGTTTCATGATGAAACAATACGTACAATAAGCCGAAGTGAAATCAAATGCTAGACAACCTCATATAAGAGACTTGCACGTGTATGAGCTCAATGAACAAATGACAAATGTTTTGCACAAAAAACTGCATTAAACTCTGTTGACATGCCAACATAAAATCAAAAAGGCTGAAAGAAGATTTTTCCCAATATCTGCCCACAACAGGCCTAGACTCATCGTTCAAAAAGCTAACTTTTCAATAAATATTCATATAAAGCTACCATTTTTCAAAACTAGTAACAAATATAAAAACAGTGACACATTTCCTGACTAGTCAAACCTGGTGCGATTTCTTGTGTTAAAAAATGAAAAAATAACTACAAGCTCCATCTGATGGCAGAAAAGCCATTCAACACCGGCAGTTTTCTGTCTTTCATTTCTAACAACATTGCAGAGTAAATGAAGATGAACAGAGAAATTGATCTTCTGCCACCTGGCCTTGTCCTAAATGAGCAAAGCAGAATTGCTCTTCGGGCATTGGTCTGCTAAACTGTGCCATGGCATTTTTCTTGAGATGAGCCATTCCTGAATTCTTAGCAGTGCATTACACTGTCACGTCTGCATGTGGAATATTGAGCATTACACTATCCATACTGCCTCTCTTTTTATGCCCCCTTTTTTCCCCAACCTGAAAATAGCTTGACTGTTAAGTTCACCACAGGAACTTGCTCCAATTGACGCTAGGGGGAGCCATTGTGGCACGATTCCTCTGACTCGGGTGTCGACGGTCCCTTGCATCTGTAAACAGTGCGGTGGCACCTTACAGCTACAAGCGCTTGGCCAACTAGGAGTCGCCGTCGAAAGCGGCAGTTTTCGCTACCAATAAATAAATGAACGAATAAATAAATGGAGGGACAACAGAAGAGTTTTAAGCAAAGGATAAAGGTGAAGTTGAGATGTTCAACTTCAAGAAGACACTTCCTGAGATTTGTATCAATCTTGAGATTAAGCTCTATCGTACAATGTGCGTAAAATAACATAATTGTGGCATCACAGTGCACTTCAACAAACAATAATCATAACTGGTCCATTTGGAACTGAACAAAATTCTTAGTTCATTCACTTATCTCCTTTGCACAGGTTTCTGTGCAAAAGTGACTCATTCTGAACTACCATCATCTTTGGTTAACTACACTTCTATTTAGAATTTTGGGGTCACCTAAGTATCACGTTTTCTATGAAATCATACATCAAGTGATTTGGACAAATTAAGCTAAAATTTACAAGGTTGATTTTTTTCCCTTGAAATAATTATTGTGTCCTTAAAACTTTGCTCTCGCCAAAGAATCCTGAATTCGCAACACTTTAGAACTTCAGCATTCTGGCAAGCAGTGACCTGAATGAACATCTTCTCATGCATCACCATACAGTCGAGCTTCTCCCACAGCAGCTTAATAGGGTCAAGATCCTGTGACTGTTAAGCCCACTTCATTACAGACACGATGCCAGCAGACAAGGCCTTCCGTCAACAGTTCTTGCATAGTTTGGAACTGTATTACGGGCCTTTGTCTGATTGTAGGGGGCTCTAATCATGTGCCATCCGAAAAGTAAGGCATGATGTTGCTAAATGGCGTGATGGCCTTCAAGATATCCTTTACTTTGAAGAAATCTCCAATTTGGGCAATTTAGCATCTCCAATCAGCCTTTCATGCATATCTTTGGACTGCAGGAAGAAATCCAAGGACCCATGGGAATAAATCCAAGCGAACACGATATGCCCAAGGCCGGATTTCAACTAACAATTTTCGTACTACGCAGCAGCAGTACGACTGTGCCGCACCTTCAAGCCAGAAATCGAACCCACAAACGCTGATACTCCACTACTTCTAAGAAGTTCAACTGCTTTTATCAGCACTACAGTTTGCAGTTGAGCGAACATAATTACAAACAAGTTCTCGAACGATCATTTAGCCTTTTATCCTGATAAACATGGACTTGCAAATGCAACACGCCACTGGAACATAGGTGTGACGGTTGGTGAAACTCGACCTCTATACGTCACCAGATATTTTATTAAAAATTAGCCACTTTCACCTATAATTGTCATTTACACCTAAGACAATAATGTCGACCCTGTATTTCTGAAAAACTGAATGTTAGCTTAAGGGGTTCAGGGTAAAAAAAATTTTTTTTTTGAAAATTTCAATATTTTCTTTTTTTCACTTAAAATAAATAATGGAATGCAGGAAGATGCCAGTAAACACCAGGAATCAATGTTTTTCCTCTGCCTCAATTGTCACTTGTGACTTTAAATGTAAATTACCAAAAAAAACACCATTTGGACTGATTTTCACCCTTGTGGCATTCATTAAATCATTAACATTCATCTGACTGACTTGAAATTTGGACTGAAGTTGTATACGTTGGAGATCTATGAAATGACAAGGGATTTTCAAAATATGTGAATTGAAAATGAAGCAAGTTGATGATAGTGATTTTTGTTATGGTTACATAACATAGCTCAGTAAATATTCATAAATGTCATAAATCCAAACAAAAATATCCTACGGCATTTCATAGAACCATCTTGAACCTTTCATATGAGACTGAAGTAAAGAGATTTGAGTAGAATCTGACCATGGGTTATTGAAATATCAGCGCCACAAAATATTTTCAGATTTTGTCATTGAAGCGCCATTTCCATGGCAACCATGCAAATTTCTATCAAAACACTACATTTTGTGATGTTCAAGTCATGTTGAGTATGTTTATTTCTTAGTTTTTACATTACTGTGGTTATTCCGACACTTTACCCTGAAGACCCCTTAAAGGAAAAAATGGCTTTTCTATCAAAAACAATAAAAATTCTGTATGACCCCAAACTTTTGAACAGATGTGCAATGTCAAATATACAACAAAGCTGCTTTCACAGAATTAGAGAAATTTCCTAGCATTTTAAATTATTATTTTCCTACTTTCATGAATTCCCATTGCAAGTGCGAATCTGCATTACTCAACAAATGGGCATCAATCCTGCAAGTTTAACAATCAATAATTCCAATTAGAATTATCTGGACCGCAAGCCATTCCAGTGTGTGCATTCCATTTTGACAAGAACGATGTCAATGTGAACCATCCTTGTGATGCCATCACACAAGGCTAAAATGGCTCAATAACCAATGACAAGAGATAATGAAGCCTTCTGAGACTTGAGCCTATATCCCATTTGCATATGTGACAGTGGCTTCCTGATTCATGCTTTCTTTAACATCTGGTGGTAATGTGTCAAAAAGATGGTCTTCAACTATGAGACCAGTTTTCCTTAGGAGGCGACACTGCCCCAGCTGGGATGGGAGGCGGTCTAGACAGTTCCCCTTCAGCTCTAGATGTGCGAGTTGAAGTAACTGGCCTATTTTCTCAGGAATAGTGGAGATGCAGTTCTGGCCCAGACAAAGAGTTTTAAGCTTGACACACTTGAATAGCTGCTTGGGAACCACCTCCACCTTGTTGCTCGTGATGGAAAAATGCTGAAGATTTTGAAGAAACCCAACTTCTAGGGGGATAATGGCAATGGAATTATGGCTGACATCCAAGTATCTCAACTTTAGAAGGCTGAATAAGGGTGTGGGTAGTGACTCTAGTTTGTTGTGAGAAAGGTACAGAGACTCAATGTTTTTGACATGGCTAATAGACAAAGGAATAGAGATAATCTTGTTATGCCACAGTTTCAGGCAAGTTAACCTCTTGAGGTGTTGGAAACTGATGACCTCTTCGATGGTGCGAATATTATTTGATTTCAAGTCCAGCTCTTGCAGGTTTGTCAAGCTAAAAATGGCATGGGGGATTCGTTCAAGTTCACAATTATGCAACTCCAGCTCACTTAAGTTTATCATTTTCTTCAGGCAGTTGAGCACGAGCAGTTTAGTCCCATCATTATGCACAACCAGTTTGGTGAGATGTGGAGAAAGGTCAGTTATGTTTGAGGGGATCTTAGTGAGGTTGCTCTTAAGATGCAAGATCTTTAGATGCCTCAGATCCCGTAAGGATTCTAAACCTATCATTTTGTTATTTTCAGAGTTTAGGTTGCCCACTAAGTACAATTCCTTCAAGCTCTTCAACAAATACACCCAAGTTGGAATCTCTGCAACATCCGTAAACTTCACATGAAGGCATCGAAGGTGGTCACGTAGAAAACTGAATGCAGTCTGCTCGACCTTGGCCGGGCAGTGGTAAAAATGCAACTCTTGGATGTTGATCATCTGAGAAATCTTAGCTGTTATCCTAGCCTCAGGAATCAGCTCCAGTTTTAGTATCTCCAGGTCAGTGAGGTCAAAAACAGCATCAGGAACTCCGGAGAGCATGAAGAGATGGAGCTCCAGTTTGTCCTGGGCATTGCGGGTCACATGTTGGCGGAGCTTTTCATAAGTCCATTCATGGTTCAAACTTAATTCTCTCAGTTTGTTCTCGCTGACCTCAGATAGAAAGACCCCGAACCGCTTTGAGTACAGTTGGTCATACTGATCAACCATGTGCAAAAGGAACGCAAAATCATTCTTGACATCTGGAATGTCACTGAAGCTGCTCTCCTCTCTGACCTTCTCAAAGGAATACTCCTTCAGAGAGCGCCTGAACAGCCAGAAGAGGGTGTATATACACACCATGCCGTACACACACATGAGGAAAATGTAGCTGATGACCAGCTTTCTCAACACAAATGCCATGTTATGCGTGCAATAGAATTTAGAATACCCAGTTAAATGTTCTATATCGGGCTCGCACAAGTGTTCAAAGTTAATGGCAGCCACAAAGGTTAATGTGTAACCCAAAATCAATAAAAATTTTACAGTTTTGATGACGGTCTGGGCTACATAGAGCTTGTAAATGAAGTCACTGTCCTCCACATGCGCACGGAATTTCCTCACTTTCTCAAAGAGGGCTTTGGCCTGCTCTCCGTCTTTTTTGTCCAGTATGGTCATACTGGGGACTTCAATAACAGGTCTCTCAGCGGAGAATTTCACCCCAGACTTTCCAAGCATAGGAGCAGACTGTTTCGGACTTCCCTCTTCGCTGCTGGTCGAAAAATGCTTTGATAAAGATGATGTACCGGTGAGTCTCTGTTTATTCTCTTCAGAATCCTCACAAGCAGTCTCCGACAATGCCTTTGTGGTCCATGGTGACTCAAAACATTTCCCAAGTATGGACACAAAGTGCTCAATTTTTGAACTGGTTTTTGGATATTTGAACCAAAAATTGCCGCTGACCATGAGTATGATGGTATGGATAAGAGCCAGGTACGGAAAGTACTTGGAATACCAGGGCAAGGCGTCATGGTAACACATCTGATTGACAAAGACATACTGCTGAAAATCTAGGTTTGTTTGGACCCCCGTTGGCTGTGGCTGGCCAGGATATTTGTTGTCAGTGACTGAGGCAGGTTGGCTAATCTTCCCAATGACCCTCTCGGGCGAGTCGGGCAAGGTCAATGGAGCGACTGCAAGGGTCACTCTGTTGCCCTCATCTCCACTGTCTGTCAAAACAGTGTTCTCTGCTGGGCTCTGTGGGGTATAGCCACTTGAAGTTCCAAGCCCTTCTCCAGATTCCTGGATGGGAAGGCAAAGTACTTGGTCTTTGGTTATCTGCATTGTCCCAGCAAATATCCCCAACATGAGCATGACAACTCCGAGGTAATCCATGAAGACGTCCCACCATGGTTTCAAAATTCGGTAAGTTGGCTGCACATCGTTGAGGGACGCTACTTCTGTGAGCGTAAACATTCCTGCCACAGTAGAGAACACTGGTTAACACTGGTAAAGCATACTGACATCTAAAATCCACATAGGACATTACTAATATCAACCTGAACACAAATACAAAAAATACGTTATATTTTAACATTTGTTAAATTTCTTTCTTTTCATACAAAAATATTTTCAAAGACACATTATTTTCTATGGAAAAAAACACAGTGAAATCTACACTTTTAATTTTAAAAACCATTATCTGACCGACCCGACTGATATAAAATATACAGACAAGACTTTGTGACAGTTACATTTTTCATACAAATAAATTTATAACAGAAATAAATACGAAGTACTGCAGTACATTGAATATATGCTAGTACTACGATTCAGCAATCAAAAACTAACATTGTTAATGGATGCAAAGGTGAACGACAAGCCATGATATTGCGAATGAGAGTAAGATTTTGATTGAAGGTAAATGAAGTAAGAGCACAAGTTTTCAAATGATGTGTCATTTTCTATGGAATTATACAATTTTGTCAAATTAAACTGTCATTGAATCAAGTCTGGCGTGGTTGAACTATGTGTTGGCCCAACTAGTGGAATACCTACTTTTATTAAAACACACAAACAGAACACCGCTAATAAGTGATGCACGATATGAAAAATTTCGACTGATAGCGATAACCGATAATTTCCTGCTTCTCGTGGCCAATACTGATAACTTTATATTTTTATATTTAATATAATCTTCATATAATCTGCAGTTTGTGCATCCAGAAGAAAAGCAAATAGTGTCCGAAAGCATTTAATTCCTCTGCTAATGAGCTCACTATATAGTCACCTACACAGTGAGTCCCTAGCCAGTAGGGAATAGTGAATGAGTGAGTGATTTCAGACACAGCCTTCGTTTCTGTGGCAGCACTCGGCCGCCATCTTGTGTATGTATATCGGGGCAGACGTTCATAGGAAAATGCAACAGAACGCGCCCAAATCGTACTCGTATGTAACCTGTCGTGCAAAAAAAAATCATTTTGCCTCTGGTGGAAAAGCAGCTTAACTGTTGCACCTGATTTTACGAATCAGGGTCTGCATTGAACCCCATGCACACTTTTTCAATAATTAAACATTTCTTTGACAAATAAGGTCGCTATTTTGTGAATAATATTGCCAGTTACATAGCATACGGTTTATGGATGAGCAGGGCAGTTGCTCCCGCACCAATCATTTAATCCCCCCCTCCCCCAACTGCCTTCTTACATATGCAAAAGTGAACATTTTTTACAAACGTCATTTTTTATGATATTATTCAAAAATATTCACCTGTCTCCTTAGCCATTTTTTTCTGATTTGAATGTTACAGCAAACAAACATGTATCTACGGATGACCAGTGTTGGTAAATGAGAGGTTGGCAGTGGTAAATAAGAGGCGAGTGATGGTGAATGAGGACCCGGCAACTAATTCGCTGAGGTTTGTAACCAATTGGATTTGATATTGACTTGGCTGGTCACTGGCATTCCTCCGCTAGCCACTAGCATTCCTCAGTAAGCAACGCACTGGATTTGCGACTGACTACGCTGGTCACTCACATACCTAGGCTGGTAACCTATACGTAACTTGGCACTGGATTTGGGACTTTCTCGTTTCTAAATTAACGTGGGATCTCGTTTGCAAATTGCGGGGTTGAATGTTGGGTTCAGGAGGACCCCATTTAGCTGAGGGGGGTGCCCTAGACAGCAGTAGGACCAGTTTCCAATTTCACTTTAAATACTGTCTTTTAAAAGACTTTTATTCATTCTTGGGGGAAAAAAAAAAAAATTACAGGCTCCCTGCAAATTGGTTAACAGATGTTTACCCTGGTTTAATGTAGCTTTTATCCAAAAATCGCTAAAGTCTATGAATAAATCGAGTGGGCATCCATAGAAATGCATGATGTGTATGTTTCCACTGGGATTTTTGCTCCTCGAGCAAAAGCAATGGTAATTCATGGGAGTCACCCTCTCAGCCATCTGGTGATTGAAGTAGAAAGAACATAAATTTTCTAGCTACGGTGATACAATTCTGAGAATAGCACCATTATCTGTCAAATATATTTTTTAATCATATAGAAATGTGGACAAACTGCTAAAGATGAGGCTGCAAGGTACAGTAAAGTAAAATGCAGAGATCAATGCTAAATAAAGAGAAAGAAATCGTAGTTCTGATATGCTTTTATGATTAGGGATATGATACTATATACTATATGATCCTCATACATAAACAGTATGCTATGTAACTGGCAATATTACTATTATTAAATTATTATTAAACTGGCTATTTATTATTAATAAATAGCGACCTTATTTGTCAAAGAAATGTTTAATTATTGAAAAAGTGTGCATGGGGTTCAATGCAGACCCTGATCAGGAGCACCGCCATTAAGCTGCTTTTCCACCGGGCGCAAAAAAAATTTTTTGCACGTCAGGTTGCATTCAAAATCAATGCAAAGACGCAAATACACACGAAACGCATTGACCTAGCATTGATGCGCGTCTTTGCATTGACTTTGATAAGCAATACGAATGATGTTTGTGGCGATAGGACGCATTGGAACTTGGTTCAGACAAGCTGGTTAACATGACTGGGGCTCAGAAATAATGTAATGAAATTGCTGGGCTGAAGCCTGAAGTATGTTTGCCTATTTTCTGGTCAAAAGTTAACCGTGATTGACGCAGGATCTTATTGGAATGATTTAGCGACGTTAAGCCTTCACACGTGCTATAACCTCTTAGTAAAAAATATGAAAGTGTGAAACTCCCTGAGTACCACCAAGAGGGAGCCAATTACCACCAGTGGTACACGAACCACAGTTTGGGAATCAAGGATCTAACCAGATGAATCACAGATAGCCTAATGCTCATACATATAAACAGTATGTAACTGGCTATATTATTCACAAAATAGCAACCATACTTGTCAAAGAAATGTTTAATTATTGAAAAAGTGTGCATGGTTTATTTGCCTCAGGCTCGCATCAGACTGTAGCTATGCACTGCAGGCTTGTGCAAACTTTCTGACAGGGAGATCTGCAGAAGGAAATCTGGGTTGTATTGATGTGGTCTGTTTCCCTTGGCAGGTGATTGGAGGAGAGCAGTTAAGCTGTGTAGGCTGAAAGAAATCAATGGGAGGAGCTAATTACCATGGAAACGCTTTTCCACAACGCCGAAAATAACGCCGTTAATTTGCATCTGAAACGCCGTACCCGCTTGAAACGGCGTTAAAAGCGCCGAAAAAAGGCAATAACTGCGTAAAACACACGCGTTCTCGTCCCAAAACGCTTTTTATACAGACGAATTATAGCACTATCAGCTTGCCATAGCCGAGCACCGTTGTTCTTCTCGAACACGCCAAATCCAGGTAATCCCAAAAGGAATAGCTCACCCAAAATTGAAATTTAGTCATTACCGACTTACCCTCATGCTGATGAGAAGACCGGTGTAGTTTTTATTCCTCAAAGTGCAGGAAAAGCCGCGAACTGTCTCTCTCTCCTGAGCTGGCAATGGGGGGTTGTATACGAGCGAAGCGTTGTACATACGTCTCCAATTGGGCATTCCAGATTCGGGGGGTTTGGTGATGCCAAATTTATTTTTTTTAAAATTCACCACAATATAGATCGCCAGCCTCAAAAGTGCGCATGCTCGAAGTTTCACCGTTCTAGCTGCTTTCAAACGCTCTCAAGTATGATACAGTGTAATTTTATATATGGCCATATATTTTAGCTGAATTTTTTAAATAACTATAATCACAATAGGTTACATTCAATTGTAATTGTGAGGACCTGACAACATATGCATATGTAAGGTTAAGTTATACACTACCCCTCAAAAGTTGGGATCACTTGGAAATTTTCTTGTTTTCCATGGAAACGCACAGAACAAAAGCAAATGAACAGAACATGCTGACATTGTCAAAATTAAAAATAATGATTTTAATGGAAAATGATGAATATGTACTTCCAACTTTGCCTTCATCCAAAAAAAAAAAACAAAAAAAAAAACACCTTCCCTGTTGATACTGCAACTGGTGTTTGACGCAGCTGCTAGTTGACAACCTGTGAGGAGTCTTTGTCTTAAACTACACACACTCAGATATTTGTCTTCTTGCACAGTTAAGCATCGAGGCCTCCCACTCCTTTTTTCTGTCCTTGTTAGTGCCAGTATGTGCTGCTCTCTGAAGGGAGTAGTTCACAGCATGGTAAGAGATTTTAAGTTTTCAATTTCTCGCATTGAATAGCCTTCTTTTCTAAATAGACTGACTGGTCTCTAAAGGAAGTTCTTTCTTTCTGGCCATTTTGAGCCTGTAAACAAACCAACAACTGCTGATGCTTCAGGTACTAAACCAAACACAAGAATGCCATGCTCCCTTTTGCGCTCCCTTATTAGTTCAAAGGTTTTCAGCTGTGCAACACATTTGTAGAAGGGTTTTCTAATAATCAATTAGCCTTATAAAATGCTTAACTTGGATTAGCAGCCATACCAGGAGATTGATGCAGAGGACTGAGAGTTGCTGATAATAGGCCTCTATGCAATAATCGTTTGTGAAATGGATAAAATTGTTTGTGTAATGGAAAAAAAAATATGTTTGTGAAATGCATGAAAATTTATTTTTCTCTGGAAAACAAGGAAATTCGCAAGTGATCCCAAACTTTTCAGCAGTATTGAATCTCCTCTCAATGGTCGCATTTTACGCTCAAAAACCAATAACAACTCAGCAGGCGCCTCCGCGACTAGCTACTTCACTCAGAGCAGCTGTAAATCATGACTTTAAAATAGGGGCGTAAAGTATCGAATAACTAAATAAAACCAAGCGCATCAGAAAAAAAATTGACAGTTGAATGCACATCAGTGTGGTAGGTCCTACCCTAAATGACAGAAACGAGAAACAGCTATAAAATACTGATTAACACCTGCTTACAGACAGAAAAAAGAACAAAATGTTATTTTAGATATAGCAAATATAGTGTTGATTATGTCAAAATTGAAATTCAAAATACAGCGCCCTCAATAATTATTAGCACCCCTGGTTAAGGCGTGTTAAAAGCCTTAAAATAAATTCAATTTTTATTGCAGAAGCACACTCTCACACTGAAAACTGGAGAAAAATGTAAGCTTTAACTCAAGTGAATTTTAAGGGGGAAAAAAATTCCTGACTAAGAAATAATTATTTCTTAGATACACCTATTAAATGCTTTAAAATGAAATTAAATGAGTCCTAATTGTACTCACTGTCAGTATCAGGCATTAGGTACGACAATGCATATGTTCTGGGAGTGCCCGCTGATCAATGATTTTTGGACCCGTGTTCTATTGACGATCTCAGAGTTACTAGGAGGCTCAACAGTACCTCACCCCGGTCTTTGTCTGCTTAATGATGATTCGTCTCTCTTACCTTAAATCAGTGTAGACTACTTTTAGCAGGCCTCACTGCAGCAAAGAAAACCATACTCTCAATGTGTTTTCATCACAACCTTTTGATGTTTACATGCTGGTTGGCATTTTATTAGAGTATAGTCTCTCTTGAGTGTACAACAGCACGACTTTATAGGGCTGAACCGGCCACTATATAAGTATGGTCTGGCATTTGTGCGTCCATCAGGGACCACATTAAACGAGTGCCACCTCAGCCCCCACACTCTTCCACATCTGGTGATACTGGACCTGGATCATTCCAGCTGTAGAATAAGTGAGTCCTCAGTCTATGAAATTGCTTTTTTGCTTTAGTATCTCTGCCTCTCCATTCTAGTTTTCACTGCCAATTTTCCTTTTTTTTTTTGAATAAAGATTGTGTGTGCCGCACTGTTGTTGTCATCCGTTGGTGTGTATTGTCTTGTCTGTCCTATAATAAAAATAAAAATGTTGATCACAAAAAAAATAGTAGCCTGTGGTGCATGATGTCACAAAAGTATTTTACTACAATTGACAAAAACCTATAGATAGAACAATAGCTATTTTCCTAAACCCTCATCGACAACATAATGAGAACAGTCTCTAGTTTTCAAGGCAAAAAACAAATGTCTCCCCCCAATCCCGCCGCCCTCACTGATGTTCACAGACATTTAGGAAGAAACTAGGAAAGTTAATGACCTTTCATGGAAATACATCAAACAGTTCCAGAGTTGTAGTCCAGAAATGGCGGGACCACCAACGCGGATGCACATGGGAAACCGGACAAAAACAATATCGCCCCTCCCGGGGAAGACATAAATAATTACCAAAAATTTTTTCCCCCCATAAATATTACATTTTGGTGTTACAGTTACATGGCCAATTAATTCTGGCCTATTTTGCAAGCAACCCCATGAATCAAGAAGTTCTGAGAATGGTAGTTCTCCACTATTTATAATTTTGTACTACAGTCAATTTCTTTAGCCCAGGTCTGGGACACAAACATACGCGCACGCGCGCACACAGCACTGGCAGACAACTGAACACCTCTCATGAGTTCCTAGAGTGCTTTGTCGGTAGACCAACTTTACAAGGCCTATAGCGTTCCTCAGTCCGAAATTGGGATACGAAAGAAATGCAGATTTGGTTTTTGGACATCGGATAGAGTAAACGGGGCCAATGAGAACACACTCATACGTGGATTTATTTAAAAAATATTTTTAAAAAATCTTTATGGAAACATAAATTTGTTCTCATTTAAACAGGTGAAAATTTAACTGGTATAAAAATAAGCGTTTTTTTTAACATTTCTTTTTCTAAATATGGACATCTACTGAGTAACGTGGATTTATTTTGCCAAAAAATGACTGTTTTATAAAAATAAGTATTAAATCTCTCAACTACCTTCAGTTACATACAGAAACTCCTCTTCATTCATTGTGAGTACTAATTTGCGGTTCGCAATAAAGTAGGCTACTCAACAAAAACAAATATGTCAAACATCCATGTCAACCGAACGGTATAGTCAATAAGCAACACTCAACTATCCACTAAAGCGACAAGGTTAAAACACGAGGGGACAACGTAGACAGACATAGTGAGCTGAGGTTTAAATATTGAGAATACATCATTTCAGAAAAATTCACTGAAGTCATGAAGTCATTACTTCTCTTCCGTATTAAAACTAGCCAAGTTCCTAATGGCGGACGATAAATCAAATTGCTCAACAGAAACGCCGGTGGTTTGAATAGCGAACCGCGTTTCTTGGTCGATAATGGCCACGAGATGAATTACAACCGGCACATATCTCAATTTAAGCAATATGGTCATAAAATGCAGCCACGCGGAGCAGGCTGCTGAGTAGGCCTACACTAATTGTAGAATGCAGAGAAACAGAATACTTACTGTGATAGTGCGTTATTTGGACATCTCAAACAACACGTATCCAAACCGACTCCTCCAAAGTACAGTTCTGAGTCCATTGCCCATTTTTTAGACGATCGTGCTCAGTGCATTACGAGGACATGAACTGATTTATCACCACATCCGATGCACAATAATTGCGGTTTTTGTTTTGCGTTTAGTTGCTAGGAAGCCTGCAGCATAGTTATCTACGCCATTGTGATATCTGCTTTTCCGGCATGGCAATCGGCTTTACAAACTGCGACGAAGTGGGTTTACTTCAGTGCACTTTCGCAATAGGAAGTCTTCACTGAAGGACGGCCATTTGAAGAATATGGTGTCGATGTTGAAAGGCAAACCAGACGAAGTCCGGTGTTAAAGACACCGAAGCACGGGCGAGTTATCAAGACCGATAGGACAAGTTCACGATTCAGAGCATCTTAATACACGAGTAGCCAACGAATCGCGTCGTGGGCTGCAAAAATCTTGAAGCGCAGTTGGCGATACATTTTTAAGTATCCGAATACATTGTTTCCTTCAAGTTAATAGCGGCTTCTCTAAAAACCAAAGAGGATTTGTTCTTCACTTTCGTTCGAGTGGCAGCCTTGCCGCAGCTTTACGAAAATGGTCCATCAATGTAGGCAGCAAGGGAGGCTTTGCGCGCAGCCAACCAGTCTGTTCCAGTTCTGAAAACACCCAGCAAGCGACGCCTCGGCGGCGAGACAGAGGCCGAGTGCAATGGAAGCGTCACATCTTCCGCAAACGAATATAACATGTTTTAAAACCGCGATGCAACACTCTTCGTTTAAATTGCTAATCCACACAAATTTAAAACACTGCAATTTATTACCGAATCCTGAAGTGGGCTAGTTATATGATGGCTGTCGTTGAGTTTACAGGGCAGCGAGAAACATGAGTTTCACCATCTCGCCGGTAATAAACGTCCTGCGAAATAAGCGATAGTCATCAAATATGTCCGAGTTAATGGTCACCCTGGTTAACTTCACTCCAGTGTTGTGAGGTGACAGACAGAAGACCTTTGAAACAGTGTGCAGGCCCCTGCAGGTTAAGCACGTCAACAATTCTCCTGAGATCTACGTTAACCCTTTAATGAATGAGGTCCAGTTTGACAGTTTTCGCAAGTATTCGTGGTGATCAAAAGCAAATAGTGGACAACCCACCAACCAGGAATTTAAGTATTTATTGCATGCACTTCCATGGCAACATTGCCGAGGTTACATTATAGCCTGTTGATATTCACACATTACTATTATGACAGTCGGGGAGGGTAAATCTCAATAAATATTTATCTACTAAACCCGAGTTATTCAAGCTAAAAAAAGGCCATTTCCCAGCAAGAAACGAAACATGAGCGGCACAGTCCTCACCTTAAAGTCCCCCGCCACTTGATGGGGACTACAGGGCCACTATCTTCTCACTGTGCGATGAAGAAACGCTACAGCCAGATGCGGCGCACATGTCAAGAACAGCTTCCACGCGCCGCTTCTGGTGTAGGGACCGTCGAACAAGTTCGTACCTACAAACCGCGGAAACATCAGAACTGACTTACAGGCAGCGTTGGGATCAAATCTGCAATTCTGTGCGCCTGATGTCCGATAGTCCAATCAAACACTGAGTAAGATTCTCAATAATAATAGTAACACGTCCTGCCAGGCGCAACAAACCCCGCCCTTCGCACATATTTTGACCTACTTTTCCTAAATTCAACAGGCATCTGTTCTGGGTCAGTGGCAATCCCTAAACCCAATTTGGGTTGAATCAAGCCATTAGTTTCGCTGCTAACGTGTTAAAAAACACACAAACAAAGCGAGCCAAAAACAATTCCCCTTGCCCTCCCCCTTCGGGTGGGGCGGGGTAATAATAATAATGCCTCACAGCAAGAAGGTTGTGGGTTTGAATCTGTCTGGGGGCCTTTCTATGTGGAGTTTGAATGTTCTCCCTGTGTTCGCTGGGTTTCCTCCCACAGTCCAAAAAGATGCTTAATTGCTCAAAGGTATGAGTGTGTGAGCGTTTAGTGTGTGTGCGAGCCCAATGATGGATCGGCAAACTGTCCATGGTGGGTCCCTCCCATTTTCCCGGAGTCAGCTGGGATAGGCACCAGCTCCCCAGTGACTCTAGAGAGGAAGAAGTGAAGAATGGATGGATGGTTGATAATAGATTGTTGAAGTGCAACCAGAAATAGAGGAACCGGGCTCACGATCTGAACCACTAGAGGAAGAACTATCTGAGGAAGTACCTGTATTGATGGCTGAGGGAATTTTTCGAGAGTGGGGAGCCCCAACAGACACGAAACCTCCACAGCCATGACTGTGCAGAGGTGGGAGCTGAAACAATCAACCTGAACTCGATCCTTAAGTATATTCCCATGTCTGATGTAGTAGAAATGTAAAGGTTAATCAAAGCAGTGGCAGTTCCTGTTGGGTAAATAATAGGTGTTATGCTAAGAGTGAAAAAAAGGATAAAAAACCTTTTCTGGCAAAGGAGAATTGGAGGGAACATGAAAAGAATCCATAAGGATATAAGTAGAATGGAGAGTTGGCATCAAGGCAAATGGAAGTATGCAAATGGAAGAGCTAAGCAGGCACTCAAAAATCAATGTTAAATCAGTGAGAAAGGTGGTGTTTGTTTGTATAATGTCACTGAAGAACTCAAACTGCGAGTGACTGCCAAAACCCCTAAGCTGAAGAGATACAACTGTTATGTATGATAATTTTGTACAGCATTATATTTCATTTGTAAATGAAGTTTGTTACATGCTGTTTTGCTGCCTTCTGGTCAGCTATATTTATTTTGTTCATTGGCACCATCTGGTGGCGTATTTGTAAAATCATTAAGAAAAGTCTAGTAATTTCTAGAAGCTTCTGGCACTTTCCTGCTTGGAGGGGGCGGGATTTCCCTAGAGTCCTGTGGATCTTTCTGGAAGGTTGCTAGACTATAAAAAGGCTGTGATTTTAAGCACAGCGGGGAGACTGACAACAAAGAGAGCAGACAGCAGAAGAGAGCAGACCAGAGTTTTGTTTTGGCAACAGTTAAATAGTGGCAGAGTGTTATTAGAGAATTTAAATAGTGGATAATTTTTGTACAACTTTTTTTGTAAAGAATAAATTTGTTTTAGTTGTACTGGCCAGTTTTCTTTGTTGTGATTTTTCCAAGTCATAACAAATTGGAGGTTCCACCGAGATTGGATTCACCGAAGATTATTATTTTAAATCTTTTGACTAGTTTAAAAACCAGCAATCATGACTTTTGATGTGGAAAGTTTTTTGAAAACTCCAACCCAGGAATTAATTTTGTTGGCAAAGAAGAAGGACTTGCTACAAATAGCCTCAACCCTTGGATTATCTGATGTGAAGTCATCAATGAAGAAACAAGAAATATTCAACATTTTGGTGCAACATTTCATCGATGAAGATATCTTTGGGGAAGAAGCAGCAGATTTAATTAAAGCTGTGGAAGTGCCTGCAACGGAGCTGCAAAGACTTGAATTTCAGCTACGCCTGAAAGAATTGGAAGAGAGAAGGTTGGAGAAGGAAAGAGAAGTGGAGGAAAGAAGGATGGAGATGGAAGAAAGAAGGTTGGAGAGGGAGAAGGAGAGAGAACTAGAGGAAAGAAGGATGGAGAAAGAGAAAGAACTAGAAGAAAAAAGGATGCAGTTCGAATTGGAAATGAAGAAAATAGAAGCAGGTACTGTTCCAAAATCATTTGGACTTTCTGATCATTTTGATGTGGTTAAACATATCAGACTTGTTCCTCCTTTCTTAGAAAATGATGTTGACCAATACTTTACCCATTTTGAAAAAATTGCTGAAAATTTGAAATGGCCAAAAGAGCATTGGACAATGATGTTACAAAGTGTTCTTACTGGTAAAGCTAGAAAAATCTATAACCAGTTATCTGTCCAACAGTGTGCTGATTATGATTTTGTCAAATCTGCCATTCTGAAGGGTTATGAATTAGTCCCTGAGGCTTACAGGCAAAAATTTAGGAATTCTTGCAAGGAAGCCAGTCAAACTCATGTTGAATTTGGCAGGTTAAAGGAACAGTTGTTTGATCAGTGGTGTAATTCCATGAAAGTTGAAAAAGATTTTGATAGAATGAGGCAACTTATTCTGGTTGAGGAATTCAAAAGGTGTGTCCAGCCTGATATTAAGACTTTCCTTGAAGAAAAACAAGCCATTACTTTGCAAGATGTTTCTACGCTAGCTGATAGTTATGCATTGACTCACAAGTCTTCTTTTGTGCAAAAATTCACTTTTTCTAAATTTCAAAGCAAGTTTCAGTCCAAGACTTCTTCTAATAACACTTCTAATGATTCTAAGGCCACTTCTGAAAGGAAACCTTCCAGGGAGAAGCAATCCTCTGATTCTTTACCCTCTGTGTCTTGCCAATACTGCAAAAAGCAAGGTCACCTTATTTCTGAGTGTTATGCTCTCAAGAAAAAACAACAACGAGAAGAAACCAAGCCAACTGCTTTGACAAAGAGAGAATCTCTTGTATCAATGGTCAGTTCACCTGATCTTCTACCTTCTGTGTCTGATCCGGTTATGGAGGGTTTTGAGCCATTCATCACTGATGGTTCTGTCTCACTTTCACATGATTTTTCCTCATCTGCTCCTGTTCGAATTCTAAGGGATACTGGGTCTTCCCAATCTCTTATTCTTGCAGATATTCTGCCTTTCTCGGACAAATCGTCTACTCAGGCTAATGTCCTTATTCAAGGAGTAGAATGTGGTTTTACAAGTGTACCTCTCCATAATGTTCATCTCAAATCAGACTTGGTCTCTGGGCCTGTTACTGTTGGTGTTAGGTCTTCTCTTCCTTTCAAAGGCATTCATTTGCTTCTTGGTAATGATCTTGCTGGGGATAAGGTTGTGCCCTACCCTATTGTAACTGACACTCCTTTGATTCATCAAGAATCTGACTCTATCGAGGAGGAAATTCCAGACCTCTATCCTTCATGTGCAGTTACTCGTTCTATGGCCAAAAAGCCTATTCAGGATGTTGCTGACCTGGACTTTAACCTGGCTGACACCTTCATTGGGCAGTCTTTTCATCAGGAACCTTCCAGTCCTGAGATGTCTGGGAAATCTTCAGACTTGTCCTTGTCAGGTCATTCTAATGACATTTTGTCTCGTAAACAACTTATTCATGAGCAACAACAAGCTCGTGATCTAGCGCATCTTCTACCACAGGCTGCAAGTGAACAAGAGGCTACTCAAGTTCCTGTCTGTTTTTACTACAAAAATGGTGTGCTTATGAGAAAGTGGCGTCCACCCGATGTTCCTGCAGATGAAGAGTGGATGATCACCCATCAAATTGTTCTTCCAAAGCCGTACCGTCAAGAAACTCTTAGTCTGGCCCATGACAATCCTATGTCAGGTCATTTGGGTATCAAGAAGACCCTTCAACATGTCAGAAACCACTTCTTCTGGCCTTCTGTGAGGTCTGATGTGCAGGAGTACTGCAAATCCTGTCATACTTGTCAAATGATAGGGAAGCCGAACCAAAATATTCCAAAGGCTCGACTTAAGCCCATTCCCGCTTTTGAAGAACCTTTCAGTCGGATCATCATTGACTGTGTTGGACCATTGCCGAAGACTAGGTCTGGTTGTGAGTACTTACTGACGATCATGTGTGCTTCCACCCGGTTTCCTGAGGCAATTCCACTTCGTAATATCAAGGCGAAGACTATCATCAAGGCTCTAACCAAGTTTTTCTGCTTAGTTGGTCTTCCTAAGTCTATTCAGTCTGATCAAGGATCAAATTTCATGTCTGGCATATTTCAACAAGTTATGCATGACCTTGGTATTAAACAATACAGGTCATCAGCTTACCATCCTGAGAGTCAAGGTGCTTTGGAGAGGTTCCATCAAACCCTGAAGAACATGATAAGGACCTACTGCCTTGACACAGAGAAAGATTGGGATGAAGGTGTTCATCTTCTTCTGTTTGCTGCCCGTGAAGCTGTTCAGGAGTCTCTTGGGTTCAGTCCTTTTGAGCTCGTTTTTGGGCATACAGTCCGTGGACCTTTGAAGCTACTGAAGGAAAAGTTGCTAGCTGAAGATGATGTTCCAATGAACTTGCTTCGGTATGTCTCTGACTTCCGTAATCGTCTCTCTAAAGCCTGTGACTTTGCTAAGTCTAATCTCAAAGAAGCTCAGGGCAAAATGAAAGCCCGATATGACCTTCATTCAAAAGATAGAAGTTTTAAAACTGGTGACAAAGTTCTTGCGCTTTTGCCAGTTCCTGGAAACCCTCTAAGAGCCCGATATCTCGGCCCTTACACTGTCCTCAAAAAGGTCAGTGATCTAAATTACATAATTTCAACTCCTGGAAGGAGGAAACAAAAACAAATGTGTCACATCAACATGCTGAAAGAATACATTGATAGAGACACACAGCAAAAGCCAGTCAATGTGGTAAATACAGTTGAACTGGAAAATTCCAAAGAACATTGTGACTGCCCCTTAGAAAATGAACCTGGTCCAGTCAAACTTGAAAATTCAGACATTCTTCAAAATATTGACAACAAGTTGTCCCACCTGGACCCTTTGCAACAACAGCAGCTAAAGCAGCTCATATTTGAAAATAGTCACATATTCCCTGACGTTCCATCAAGGACTGATTTAGTTTACCATGATGTCATCCTACAAGATGATGCCAAGCCTGTGAAACAGCATCCCTACAGAATGAATCCAGAGAAGCAGAAATATCTTAAACAAGAAGTCAAATATCTGCTTGAAAATGACTTTGTTGAACCAAGTTACAGTGACTGGAGTTCTGCATGCATCCTAGTTCCCAAACCCAATGGAACATATAGAATGGTGACAGACTACAGAAAAGCGAATGCTCTATCAAAAACGGACTCATATCCTATTCCCAGGATTGATGACTGCATTGACAAAGTTGGACAGTCAAAGTATGTCACAAAATTTGATCTCCTCAAGGGCTTCTGGCAGATCCCTCTAACAGATAGAGCAAAGGAGATCTCTGCCTTCGTCACGCCAGATGGATTATACCAATACAAGGTCATGCCATTTGGAATGAAAAATTCTCCAGCCACCTTCCAACGTCTGGTAAACAAAGTGATTGCTGGACTGCCAGGATGTGAGGCCTATATCGATGATATTATCATCACCAGTGACAGCTTCCAAGAGCACCTCACCTACATCAGAAACTTCTTTCGGAGAGTGAGTGATGCCAAGCTGACTGTCAACCTTATTAAAAGTGACTTTTGTAAAACTTCAGTTGTTTACTTAGGTCATGTTGTAGGACAGGGTCAAGTCAAACCAGTTGATGCAAAAGTCAAAGTTATCACTGAATTTCCTGAGCCAACAACTAAAAGACAGCTCATGAGATTTCTAGGGATGGCTGGCTACTACAGAAAATTCTGTAAAAATTTCTCTATCATCTCTGAACCTTTGACAAATTTACTGAAGAAAAATGCAAAATTTGTTTGGGATGAAAAATGTCAAAATTCATTTGACCAGCTAAAAGCGATTCTCAAAAATGCACCAGTTCTCTTATCTCCCAATTTCAAAAAGGAGTTCAAGTTGGCAGTTGATGCCAGTGACATTGGTGCAGGTGCAGTTTTACTGCAAGAAGACACTGATGGAGTAGATCATCCTGTTTGTTACTTTTCCAAAAAGTTTGATAAACATCAGAAAAACTACTCAACAATTGAAAAAGAATGTTTGGCACTTGTTTTGGCTTTACAACATTTTGAAGTCTATTTGACTTGTTCAGCTACTTCCATCAAGGTCTTCAGTGATCACAATCCCCTCACATTCTTGCACAAGATCAAAAACAAGAATCAAAGATTACTGAGATGGAGTTTACTTTTGCAAGAGTATGATTTGGATATTTCTCACATCAGGGGAAAAGATAATGTAATCCCAGATACACTTTCACGCATATAATTTTATTTCTTTTCGTGATTGTGAAAAATGTAATTTTACTTTTCTATTTGATTGTGAGACTTGCACTGGTTATGTATATGATTGTTATCATGATCAATAATACGTTTGTGTAAAGTTCAAAATTGTTCTGATTATAAAACTGTGTTAATTTTAACAAAAGAAAGCTTTTAGCAAACCTTTCTTTTCTTAAAGAGGGGAGGTGTTATGTATGATAATTTTGTACAGCATTATATTTCATTTGTAAATGAAGTTTGTTACATGCTGTTTTGCTGCCTTCTGGTCAGCTATATTTATTTTGTTCATTGGCACCATCTGGTGGCGTATTTGTAAAATCATTAAGAAAAGTCTAGTAATTTCTAGAAGCTTCTGGCACTTTCCTGCTTGGAGGGGGCGGGATTTCCCTAGAGTCCTGTGGATCTTTCTGGAAGGTTGCTAGACTATAAAAAGGCTGTGATTTTAAGCACAGCGGAGAGACTGACAACAAAGAGAGCTGACAGCAGAAGAGAGCAGACCAGAGTTTTGTTTTGGCAACAGTTAAATAGTGGCAGAGTGTTATTAGAGAATTTAAATAGTGGATAATTTTTGTACAACTTTTTTTGTAAAGAATAAATTTGTTTTAGTTGTACTGGCCAGTTTTCTTTGTTGTGATTTTTCCAAGTCATAACACAACAAATTAAGAAAAAGTTTTGAAGACAATAAGTTCTTTAACGCAGATCAGAATTTCTTTTTTCTCGGGAGATAGCAAGGTGATGATGGGGAGGTTGTACCACCTGACCCCGGTGAGAGAATAAAGTTTTTGAGTGACTTGTAGGGTAACTCAGTTACATTCAGTAACGGTGCTGAGTGGATAGTCATAAGTTAAATGACACTTAAAAGATGGAGAATATAATGATTAATGAATGAGATGTCGAAGAGCTAGTGAAGAAAATGGAAGGCTCCAGGACCAGATGAAATAAAAGGATATTGGATTGAGATGTTTTCAGCATCACATGAATAACTGGCGCACCATCTTGAATTTTGCGTACAGATTGGCTCTGTCCCCTATGACTCCTATAGACTTCAAGTCTTTATGCCAAGCAAACACAAAATACTGCCCACAGGAACCAAACCTTTGGACAAGCATACGCGAAAATGGTATCGAACATCTTATCTCAGTCCACATAAGCAGTGAAAAGGGTAGTAGTATTAGTATTTGTCGGAGCTGTAGCTCTGGATCGATGTGTCATCAAATGCCTTACCTAAATTGCTGTAAAAAAAAAAAAAAAAAACAAACCTCCCCATTCCTTCTGTTCTGTCATATTGAAATTTTCCAGGCCAAGAAACTAATTATGAGACAAAGCAAAATGTGTAAACGTGAAATTTTCTCTTGAATGACCATTTCATTCATTAAAGGTAAAGAGTAACTCAAAATCTATATCATTATGTAAAAAATAAAATAGAGCAGCACTTACTGTATTAGATTGCACTTGAATGAAATCTTAAAAAAAAAAAAAAGATTAAAGAAAGAAATCAGGCTGCCTTTTATGTCTACCAACAGCCATTTAAAGATTATTGTGGGGAAATGCTGTATTATTGTGGGGTTCTGTTGTTTTAACCTACATATCTATGAACGAGACAATGGCTGATGTGGCTGTAAACAGTGACATCTGTTGTTGAGTTATGCAATTACACAAAGAGATGATTGAGCGTAGTGCAACATACTTGTGAAATTATGGTCAGAAGGGCGTTAATTGACGTCATTCACAATAATGCTGGGCTGTCATTAGCGCATTGAAATATTTCTTCCTGAACAGCTAATTTTTGAATAAGTCCAATTTTAGCACTTAAGAAACTGACCCTCCCCGAGTATCTGGGGGGGAAAATTCTTGATATTCAGGATTTTTCTATCTATCCATTGATCTTTCTTTTTCCACCCAAAAAACAGTCATATATCACTCACTGTCTGAATCTCTTTAAAAATTGTATCTTAGGTATATATATTTTTACCACTGCCACAAAAAGAATGAAGGGCAGAGGCTTAATTTATCATTTAATCATTCAAGTTCATAAATATTCTCTTCCATAACAATATAAAGAGCTTAGTCTTCCAGATGGACCTCTTTCAGTGCTGGCACAATCAATCTCATTAATTCATTGGCTTTTGCAACGAATCATGCATTTGATGTATTAATTCAAGCCATAGAATGTGCATAGTCTGGTTTGTCACAACTTTCTTGGTTAACCCAGCATTGTAGTAATAGATCTTCCTGCATTCTGCACTGTAATGTCATGAATAGAACGTACTCAGGATAAACTGAATGATTACGCTATTCAGCAACTCTATTGTGACTCGTAAAACCTACTCCTCTCATCCTCTCATTCTGTTGATAAAAAACTTGTGACCTGGTTGATTTGTCCAAGCCATCATGATGCAATTTTCAAGCAACGCCCTCTGACTCCTCAACTACTCAAGGACTTACATCACTTCTATGAGTTCTATACATTAACAGGACTGTGCATGACAAATGTATCCATATTCATATCCATTAATATCTTACATGAGACTTTAGTTCTATCCTGACTCCAACGCCTTTAGCTGTCCGCCCTCTCAAGCAACACTAAACACTGCTGCAAGCTAATTATAGCCCCTGTTGAGAACAAATGGCTGCACACAACACTCTAAGCAATAATTTTTATTTCACAGCCTTACTCGAGACCAAATTACAGCTATTTCCCTCTTGTGCGTGGCCATTACAGGCAAGCAAACATTTAGTAGAAACAGTTTTGTAAAACTATTTGTTAATTGATAATTATACGTGTGCCCAGGATAATTATCAATTTTAATCTTTAATCAGCAAGTTTTGGCTTTTGCGCAATGGCATACATATTTACTGCGGAAACAGCTTTTGTCTGAAGATCCAAAGGGAAATGCATAAACATTTGTGCTCTGAAGATACCCAGCTGTTATTTTTCAACGCATCATCAAGATGGATTATTCATAAGATTCCTCTGTTGTGTTGGATGCAGTGTCTCAGCTCCCTGCGCTAATTAACAGAATGATATACAGGCATAAAAATGCACAACCCCAATTCTAAAACAGTTGGTAGATTATAAAAAATGCAAAAGAAATCAAAAAGGAGTCATTTGAAATGTAGACTCACAATTAACTATATTAAAAAATATTACAACAAATCATTATTTGATGCTCTAAAGATATACAGAGAAGCATTTGTTGTTGCCGTTTATAAAAACAATATAGCAAGTTTTACCCTCTTCCGGAGCTCAACCGTACTCAGGTGCACACATCCCCCTGACTGTGATTTGAGCTGTCCGTGGAGCTCAATACACACCATCATATTGTGCAAACATTCGGTAACACAAATGAAATTTTCACAAGCTAAAAATCATGAGGAAAATGTTTACTGAGGTAATAAATCCAGTGAGAAGTGGGTTAATTTTTCAATCGTCTCCTGTACAATCAGACCTCTTTTTGCAACCAGCGGAGTTGCCCCCCAGTGATCTCAAGAAAAAATACAAGTTTACTGCAATTTGGCGCTGGCCTCCCCTTTCAGAAGCAGGGGCTGCATCCATTTTTTTTTTTTTTTTGAACAGCCAATGGTTGTTTCTAAGGTTGTAGTGATCCAGAGAAGAAACCAGTGTCAGATTCAGGGTACAATACAAAACTAAGTATTTATTGATAGAAATACAGTAAAAGTGGTGGAATTAGCCAAAGCCCAGTACTGAGAGGAGGGGGCAGCCTATCTTTGTTGGTAATAACAAGAGAGGGGTGGGTGTGTGTCCGTGCCCGGCCAGTGGCCATCTAGGGGCAGAAGCCAGTTAGTGAGTCCCTCTCCCTGCCACAAAACTGCTTGACTACACGGCCGAAGACTCTAGCAGGAACGCATTCCCAATCCAGGAGACCATTGAAGTTTGGGAGGTGTTCCTAATAAACAAACTTTGAGGAGCAGACTTGAACAGATAGATAACAGGAATGGAGAGGAACAATCATGGAGATTGATATTATGGCTTGGGAGTATGTACTAATTAATAAGACTCCAAAGGGAAATGACATATTTCTCAATCATAGAAGTACTGATAAACACACAAAAGAAGAGCCTAGCTCAACACCAGGGGATAAACTGGCTGTTCGGCTGAGAGGGATAAAGCGTCACAATCCAGCAACTTTACTGGACAGAAAGTCAGCTTATATACTCAGATCGCACACAAAAGGAGCTGCGCACATAATGGATCACAGCTGGGCAGGGGGAAGAGGACAGAACAGGAAATCAATAAAAAGGGAAGAACCCGCAGAACAGGTGCAGGTTGCTGGTAAAGCGGAGGACATCATTACAACCACAGGAGGGTTACGGCACAATATTACATGAGTGAAAAATCTTAAGTTGCCCTTTTGCCTGTTAAGCAACTCCTCAAATGAAGACTTTTAGGCTTCTAAACTCTCTTTAATCATTAACCAGGTCACATAATCATCTTCACTCACACTCGAGTACCTTCTCTCCCCCATGACATGGTGATTAGATGTAGAGAGTAGACACAAGCCTCTAGAGACTGTTTAGCATCAGCTAGAACTCGTGATTCTTGTGTTCTTGAATAAACCGTATTGACACCCAAATAAAATTTTGCCTAGAATATACAGTAAACGCCTTGTCTTTCCCACCTCACCAAGCCTTTCTGAGTTATTGGAAGATTTTTGATTACTGCATATTTCAGCTTTGCCAGTTCACACCAGGCAACAGAAAAGGATGTCGTTATCCAGAGATTTCAGGCTTGACCAGCGTTTTCTCTGTTTTCAAAAGGCACAACTGGGAACAAAACTCTGATTGTTACAATCATTCTGCTCCCCAAGACCCACAAATTTCTCTGAGATAAGTTTTTCAGAAAGAAATCTTTGCACACTCACATAACTGTTCCTTGCGTGGTGAGTTGGTACTCAATGGCGCTCCATCGCTATGACTCAGAATGACTCGTCCGTCTCTCTTTCATTTTTGTAACAGTGTGGTTGACGATAAAGTCCCTCTGTCATGCACATCTACCCTTACCCAGAACTGATCACAAATCAAAGAGCTTAGTGCTAAAAGTACTTAAGTCACATTTTCACAAACCATAAGGTAAGGTTGGGGAACTGTCACTTATCGTTACCCAAGTCGATTTTCTCAATTTTCTCTTAAAGACATTTCGTGGCTTAAGTACCATTTGCACAGGGGTCTTCAATTGGCAGAATTATGGATCTGTTCAGGGGACTTTTTTTTTTCAAATTAGACTTAAATACTTTTTTCAGTACTTTTTTAACACCAGGGTCTTCAATTATTTCTCTCTTTGACTGAGGGAGGAGGATTTGTAACAATGTGAAGCTCAGTCTTTTCCCCTGACCTTTCAAGCTGGAACATGAATGTTTTTATATTCACACAGGTTGGCCGTGTGTTTTGCTGCCTTTTCTCGTATATTTTCTCTTCCTGTTATCAAGGTCTCTCTTTCTTAAGCCCCGTCACACTGTGGCGACTATTGTGGTGAATCCCCGCGAACTGGGGGGATTACTTTTGTCGTCATTCGCCTGTCTGGGGCCCTGTCTGGACCTTTATATGGATGTCCTAAGATTGTGGTACGCATGCTGTAGGTATTTTGTAAGACTGCCGTAGGTATGTCGGCGACGGGAGTAAGATTGCAGTGAGAATAATCAAGAGTCATTACACATGTAGTACGAATCACGTACAAACTTTGTACGAAGCTAGAAGACAGGAGTAGGAATCATGAAGAATCACCAGGTATGTATACGATCGCAGTACGAACTCACCACGCTTGAGTACGAACGCAGTACGATTGACCGAGAATGCAGTACGAACGCAGTGGGATTGAGTACGAAAGTTGGAAATGTGGACACGCCGAAATGTACAACTTTTTTTTATGGGATCACAACATCACAGGGGTCATTCTTGCTCCCGCGCCTCACTACGACCCCCTACGAATGTTCAAGAATATATGCAAATCGCCACGACTGGCTCCAAGAATGCTGTAGGAATGCAGTAGGATGAAAAATAAATCGCGCTTGGACCACAAATGTTTTGAACATTTCAAAACAGTCGTAGCCCCTCTAAGACTGGCTAAGAATGCCGGCGAATGAGGGACAATCCACCACGAGCCCAATACGAATAGCCAAGATTTTTTAACTTTTTCTAGTTCACGATTCGCCCCCCTAAGTCGCCACAGTGTAACAGGGGCTTTATCTGCCCTCTTTGCTGATCCTGATCTCTTCAAAACCCACTGGCTCTAAGATCAGGATGACATCCTCTTCTACCTCCTCATTTTCCCTGTTCCTTTCTGCACCTGCATTGACTGTATCCTGTTCCTGCTCCACTGCACTATCGGCGTCCTGTGCCTATATATCGCTTTTTACGACCTTCTTTCAACCTGGAACATTTTGTATTCAGCCTATTTTTCTCCAGGCGGAGCCTGACTTCTATAGCACTCTGTGAAGCGAGTGTGATCCACTCCTCTCTCCTCTGCTGTCTGAAATGTAAGCACGCTTCGCCGCTCCGCCTGTAAACGGTAACCATCTGATCCCGTTCCCTGTTCGCCTGCTCTCTTGTGTCTCCGGCTTTCTCCTCGGAGGGAGGGGTCGAGTGCCTGAAATCTATTTTTAGCCTGTAGCCTATCACAAGGGCTGTGTTTGTGCCGTGCTCCTTTGGTTTATACATCGTAACGCCGTTGCCCTTAGTTCCTCAGCCCTTCGCTCCTGAGTTTCAGCCTAATTAAGGAAGTCACAAGGTGATGGTCGCTGCCAACGTCCGCTCCCCTTTTGACTTTAATATCTGAAATAGCGTGGAGTCATCAGCCATTTACTGAGTGGGTGATCTGATTATTATGCCATTAATTTGGCGAGGACCGTGTCAATTTCTGCATTTCTCGATTGCTGGAAGAGGGTTCCACCAATGATGAGGTCATTCACATTGTTGAACTCGATAAGCCTGTCTGCAGCTCTGTTCATTCTGCTGCAAGAATGTCTCCCCATAGCCGTATCATTGTTGGCGTTATGAGGTCCAACGTTAGCATATAAATCCCAGGCGATGATAGTGAGATCTTGTCTTAGGGCCTCAGCCTTGAGAATTTGGTTAAAGGTGCCTTTGTCCTCCTCATTACAGTCATTGGTTGGTCAGAGCATTGAATAAAGGTGATGTTTGTATACCTTCCTCGTCCTCTGGCTCTGATTGGTCAGCCATTGGTAAGTCTTCATGCTGTAGTCCATAATCGGCTCCTTTCCTGAGAATGATTTCAACTCTCTCGTATTGAAGGTCATAATTGCAACCTGAATACAATACAGCTTTGACAGGAGATGTTGTTAGCCTTCCCAATCCACTCCACCTGCATTTACTTGTCCCTAAGATGTGCAGACAATATAATTCTGATAGGACTCTTTGTCAAAGAGAATATTTATTAAAAGCATAGAAGCATACATTGAGTTTGGCGGTATGGCTCTGTTCGAGAGATCCCTGCCCGTCCAGCGTGGAACCGAAGGCAGGGAGCTGCTATTAACCCCCCTTCCATAGAACAGAGCCAACAGCAGCAATGACCTCAACAGAAGAGCCATTGTTATTGAACGACAGTTTAGACATGAAAGAACAGGATTACAGAATGCTAAAAATGACAGGAGGAGCTGGGGAGGAGGAGGGATGTTAAGAGTACATGCTGCAGAGCCTCTGCTCAGAATGTGAGCTTAAGTAAACTAGCATATCAATCGAGCAATCATGTGACAGCAAATCAGATGACAGCCTTGAGCACTCAGGTGATTCTCAAGCTCGAGAAGCGGCTCATATAGTTAGTGAGCTTGACTCCGTGCCTATCAGAATTTACGACAAGCTCCATTTTTGAAATCCAATGTACTAGAGTGCAAAGCAAAAAAGCAGAAATTCTGTCAGTGTCCAAAGACTTATGGTGACGTACATTTTTTGTTTCTGGCAGGAATTGAAATCTTTCAAGCAAGGATTTAAATCCCACATCACCAAGTTGGGTATAATATGCACGAATACAAACAGAACTGAGCATGAAATAAATGTTTAGGCAATAATTATTCTCTTTATTTGCGCATTCATGGCATCAATGACTGCAACAATTTCCTCTAATGAGAACCGTAATCAGTTCAACTCAAACGTACAGCTGAATGGAAAATTTAATTCTTACAATGTTCATAATCTGCCACTTAATTTACAATATACAGTAAGTTATTTACATTAATTCCCTGAAAGAAGCGAAAACATTGATTCTTTAAAAACCCATAATTTTAGTGCTATTGCCCTTAATACATCTCTCTGACATCATGACTTTTCAATACTCTCTGTAGTCTTTATCAATCTTTTGTATCTGTTAGCTGAGCTAGTTTAAATGCTGCTTTGGTTCATAAAATGTGCGCACACACACACACATACACACACACACGCACACCTCCATATCCACTGGGCTCCAACAATTGGAGATCTTGAATGAAGTGGTCCTGGGTGTATTTACAGGACCTTGATAATCCCTCTGAGGGGAATATTGGCTCGACACTTCCTTAAAATAACATATTTTATCCTAAAATACTAAAGAGCTTAAGCTCACTCAAAGAGATTGCCTTGATTAACCCCTAAGTGGGATACAGTGACATACAGATATCCAGTTACAGATATCCGATGTCAAATAGCAATGAAAGGCATTCAGGCTCTGTAATGGTAAATACCTGACTGAACAAGCAAACAAAAGAGCCAGGTTTCCAAAAGTGAAACTTGCCCATAACTGATTTTAATTCATGCCCAATTATAGGACAACTGTCTTTGCCATGACCTCAACTACTCCAACCATTATGACATCCCACTGAAAAAACGTAGCTTGCAGTCACACATTGTGCAGAGATGCCAAGTCTCACGCATTCGGCGTAGATCTTACCGATTTTTAAGGCTTATTAACCGTAGTCTGTAATTATTCATTAAATGTTAATGAGATTCTCACGCGGAATTAAATCCTTGTGCATTGACGTTTCCGTTTCACTTGCGTAAAGGTGGACATCACCACAAGTAACATGGAAGCAATTATGACTCTGGACCTCCCGTGCCTCTCTTTACTCAGGGATTGGACACCATATATGTGTTTCATGATCACTTAAATTGTTTTAATGAAATAAGACCATTTGAAACGTTTTTATGCAATTCCATTGCTTTCAATCCCTCAGTAAAGACAAGCCTGAGAATTCCTGAGTCATAATCGATTTCCGTGTCATTAGTGGGGAAATCCACCGTAATGCATGTGAAACTGATTAACTTGATGCACAATGACTTAAATTCCGCGAGTGAATTTCTTCTGTGCGCTTTGATTGAATAATTGCTGACCACGGCACCAGAACGTGAATGACACCAAGAGGAGAAACTCACGACGAAGGCGGAAGCTTTAGCATCTCTGTGGCACATGCCAATATAACTAAAGAATCAGTAATACATTTTATAGTCCAATACACAGTACCCCTAAACTACAGTCACCATTGGGGCAACATGCTCCATCTTCCTTACACCCTAAATTTTCAACATAAGACTTGCGTGTTCACAATTCAATACAGAATGATTTTTCCCATGGACCTGAACAGGATGGAAAGGATAACTAGAAAAAAAAAAAACACTGCAAAGAGGGAATACAACCCCAAATAAGAAAAATGTAGGAATGCAAGTTAAAATTAAAACTGAAAACAGTTATTTCTGAGTTATCCATGATCTGCATTACATTGGTAACAATACAGCAGCACATTATGTGATGTTTCACCACGTGGTTTTTACTGATTTTGGAAATAAAATACAAAAAATTTTCTAAACGCATTTCAATTAATTCTTGCAACATATTTCAAGAAAAGTTGGGACAGTAAAACATTTGCCATTTTGTAATGTTGCAATTCCTTTTCACAACTCTAAACAAACATTTAGGTACTGAAGTAACAAAATTATTGAGGCAAAAATTTGTCCCATTCTTCCTCCAAACATGACTAAAGGTGGACAACAGATCGGGGTCTTTGTTGTCACATCTTGCATCTCAAAATGCCCAACACACTCTCTGATGGAGATCAATCAGGACTGCAGGCAGGCCAGTCCAGTGCCCACGCCATCTTATGCAGACATGCCTTTATAATGCACACAGAATGCGACTTTGTGCTGTCTTGTTGAAATAAAAATGGTGTCCCTGTAAAAGATGTCACCACAAAATCTCAAAGTACTATTCAGCATCAGTGGTGCTTTCATCGCATGAAAGGAAGTTATGTTTGCCAAGTGTACTGATAGAACCCCAAACCATGACAGAGCATGACTTGTGGACTTGTTGCTTTTTCAAACTTTTTGCCGGTAACACTCTGGATTGTTGTTTTCTTTGGTCAAAAGCAATAAGTATCCATTTCTTCCAGAGAAGACCAAAACTATATCTTCATCTAACTACAATACCATTTTAAATGTGTGATGGTCCATCACAGATGCTTCCAAGCCCAGAAAATTCAATGGGTCCTTTTTTCCCTAAAACGTTTCAACAAGAATTTGTTGATATAACTACATATTACAGAGTCTGACAAAGGTATGCCAAAGGAATCCTGAGCTCATGTGGTTGTATCACTCATAGTGAAATGGGATTTCTTGAAGCGGTGGCATCTGCGTGATCTCGGATTCAGTGTACGTTTGTGCCCTTGCAAAGGAATTCCATGAATCTTTTAGTTATGTTATGCGCTGCAGAGGTTGAAATATTCAAATCCCATTGAAGCTTCCTTTGAGAAAAATTGTTTTTAAACCCTTAAATTATTTTCTTATGCATTTGAGGGAAAAGTAGCTATCAGCAGCCAATCTTTGCTCCTAAAGGACGAGACCTTTCCCGGATGTTGCCTTTCACTACCAAATCATGATTACAATAACCTGCAGACCTCAGCTGTTTAAAATCACATCATCAGTAAAATTTTTACCTCTTTACTAGTCCTGAGTCCCCACTGTCTCAACTTTTTTTGAAATGTGCTTCAGGCCCGAACGGCAGGAGTGGACGCATATATACAATTAAACTTAAGTTGACAACACAAAACATAAATATCTTGTCTTTATGCTGTCTGCAACAAAATTTTAAGCCAACAAATATTTAGAAATCACTTCATTCCTTTTTTTCCCATATCATCCAATATTTTTTCTGTGTTACTATTGTACATTTTTTTCATCAATGTAGTGATTCTTGAAAGATCAGGTTTCTCCAGTGTGGTACTCATGGTGACGGTCTCAAGCAAGATCCATGATGGTACTAGAAAACGTTTATCAGCTGACATTTGAGGGTCTCAAGAGCTAAGTTGCGACTTGTTGCTTGGAAGCCTTTAGTAAACTCATCTAAGACGAATAAAGGCAAAAGAGAATTACAAGAGGTGTTCTGAAAGAGAAACTTCTGGAAGGTTGATGGTTCATTTGAGACATATTTTGACAGTGAATGCAAAATTGTCAAAACCGGTAGTACTTAAGTGTTGTTCAACGTTGTTCAAAAATGGCATATTGCGCATCAAATCAGAGTAGCTGTCATAAGATGCTAATTCAGTGATTGTGACAATAATATTTTAGGCAAAAAACTGAAGAGAGGTGCATTATATCATGAACCCAATTCAGTGAGGCCTGATAATACCATTCCCTGAAGCAGTAGACTGAAAGGTCTCCATGTAGTGGCACGTCATAAAATATATTTTTAAAATTTATAAAATTGTCCACCTCCGTCATTATTTTACAAAAGTTTTTGTATCTTCTATTCATTATGTTCAGTATTTTTGAGGTTGCCTTCGGTAGCATAATGAATAACAGAAGGCAGAAAGACCGCAGCTTTTGATACTCGAAGTGGGTTGTGAGCCCTCATCGGTCACTGCTGGTTTATAGTGTTGAGAGGGCATCGAGGGAGGGGGCTAGCACCAATCGGCGATGTAGTCAAAATCAGCAAATATCTTTTGGTCTTCAGCCGTCAGAACCCTGGGCTCCCTGGGTGGGGTAAGAATGGGCTCCTCAGAGGTAAACTCTTCATCAAAATTGCTGACATCCCTCAGGCTTTGAATGGTGGGGAGGAAGGGTGGCTCCACCTTCTTGGCAAGTAGGTTATTCCAGTGGATGTTCTGGAAAACAGAGAGCAGAAATGGGTGCAAAGGTTAGCTTATTGCCATTTTCTCCAGTAAAGATGAACAGTCAATGATGAGCACTGACTTACTCTGAAGAAAGGGTGTTTCTTAACCTCCTCTGCGTCCTGTTCACTGGCGCCCAATCGTTTTTCTGGATTTCTCCTTAAAAGCTGCACACGAATGGGTAAATGAGACTTATCATCAATAATATGTAAGAGCAAATACTGCATGGATTACAGTCAAAATGTTCCACACCACTAAGCAGTTTAGCCAGAATTTGGCCTAGGCAGCTCTAGCCCACCCACACCCACAGGTAATTTATTTGTCTTAGACTAACCCTTTTGGACAACAGCGCCGCAGTTGCGCAATCGCCTCTTGTCAGAATGGAGTCAGACATCCCCTGTTTTGATCTGGAATACCCTTAGCACTTGCCTTTGCCAACTGCATTCAAGTTGCCAAATTAGGTCCCAAAGAATCAATATGTAGGCCTTGCGGCTGGGGTACAGGGCTGCAAAAATGGGCCTAAAAATGTCAAAATACTTAAAAAAAGTAGGTTTTGCAGAATAAAAAAATTAAATCGGCTGCCAATATTAGTTTTTAAGCCCCATCTGCGCATGATACAGCATCAAAAACAGTCATAACATCTATGAATCAGCATCTTCCACCACGAAGCAGCTCTCAGAAATCTACGGAGGTGATAAGAGGAGACTATTCTCAGATCACTATGCATTTCAAAGAAACTGACCCTTCTCATTAGAGAGATGGACTCTTTAGAGAGAAATCGTGGATAGCGAACTTCGTCATTGACGATACTGTCAAATACCTCCTCCTCATCGTCACCGGGGAAAGGAGACTGGAAAAAAGGAGAAGGGTGTAGAGTGAAGTTATTTCACATAATTCTTGCATTTTATCTTTTAAACTCGGACTGCATCAGCCTTTCAAGTAGCGAAGTCAACAGTTCATCTGTTCACAGTCCACACCCACTCATCGGTTCTCTGCACAACTCTATACGGACAATGTTCTGTGCTGTTGCAGCTATTTATCACTCCGCTCAGAGTTTAACTCCTGACCGTGTAAACCTGTTTTTATCATTTAAAGTCCTGAATATGAATGTTACAAAGACTGCCATAGATAAAGCATATCGTAATACAATAAGATTTTGTGAAATAGGGCACTCATTACTTTTTCATCACTGTTCACTCTGAACTTGTAACTCTACTCAGACAGATACCAATAATAATCTTATTAACTTCATTAAACCAACCGACCCACATATACAGCTGCTGTATTGAAACCAGTGGGACTTCAGGCCTACTTTAAATTAGTGTGGAGATCCGGAGGTTTCCAACGATCACGAATATGTCCAGCTGAATTACAGGGAAATGTGTATAAAATACTGTACAAGGTTTAGATATTTTGCTTTTGATGTAATGCAGTAGCCATTAAAACATGGTGTCCTGGGTTTGAATATTTCTCTCGATATAAGTGTGATGTAGCGTCAATGAAGTGCAGAAACCAGCAGATACAAAATATGTATGTGGCCTTGTCCAACATTATGCAAAAATATATATTTTTCTGACTTTGAACCTCCCTAAGAGAAAAAGTGACCTTAAGTGAAAACTTTGAGTTTAAGAGGTTAATGTAGTCATGAAGATCATTAATAAATAATTCTCACCTCTCCAACCAGCATCTCAAAGATGAGGACACCAAGCTCCCACCAGTCCACAGCCCGGGTGTACGAAGTCTCAGTGAGTACCTCCGGGGCCAGGAACTCGGGTGTACCACAGAACGTGCTGGTGCGGTCCTGGTATCCCATTCCTAAAAGGGCGGATCAAACCAAATGATTAGTTCGCACGACTGCAATGGATACGAGTCAACTGAACCACTCACCATGAACATGTCTAATGAAGCAAGGATGCACTGAAAAAAATATCAGACTTATGAACTCTTTTAATCATATGACAGGAAGTAAACACAGTCAGAAAGAAATACTTCACTTTTAGTTACATTTTGCTTGACAAGTGAAAGTCTCTAACCTCATCGGTTTGTACTGAAATGAGTGAGACTGTCTCACCCTATTAATAATCTTTAGGTTTTTTTTTTTTTAGCAAATGTCAGAAAAGCAATATTCGAAATAGTAGCACAGCCTATTTCTTTCAGTAATGTAGAAGAAAGTAAGCCTGATTCAAGCCTAGTGGCCCATCGGGCCAGTGCTTAACCCTGGTTTTATGGCGTGAAGCGACTAGGAGTATTACTACTCCCCCTGGATGGGATGCCATTTATGCTACCCATTTATACACCTGGGAAGAGTGAGGCGTGGAGTGTGGGAGTGAAGCATTTTGCCCAAGAACACACCACGAAGGCCATGGCCGGGAACTCGGGGCCTTTTGATCCCAAGACAAGCCTACTTAACCACTGCGTTATCGTGTCTCCCCTTTCGGTAATGTAGGGCAGGATAAATGGCTATTCGGCTAATCGTTGTGGTACTGACTACCCTTTTGTGTATATCGCATGCTTTGCAGTCACCATACCGTCTTTGCACAGTCCAAAGTCAGCAATCTTCACATAACCATCAGTGTCAAGCAGCAGGTTATCCAGTTTCAAATCTCTGGAAGGGAAATTGGCATTGACTTGCTTCAAGGAATGGAGGACAGAAATGATCAAAACTGGACTGAGCTGATCTAACAACACCTCCTGATGAAAACAGATACTGTGGACACGTGCGCTCAAATGCTTTTATGGAACTCAATGGTCATTCAAATGTCGTTATACACCGATGAGCTAAAACATTAAAACCACTCACAGATGGAGCACATAACATTATCTGAGATGTACCCAGAACCTGATCCTAGGCCACCTTTTGAACCGAACTGTGCTTAGCCAATCAGAGCATTTGCTGACGGATGTTAATTCCTTACGGATGGTTACTTCTGCCTACCAGCAAAATCTGACACATTTTCAGCAGGGACAGTAAGAGGCCTTAAAAAATCTGGCAAAAAATTGAATTAACGCTTTTTTCTATTAAAACCATTACAGGAGTGTTTCATAGACACACAAACTGTTCAGATGTGACTTTAAGTGTTAAAATCCAGGTCTCTAAAATTTATTTGAATGGTTTTAAATAACTTAAAGATGAAATAGAATTTTCTTATTACTGCATTCTGTTTTTATAACCATATAACACAAAGCCCAAACTTTTTGGTGTTGGGGTTGCAGTACAAAAGGCCAAAGATCGGAAAGGTTCAAAATCTAAGTAAATTCTTAATTGGCTACAACAGAAGGATTTTGCACAGAGCAGCCTCACCTTACCTGTATACAATCTTGTTATCATGCAAGAACTGCAGTCCCAGCACCACACAACCAGCATAGAAACTACAGAGAACAAAACATGATTGTTGATAAGATTAGGAGACCTGAGAAAACATAGGTATGCACAAAATTATTTTTATTCTGAAAATTTCATTTCTTCAAATTTTCCATATAAAATAATCCCACACTTGAAATCTACACAGTACAAATGAAGAGTTGTTTCCAAAATGCAATAAGTACCAAAATGACAAAAATTGAGATAGTACCATAGAGCAATAGCCCAAAGCTTCTTACACATGGCGCAAAATAACAATTTTTATAAATTCATGTCATGGTTTTGGTTTTTGGTCATGTTAATGTGCTGGTTTTGTGTTTATGATTATTGCCTTTTATTTATTCTTTTTCATTATTGTAACTCTCAGGTTTTTGGTTCATTCCATGTCTCAGTTCCATTGCACTTGTCTCCCCTGTCTTGTGATCTAGTTGGTTCAGTCCGTCTTCCCTGTCTGCGTGCCCACTGACTTCGGGTGATTTAAATGAAGTCTGGTGTTTAAAATATTCCTTCGAATCTCGTTTTCTTCCTTCGCCCTTCTGTTCTGATTACTAACAAGATTAACATTTGAATTTTGTATCATAGTCCACTAACCCAACTAATCCATGTAAATATAAGATTACTAACTTACTAATGAGCACTCTAGATTAATTTGTGAAGTTGCACCGCTACTAATAGACCAATTACCTCTTCGCAATCGCCCTGTTCTATTCTTCGCCCCTTATCTGTCGCTTTCCTCTCCCTGAGCTTCAGCGAGAATCTCTCGCACATGCTTAATCACTCTCCTGCGCTCGTTATTTGTGCACGTAGAACTCCTAGACCGGAGCTGTTTAAATGTCATAGGCTGTTTGTGTGATTCCCGTTCGTATTTTGTGTTTCGCCAGTTTTCGAGGTTAGGGCTTCCCTCATGTGATTCTCCCGATGTAATTAGCTCCATTCCCTACACCTGTCTCTGTATAGCATGTGACCTTCCCTGAGTGTATATTAGCAGTCTTTTCACTCACAGCTCTTGTCAGAATGATGATCAATATTTCTTTGTGCAGAGCGCCTCGTATGCCATTGAATATTGTTTCTCTTCTACTGGATTGTCCGACCTTGATTCTTGCCATTGCCCTTTTTGTACTTTTTTTGTCTTTCTGGATTTTGACCTATTTTTGTATGACCACGAGTTTTGTGTTTGGATGCCCTGTGTATGACCATTGGCTTTGCCAATCGACTATGACTTTTTGCTTATCGCTTTTGTACCTCTGCCCATCTGTCTTACTGGTTCTGACCCCTGCCTGTCTAGTCGATACTGTTTTTGGATTTCGTACTGTGGCTTGGCAATTCCTGTGTATTTTGGCTTTGACTCGGACCCCAGTAAAGGCAAAAGTTTTTTGGATTCCTGTCTCTCGCGAGTGGTTCCTGAACTGTACCTCACATCATATTATAAGGTGTATTTTTTCATGGTCGAAGTTTGTGTTTCTCTATAATATGCAATAGACGCCAACATAGAAAAAGCTGATTTACTCAAAATTAGTAAAAATTGATATATTGCATTATGGAGACAAACTATTTAAATGCAAAAATATTTTTAGAAAACTCCAAGAGATGCTGAAGATGCACACAGACACAAAATGATTAAAAATATAGCAGCAAGCAGCAATGACTGTGCCCTCACACCCACATGCATGTCAGTGGTGCAACATGTATGCTCGCTGATGCAGTTTTTCGCTTTCATGACCATCGCTGTCATAAAGATTCAGCGGCAAACCGTCCATCTGACATGCAGAATTTGTTATGCTGAATCTCTCCTTGAAAAACATGTTCTAAAATGACCCTTCCACCTAGCTGATGCATTCTGACAAAGCACATGTTTGGTATTAAATGGTTCCCCAAGTGGTGCAATTTGGTTGTAAATCTGCCATTCATTGGGTTGAAAATTACTGATCAGTTATATTCAACGTTTTTAGAGACTCATATTCAAGTTCAGGACATTTCATTTCAGTTTTCACTGAAGAGTTTTTGCTCCAAGATTTGATCTGTTCTAAGTTATTGGTAACTAGATTTTTCCAAAACCAGCACACAACATTTCCTGCAAAGATTTTTTAAGTTTTCAAAGGCTTGTCGTGAACTCTGGCAAGAATATTGAAACTTTTTGATTTTAAAGGTCTTTAGCCATGACTTGAGTAGAGTCTGACCACTTGGATCATGGCCTGAGACTATGATGCAGGCAGCGTGAGCATTTTTATCAAGGGATTAACATACATTTTTATGTGACTGTTATTAAATATGAAGTGCTCTCCTCTGATAAGATTCTGTACATTTTCTAGTAGGCATAAAGCATTACTCACACAGATCGCGGCTCTGAGAACACGTCCGTGTGAATGTGCATCATAAGGTCACCACCGGCCGCGTACTCCATCACAAAGCACACATGTTCTGTGGTCTGGAAGCAGGCGAAAAGATTGACCAGGAAGGGATGGCGAACGCTGCTCACAGTCTCAAAGATCCTCTTCTCGCACATCAGGCTGGCGGGAAAGTAACAAAGAATGAAAATGCTACCAGAATCTGCTTGCAGAACCTCTTTAAAGAAAGTTTGTATAAGTTGACTTACGTCTCCAACTCATCTCGAGCAACTATGTCTCCTTTCTTTAAGGCCTTGATGGCAAACATTTCTCCAGTCGATTTGTACTCCGATAGCAACACCTGTTAAATCAAAATTAGTCACTGACGTGAATAATACAAGGAAGTATGACTTAATAATTTTAACAAAAAAAATGAAATTGAGTTACCTTTCCGAAATGTCCTCGGCCTAGAACTGCAATGCAGTTGAAATTCGCAATGCTAAATGGGAACTGCTCCTCCTCCCTAGACAGACGGGGAGAGAGAGAGAAAGTCAGAGTGCATCAACATAAAAAGTAGGAATACACATCCCTCATACACCTGAAACTCTGGAAAAACCCATCGAATTATAGTCCTTGATGTTACATAAAACATATTGTTCACATGAAGACAAGAATTATAAACGGCTACTGAAAACTCATTTCATTTACTGCCATGACTTAGAAAGTCCTTGAGATGTTACCTCATGTCTGGGGTCCGTGGAGTGGATATCACTTCACGATCCGGCAGCTGTGTTAAAAAACGGACTGCTGTGTTAGGAGGTGGTTACTGAGGAACCCACCTGAAGCAATACTGTCATAGGTTTGCTTGATTGGTGGCACTTATGATACCAATACAGATGGTTCTGCGAGCAGAAACATTAACAGTTTTCCCTCCTCCTCTTGGCTTAATAAAATGTATTTACCTGCACTTCCCATTTGTCCGCTGCTTCGTTTTGCGCTGTTTGTTCTCTCCTCTCACCCGTAGCAGAGGGAGACCTCCAGGGAGTGAAAGCCTCTTTTTCAAAATCCAATTTGGTCACCGTTGGATCACTGGAAATATTCAATTTTAATGATAAGGCAAAAAACTGCAAAATAAGCCAATTCGCAAGTGTTCTTGTCTCATAATTCAACATGAAGGGCTCTAAATTTGTTGACCAGGCACAGGAGTGGCGAATGGGGAGAGCCCCGCGCCAACGGGGTGTATCCAGGCGTATTTAGCAATTTCGTGCCCAGCGCAAGTACTCCTCTGTCCCACCTCTGTCCCTCCTGCCGGCGCAAGTGGCAAAGAGGGAGGAGAGAAGGCGTGAGTGGGTATAACACAGCTGAGTCAAATCTTCAATCAAATGAGCTCCTCTCCTAAACTTTAAAGTGTTGGAATAAAGAAACCTCTGTCCAATATCTGCATGATGCATTAATGTTGCATTTTACTTTGCTGCTTCAGGCACATTTTCTGCACCCCTTACGTCTGTATTAAGCATTACGAATATGACTTAGCTGGCTAGCTAGGGCATTTGCAAATTTGTATTCGCGTCTTGCATTGAATGTAATCTGCCGTGCGAAAAATCAGTTTCGTGTCCAGTGTGCAAGTGGCTTTACTGAGCATAGGACACAACCATTATTTACTTTGTATATATATATATATATTTCTATAACACACTGCCTGATGCCGAGGCAGTTTCTGGTTGGCTGAGAAAGATGTGAAGTCATTAGTTTGCATCACAGATTCAGCTGTGTTGATTAAGCCAAGTCGAGTTTCCATCACGTGTGCCAACCGCCTTTGATCTGACATCAGGACAATCGATATACATACAATAATTTATGTGCTGATTCAGATAGTGACATTAAATAGTGGTTGCTGTAATTATTTCTTGCATGGAAATGTGCCTGAAATTCTGGAAACCTGCCTGTGAGGTTTCGGTGACGTGTGCGCACTGCGCGCCGGTCAGCCAAATTACCACTGCACAGAAAGTAAACCAGGTTGGAGCTAGCAAGTTTTCTGTGCAACTCCAGCGTAGACTTTTGCAACGAAATTGTCACTGCGTCTTGATGAATATGTGACACCTCCCCCAACTACGCCGCCACACCCATCTCGGCGCACGTCCGCCTACCAAATTGCCGAAGTGGCTGCGCACGGTGTTGCACCGCACGATATTACTCTGCGTGGGCAGCACCGGACGAAATTACCACTGCATGGGCTGCACCGGATGAAATTACCACTGCATGGGCTGCACCGGATGAAATTACCACTGCATGGGCTGCACCGGATGAAATTACCACTGCATGGGCTGCACTGGACGAAATTACCACTGCATGGGCTGCACCGGATGAAATTACCACTGCATGGGCTGCACCGGACGAAATTACCACTGCATGGGCTGCACTGGACGAAATTACCACTGCATGGGCTGCACCGGACGAAATTACCACTGCATGGGCTGCACCGGAGGAAATTACCACTGCGCGGGCTGCACCGGATGAAATTACCACTGCATGGGCTGCACCGGATGAAATTACCACAGCGCGGGCTGCACTGGACGAAATTACCACTGCGCGGGCTGCACCGGATGAAATTACCACTGCATGGGCTGCACTGGACGAAATTACCACTGCGCGGGCTGCACCGGATGAAATTACCACTGCGCAGGCTGCACCGGAGGAAATTACCACTGCGCGGGCTGCACTGGATGAAATTACCACTGCATGGGCTGCACTGGACGAAATTACCACTGCGCGGGCTGCACCGGATGAAATTACCACTGCGCGGGCTGCACCGGAGGAAATTACCACTGCGCGGGCTGCACTGGATGAAATTACCACTGCGCGGGCTGCACCGGATGAAATTACCACTGCGCGGGCTGCACCGGACGAAATTACCACTGCGCGGGCTGCACTGGATGAAATTACCACTGCATGGGCTGCACTGGACGAAATTACCACTGCGCGGGCTGCACCGGAGGAAATTACCACTGCGCGGGCTGCACTGGATGAAATTACCACTGCACGGGCTGCACCGGATGAAATCACCACTGCATGGGCTGCACAGGATGAAATTACCACTGCGTGGGCTGCACTGGATGAAATTACCACTGCGTGGGCTGCACTGGATGAAATTACCACTGCGCGGGCTGCACCGGAGGAAATTACCACTGCGTGGGCTGCACAGGATGAAATTACCACTGCGTGGGCTGCACTGGATGAAATTACCACTGCACGGGCTGCACCGGATGAAATTACCACTGCACGGGCTGCACCGGATGAAATCACCACTGCATGGGCTGCACAGGATGAAATTACCACTGCGTGGGCTGCACTGGATGAAATTACCACTGCGTGGGCTGCACTGGATGAAATTACCACTGCGTGGGCTGCACTGGATGAAATTACCACTGCGTGGGCTGCACCGGATGAAATTACCACTGCGTGGGCTGCACTGGACGAAATTACCACTGCGTGGGCTGCACTGGATGAAATTACCACTGCATGGGCTGCACCGGATGAAATTACCACTGCACGGGCTGCACCGGATGAAATTACCACTGCATTGGCTGCACTGGACGAAATTACCACTGCGCGGGCTGCACTGGACGAAATTACCACTGCGCGGGCTGCACTGGACGAAATTACCACTGCGCGGGCTGCACCGGAGGAAATTACCACTGCGTGGGCTGCACCGGATGAAATTACCACTGCATGGGCTGCACTGGACGAAATTACCACTGCATGGGCTGCACTGGATGAAATTACCACTGCATGGGCTGCACCGGATGAAATTACCACTGCGTGGGCTGCACCGGATGAAATTACCACTGCATGGGCTGCACCGGATGAAATTACCACTGCATGGGCTGCACCGGATGAAATTACCACTGCATGGGCTGCACTGGATGAAATTACCACTGCATGGGCTGCACCGGATGAAATTACCACTGCATGGGCTGCACCGGATGAAATTACCTCTGCGTGGGCAGCACCGGACGAAATTACCACTGCACGGGCAGCACCGGATGAAATCACCACTGCATGGGCTGCACCGGACGAAATCACCACTGCATGGGTTGCATCAGACAAAATTACCACTGCGTGGGCAGCGCCACCCTGCGCTGCGCCAAGAAATTAGAGCCCCCTCACGTAGTTCTTTATTCTACAAAATATTAACTTATTTTCACCCTGTGGGAAATCTTGAAATGAGATAAATTGCCACCTTATTTTCAATACTTTTGTCAAATAAAACAAAAGTTAGAGACAATACATCCTATGCCGAATATTAACACTAAAATAATTTTTTTTCAGAATTTTGCAGTTTAATTTTCAGCAAGGATGTCAATTCACCATATTGGAATGAGTCTAATACATTATGCCACAGTTGTCTCAAATACTCATTTCCAACTTTAGTCCCTGGGCTGATCAGAAGTAAAAAATAGTGAATTTGTATTTTGACAGGGATGGATTTGATTAACTGGATGATACAGGAACAGACTGAACAGGGAATTGAACACAAACAAGTTTCCAGAACTGCCCAAGAAAAGAGCTTTAACTTAACCAAGACTCTTCACTGAGTTCACACAGATGGGTCCTTGGCAAAAAAGTTTAACAGCCATGACTTCAGTCCTCGACACCACTAGCTACTCCCACAATGGCTGAATCCTATCTTAAAAATACTTTAAAAAAATTTTAAAAGACAACACAGGAGAAGCCCATAATGGATGAGAGGATACCTGTGGAAGGTGGGGATTCCTGGCACAGGATGGGCTTCCGGGGTGAATTTGGTGGGCATTTGAGGGCTGTTCGAGTTGGACAGGGAAGGGATGGTGCCCTTCATCAGCCGAACCCAGGTGGGGATGTTGATATTCATCTGAGTGGCTCGTAGGAAAGTCTTTCCTGGGAGGGGGGGGGAGCAAGAACACTTCAAATTTGGTATGGCGCAGATGCATGGGATTCATGTTAAATTCAGTAAAGTGTTTCAAATGTGCCGGCAAAACTACTACAAATGAAATATTTCCATCCCATGAGGAGCAGACTAGTGCATCCAGTATTATGTTTCACAATCAGGTCCATAAGCATTGACACCGTGACACAATTTTAATAATTCTGGCTCTCAATACCACCACAATAGATTTGAAAATGAAACAATCGAGATGAACTTGAAGCAGAGTTTAAGATTAGTGCGTAAGGGGCAGAGATGGGCTGAGCATCGCCAATTTGCCAGCGAATGTGTGAAAAAATCAACGAAATGTTTAGAAGGTATTTGCATATTTACCCTCCACTGCGCAAAACACAACTAAAAGATCCAATAAGTCTGTGTGAACTTACGCAAGCCTAACCTGGATGCCTATGACCACAAATAACTCGGACTGCAACAAAAACTGCCAAAATGCTCAGGATTACTTTGACAAACCCTTGCAAGTAATTTAATACATAGTTCCATCCACTAATGCCAGTACAAACTTTACTGTACAAAAAGGAAACCTTATAGTAACAGTGTCCTGATTTGCCCTTTGGCTACTGTTAAAGGCACTTTCAATGCTGAAAAGTTAAGAGATTTTGGAGCAACACTAGCTGCCTTCATCCATTCTTGGTCATTATATTTGATTATTGGAGTCCGACATCCGGACTCGTGCCGCACATGGGAGCGAACCCAAAACCGCGCATAAAGCAATCTGAATGCCATCCTGCATTCACAGCTCCTCCGCTACTGTTTCCAGGACAGCGCACAACCCTGAAGACCACAGCACATATGGGCAGAACTGAATGAGCCGGTGTTCGGTCAAATTTTGCTCCTTTGTCAAAAAATGCTACCTTAATGCAGAGCGATCGTAAAGTGCTTGTTTTCGCCCTTGATATTGCAATTTGAATCAGTTTAAAGTCGTACCTTTGTTATTTGTTAGCTTATTATAACATAAGCAGATGATATAATGAGTTGGATAAGTTTGTTCAAAGATATATGCCCATATACGCCATTATCATCTAATTTCTGCATTTTCAGATAATCCCAGTGTGTGCATGCAAATATATGTACGCTTACAGGTTGAAATGCGCACTGAAAATAAATCTATTTTTATGGTTTTAGAAGATTCTTAAGATATGAGCCTGGAAACAGCCCCAGATTTTAGGTTTGCACAAGCACAGAACCGCAAGGTAGCATATTTTGATAGGTAGCAAAATTTGTCAGAACACCGGGCTGAACATTCCAGGTACTATCTACAGTTCTGCAAAGCCATAACTGTGTCCATTTTGAATTTATTGTATCCCTGGTTACATTAATTTCTCTTTTCATTTTAAGGATTAATGGCAGCTGCTTATATCAGCTCGCCGTGGCCTGTGCCTAATTTCTGTGCTCTCAGCCAACCCATCTAATCCCCTCCACTCCTTTCGTCATTGTCTCCCAGACAAAGGACATGTGTAAGTGTGCGCGCACACACCCTTGCAGACGCGCACTAACACGCTCACACTCATTCTTATACTTGCTAACTTACCTGTTGGCTTAGCTAGTTTACGTTTAGTGTTTGTTCAACAAATTCTTTATTAATCCCGATGCCTGATTTGATATTACGTGACCAAGAAAGCCGAGCCAAACGGTCTTCCAAAAAACTCAAAAAATCCTTCAGATTATCAATTAAATCCTTGATTTAGATATATTTCTTTTTATCACTAATATTGATTATTTTAGTTATTAATTAAAATTCCATATTTTGGTGATGACAGTAATTTTATGAGACTGATTACTACATTCGCAGGTTTCCTGCTGCTCCAACTTAGTATCCAGTAGGCAGATTTTATATTTTTGTGGGGGTATTTCCTGTACAAAAGCATGTCTGAGAAGAGGGTGCTGGTGCTTGACTGGCTTGCCTGCAATCTCAGCTTGTAATCAAAAGTGTGGCACATTTTGAAACACAAACTGTGGGCAAATAAGACTCCATACTGAAGCCGAATGGGAAAAGATTACACCTGGAACACTCAATCACTTGGTGTCCTGTATTCTGTCAATGTTCATTAAGTGTTGTGAAAAGTAATGGCAACGTTATGAAGTGGTAAGTACTTCACAGTCCTTACTTTTTTTTTTTAAATACTGTACGTAGCAAGAAACAAAACTGAAGTGTTCATTTTGAGGGAACATCAAATAATGGACTGTCGTTCTGTTTTCTTAAGGCAGGTCAAAAATGATTTATAAATCACCACCTCATGATATGGGGTTGTAATTTCAACAACAATATGCAGTCATAGACAACAAAAAGAAATAACTAAGTCAATGTGTAAATACCTACGGGCCTGACTGTGGGAAACAGAGAAGTTTACAGCTCTCAAAATGCTGTCACATCCAGCAGTTTACATTTAATGTCTATCATGGTCAGGGGCCTGGGATGGGGCCTTCAACCGCTGATTCAGGTGCCATGCTCTGTGGCGCCCAGCGCAGCCGGATAATTACCTTTTTGCTTGGAGAAAAGCTTCTTTTGCCTTCGCAGTTTTGGTTTTCTCTCAATAACGGGGTTGAAAAACGTAACCTGTGCAAAGACAAAACCACTCAAGCAGAATTTTCGGAGAGCACACATCACAACGCAAAGCAACCAATACCAGACCCCATTTTAATTACTTTAGTCCCCCTGCTGGAGATGATATACATACGGAAAGTAACAGTTTAACACTAATCAGTTTAACACTGATTTTTGCCATTAACCAGCACTAAATTCCAGCAGTCAACAACACTGTCATTATTCACTTCAACCAGCCATTTGGGTCTGACTTGTGTAAATTTTAACAGGATTACAAAAACCACCTGAGTTTCTGGGACTAGGCGTTGCAGACCCCTGGTCCAGCTGAATGATGTGCAACTGAGAGTGAAGCAGCGGTCAAATAGGTAAAGACAATGGTGGCGATGTAAGCTACTAAGGCCACAGAGGGTGAAAACGTTATTCTCATGGTTTGCTACTGTTCGGCAAATGTTTTGCGAGTGTTTTGCAACGTAGAAAGAAGTGTGGTGAATTCATGTTAATCCAGAGCTTAAAAGCCATTCAGCTAGTTAATAGAACAAAACACCACTAAGTGGCCACACAATGGCAACAATACGAGCCTTGGCACGAGACTGACTAACGATAACAGGTTTGGACATTCAAAACTATCGCCAAAGATGAGCAAACCATGGCGAACTTTGGGAAACTACTGCGAATCGTTGAAGTAGTCCTACCACTCATCAAACATAGCCACACCACATAAGACAAATATTATGACGAACTTAGTGAAGAACTCGGCAAATTTTTATTGCCAAATTTCGCCAACACGTTTGTCTTCCACGTGAAAGCCACTAAAAAGAGAACTAGAGCAAGAAAGTGAAATACCTCAGCAAAGAGATTCCCTTGTGGCTCAAGGTACAGGCACATTCCATGTCGCTGATTGTCCAGAAAATCCTCCAATTGGAGGAATTTGACAGCGCACAGCGAACGCCAATCCCTCCAGTACACTGCGATCTCCAGTTCGCGAGACTGCAGGAGAATATTGGCTCGAATTAACACTTCTACTTCAAACACTTAATTTGTATAAATTTAATTCTTCACAAAAAGTGCAGTGCAAAGACAAAAAAAAAACATTCAAATTGTCCTCAGGTACACTTATATTTATACACATTCAAGACGGAGCCACCAATCAAATATGAGATTCTCGTAAATCAGAATGTTACAGTAGTATTTAAAGCTACACAAAGCAATATAACAAAATTTTTTAAAATTTGTTTTCATTAAAATGACCCCTCGCAATGTGAGAGTCATCATAGATCTTTTTTCAGTGATACAGCATGTTGCCAACTTGCTGTTGTTGCGGGTTTTTTTGTTTTCTAAATTTCTACCGATAGCGAAAGCAGCCAGCCAGCAACATGCACAACTATCTAGCTCACGTGAATGTTACTTTCTGGTTAACACATCTATTGACCTAGTCACTCCGGAAAAGAATTCAAAGTGGAAGACTATAAGAACCAGACCCTGGCTCTAGCAAAATGGGGGGTGGACCTCTTGAAAGAATTGGTGATTTAGTCCATCCCGCACGAAAGAGGCACCTGCTGGACCTACACCTGAACGCGTTTAATGCTATCGTAAACTCCTTGTATTTGAATGTATTTGAAATGTTTCCCCCATGGCTTTCAGTGGAAAACATTTGATGAAGTAAAATGTGAAACCAATAAATGCCAACTGATTAAAACATGCAGAATTTGTGTGTATTATATTATGGTAAAAGGCACTTTGCATGAACGCCTTCCTGGAAGCTAGCATCTGTAGTCACATCTTGATCAATTCTTCAGATATCAATGTCGCTGAATGTGGATGGTAGCTACAATACTGCCACTAGCTAGCAAAGATTTCCACTTTTTCCCAAGCAGAATAAATCCATCACGAGTCAAGGAAGTATTTACTATGGCTGTAGATGGCTAACTAGCTGGCTGTATGGTTTAAACGAAGGTATCGGTAAAATTTGAAAATGAGAAATTGGACCAAGCGTGGGCAAATTTTAATCCTAAAGCATGAAAAATTTGAAACACTACAAGACAATGGTGCATGCATACAATATGAAATCAGTTTCAGTAATGCATGTAAAGTATGAAGGCATGCATAATATACTATTTATTGTTTTATTTTCACATCCTTCATCGGCATTGTAAGCCTGTTTGGACTGGGAACATAATGACGCAAAATATTACCACATTGATATCAGAACACATATTTTCTTGTATAATCTTATAACGGTCAATTTTAAATTTGATCTGCAGTTAGGTAAAAGTCATTGGAAAGTCTTTGGTGGAAGTACAGTCGCGTTAGCGGCTACAAACATCTACAAGGAGCAAAAAATCTCAGCGCATTTTCGTCAATTTCGTCAATCATCTTTGTTTGAAGTCACAATTAGTTATGAGGTCTCGCCACAGGTTTAGTCCTGATGTTATAAGACAAAGATTAGGTTGATAAACAAATTTTTAGTATACAGTTTAGCTAGCTCATCCAAAACCCAACGAGACAATCCAGACCAATGAGAAAATGCGAGCCAACGAAATCGCACATCACGCAAGACATAAGGCATTGCCCCCTGGAGTCCCAGGGGGAGAGGGGAAGAGAGAAGTGGCTTTGATTATTCACAAATGGAGTTGGTGCTTGCGGGACCATCTAGTGGTCAGAAATTGCTTAGTGTAGCTCTACGGTAAACCAGAATATATCCTTTATTGGCTGGTGTTTTTTCCAACTCAAAACATAAAGTTAGTTTGCTTCTCGATGCATTCCTTAAACCTCAAGTTGTACAGTAACACTCAATGTAAACATCAGATATGATGTAACCATCTAATTCAGCAGACACCATCGTATCAATAAAAATAGCTAATTTCTATATAAGAAACAACAAGTGGTTTCACTCGTCTTGGAAGCTCCATCTCAAATTTTCTGTGCAGAATGCGTAAGCTCCATATTAGGTGTGAGTGCAGATAGCGACACATTTGGTACTGAAGGTGCACCATAGAGTCGTACTCGGTCAAGCTCCAGAGTGAACTTCTGGTTCCACGCCTGATTGCTGACTGGCTTCCAGCTTGTCAGTCCAGCCATGGTATTATCCAGTTTCAGCACGGCACAGATTTCATCTGGAAAACAAACAAACAAAAATGTTTGCTAACTCTGATGCTCAGTGGAGAGATTTATAGGTACACTATACAGAATTATTTTCCTTATCTCACTGCTGCATATACAGTCAAAAATATGTTTACAATACAAGTCCTTCACCGCTCGTTATCCAGCTAACGGCCCAAGTTAATAACTCAGGCGCAGACCCAGGGTACCAAAAAAACTGAACAAAAAAAATCTAGGAGAAATAAACTACCCAAGTTTATAACGGTTTTTACTACCCATTGGATCATGATGAACACATTCAGAACATTCCTTAAGTTGACAGATGGAAACAAGAGGAAATAAACAAGCACAGAAGACAAGTGCATCTAAAACATCTCTCAAAAGATAAAATGAGTACAAAAAAAGTAATATGGTTAGTTTGTTATATTTTTGTGCAGAAAGGTAATTTGACAACTACCATTATTCATGAGAAAGGAAAATTGCAGAGGTACTCAACTGGACAAATCATCGATTTTATAGACGTTCCGTCGGCTGCCTCCTCTGTTTTTGTTGGCTCGTATGGTGAAAGAAGACCTGGATTCACTCGGACTCCAGCTTGGCAGAGCAACAGAGCTTGCTTTGACCCGGCCCGGAACGTTCTCCAGTAGGTCCTGACAACCCAGTAGCCTTACATCCAGCGTGCCTGTTTGGGACACCACAGTGTCTGGGTCAGAATATTATGGGAAAGTACATACCAAAGCAATGCCAAGGCAAGCAAAGAAGGGCTTTGCTAGCTTGAATGCAAACTTTTTCAACCCTCCAAGCAGCTTGGCCCATGCAGCAGAATGTCCCTTTAAAAAATGCAGCATGAAAGGACCAGGCTCTGAAGTTCTGGAGGGGAGATCCAGAGCAGTGAGTCAAGAAGTTGAAGCTGATTATTTTCCTAATGGCAGCTGGCAAAACACATTTACTGGGTGCTGTGATGAAAGAGTCCTTCACGTCTATGTTGTGAAAACTACACCTCAAAACTATTCATTGTTTAATACTACAAAGCCAATTCCAAAATAGTTGGGACGGAGTGTAAATTGCGAATAAAATCAAAATGCAATGACTTTCAGATCACAAGAGCCAATATGCCATTTACAGCAGAACACAGATAACATTTCAAATGTTGAAACTGAGACATTTTACATTTTTATCCGCAAAATGAGCTTGTTTAAAATTTTGCGGCAAAAAGTCTCAAAAAAGTTGGGACGCAGGCAAAAATGAGCTGAAAAAGCAATTAATATATAAGAGAATCAGCTGAGAAAGCATTTAGCAAGTAATTAAGTTAACTGGCATCAGGTCAGGTGTGTAACATGATTGCCTATAAAAGGGATGTTTTAGAGAGGCTGAGTCTCTCAAGCGTAAAGCTGGCCAGAGGCTCTCCAACCTGTGAAGGCTTTCGTAAAAAAATTGTGGAATACTTAAAAACAATGTTCCTCAAAGTCAAATTGCAAAGGCTTTGAAGGTCTCATCATCAACAGAGCATAATATCATCAAAAGATTCAGAGAAACTGGAAAAATCTCTGTGCATAAGGGACAAGTCCGAAGACCTTTTCTGGATGCCCATGATCTTCAGGCCCTCAGACGCCACTGCATCACTCACCAGCATGATTCTGTCATTGACATTACTAAATGGGCTCAGGAATACTTCAAGAAACCACTGTCTGTAAACACAGTCTGCCGGCGCCTCCACAGATGCCACCTAAAACTCTATCATGCAAAAAGGAAGCCATTGTTGAGCATGATCCAGAAGTGCCATCGTGTTCTGTGGGCCAAGGCTCATTTAAAATGGACTGTACAAAGTGTCAAAGTGTCCTGTGGTCAGACAAGTCCAAATTTGACATTCTTGTTGGAAATCATGGGCGTCGTGCCCTCTGGGCTAAAGAGGAGAAAGACCACCCCTCCTGCTATCAGCGTTCAGTTCAAAAGCCAGCATCTCTGATGGTACGGGGATGCATTAGTGCATATGATGTGGGACACTTGCATGTTTTAAAAAGCACCATGAATGCTGGAAGGTATATAGAGGTTTCAGAGCAACATATGCTCCCCTCCAGACAACCTCTATTCCAGGGAAGGCCTTGTGTATTTCAGCAGGACAATGCAAAACCACATACTGCAGCTATGACAACAGCATGGTTTCGAAGTAGAAGAGTCCGTGTACTGAACTGGCCTGCCTGCAGTCCTGATCTTTCACCGATTGAGAACATTTGGTGCATAATTAAAGGGAGAGTTTTTCAAAGGAGGCCCAAAACTCTCCAGCAGCTGGAAGCCTGTATTAAACAAGAGTGGGATCAAATTCTAATGGCTAAACTCAAGAAACTTGTCTCCTAAATGCCCAGACGCTTCCACACCATGGTAATCAGGCCCCTATCCCAACTTTTTTGAGACCTGTAGCAGCCATCAAATTTGAAATGAGCTCATTTTGTCAATAAAATTGGAAAATTTCTCGGTTTCTACATTTGCTGTTATCACTGTTCAATTGTGAATAAAATACTGGCTGGTGTGATTTGAAAGTCATTGCATTTTGATTTTATTCACAATTTACATTTTGTCCCAACTATTCCAGAATTGGGGGTGTACTTCATGGGCAGACTCTCATAGGCCTGATCTTCGTAGAGATGACATCTCACTCAAATTTCGAGATGGAAATTTTGCCCAGCAGAATCAGCATTTGACTGGAGGAATATTACACAGCTATATCATACTTCGGGAAATAAGCAAAGTTGACGGGTGCATAAATAATTTTTTCTTTCAGATGGGATTGAAGTTTACTGCTCGCACCATGTGCAACATCAGCAGTCGGCGAGTTCTAAAAATCCCTTGTTTTTAACATAACCAGAGTCTTTTCGCCGAGATAATCTAGACCGCATCATTATCAGGTCTCCATAAAACGGCAACGTCTCTAGTTGCATACAGAGTTAAATTATTACTTAAGCGAGCTTAACAAGTGGACCTGAGTTGGCACAACCGTATTTTAAAAAATAAAAAAGGTTATGATGCAGAAATGGGCACATGAACTGAACCCTGTCATTGGTAGTTTGACCAGCCTCAGTGACAAACTAGCCTCCCGCACAGGACAGCGGCCCTTTCCGCACCACGCTAGTAGCCACAAGGAGCCAAAATGACAAAACGCGCAACATTGCTTGCTATGGTATTTCTGATCCTATTACAACCACCCCCTCACCCCTCTCCGCTCCCCATTTCTGGACAGGGAATTAGCGGATAAGAATATGAATGGGATTGATAAATATTAAAATGAAATAACTTAAAATGAAGTATAATCTTAATGTTAAAGACAAACTCCCTGCTGAGAAGGTCAAATCAATGACAGAAAAGACGATATTACAGTCATAGACCCTGCATTGTGTCCTGTCCAGTAACTAGGTGGTGTAAATGTGTAACTATTAGATTAGGCGGGCAGAGTTTCACTCACCTGTGAGGGCCGCTGGCTTGGCGACTGTCCTGTACTGGTTCTGTGAGGAAAAGAGGGATTGTCGTGCTTTGACGCTCGGCGATGCCATTTGCGACAGCTCCTCAGTGATAAGGCTGACACTGGAGTGGTTTTTTGGGAGCTCTTTCAACCTCTGCTCCAGCGAGTATTTCAGAAGATCCAGCTTCTGACTGGACTCTTCAAACCTGGCTTGAGCCTGAAAGAGAACAAATAATTAATAATGTTCTTGATTGCACGGCTCAAAGAGTGAACTCTACCTCTGAACTCAGCATTTAAGGTCCAATGTTTTCTAAATAGTAAAACTTGCTTCCTCACGTCTTTAAAAAAATAAATAAATAATATAGAGCCTTCCCTGCTTAAGATGGCAGTGAAGACCAACCACAGAATTCTAGTCAGATGTCGTTGACACTTCGGGCTAATTTCAGTAGTGTATATAGGGCTGATTTTGAGCGGAATTTGCATTTTGAATTGTAGCAGCTAATGCTAAATGCGAAGTCAAAAGACCAATCACTGCCACAGCTGCGTTAATTTTGGCCAGTGTTATTTATGAAAGATTGCGGCGTTGGCTGTAACTTTATCAGTGTCATCCGTATCTTACAAAGTTCAGCAACCAACTGGCCCACCAACACCTCTTCCAGCAAATGGTTTTATAAATCCTGATTTTGCATGGCTTGTGGCATTACCTGACTTTCACACCACTTTTTGTATGTTGCTAAGCATAGTTTTGTAAATGAGGCCTTCAGTCTATAGTCACTCTATAATGTAAATGAGATGCAAATGAATAATTTTGCTTGGCCACAAACTGATTTATCTCGGACTTGGTTGCTCTAAATGTTTTTTTTTTTTTTAAATTATGTGTTTCACTTGATATTTTACTGTTGGTTACTTGATGGCATTCTATACGCCCTATGAGAAATACTGTTTGGGCAGATTCCTTTGTTTCATCATGACCTGAATTAAACTGAGCTGAAATAATTATTTTATTCAGTAAAACTGGTTTATTTCAACATCACTTAGAGTTACACAACCTCAGGTCACAACGACCTTCATTTGTTTTTTTTTTTTGTAATGCACTGTTTATTGTTTTTTAACATAGGGGAAATACACATCACAATGTAATACAACAAAAAAGAAAAAAATAATAATTTCCCTCACCCCCTACCCATCCCACCCTGTCCCTGACCAACACATTACCTTCAAACAGTTAAATATCAAAAGTCAGCTGGGAGACACAGCATGCAGTTTACAATGTACGTAATAGAACTTATTAAAAAAGAAAAAAAAAAAGAAAAGAACAACGACCTTCATTTGTAATGTCTTTGTTTCTTTGAGTTTCCATAGATCAGGAAGCCGTACCACCATTAGATCAGCTCTGGCCACATGGCTGAAGTTACAGCAACCAGGTGATGTTAGTTAGCCAGTAGGTGGCAATCTTTCCCCGGTAAACTAACAACCAGTGCCGTAACGGGACCACTGTACTGGTGGAGGCATAGTCTTTATGAGTAGATGTTAAACCAAGGTCCTGACTCGCTATGGTCATTAAAAATCCAATGAAACAGTTCAAAAAGAGTACGGCTAGATTTCTAACTTGGCTCTTTTGACTTGCCACCCAATCATCCCCTGATTTAACTGGCTATTCAAATTGTCCTCTCCCTCTCCAATTCAGCTGATGTGTGGTGAGCATTCAGATGGAAAATGGCAGCTGTGCCTCACCCAGGTGAGTGCTGCACATTGCTGGGGAGGTGACATTCCCCCACATGATTGTAAAGCGCCTAGAGTGTCCACGAGAAAACACTATACGAATGCATCGTTCGATTCAATGTCGATTCAATTTTATTTGTTCAGCATTTTTCACAGGTGACATTGACCCAAAGCGCTTCACAGACAACAGAGCCAGAACCCCCAAGGCAAAAAGTGACAGTCGCCGGGAAAACTCTCTTGTAAGAAGAAACCTTGGGCAGAACCCGGCTCCAAAAAATGGGGAACCCAACTGCCAGAGGTCGGGTCAGGAGAACTGAGGAGAGATGGGAAAGCAGACGACTGGAGAGTAGAGCGGAAACACTGGTACAGGAGAAAGGGAAGAGGAACAATACTTCAAAGGGAAGGAGAAAAAGCAAATGTATTAGCACCATCATTTGCCATATATGGCCTAAAGGCGTGCAAGCTTCGAGAAATACAGACAGCTCATAATACAAAAAGAGGAACAATGTGAGCTAGAGTTAAGGATTTGGGTTGGCTGGGACACAAGGGCTTGAGGGCAACAGTGGCTCAGGTAAAATACAGGGTCAAATGAGGCTCTGAGCATTCATTCATTCATTCATTCATTCATTCCGGCTGTGTCACTAAACTGAGCTTTTTTGATAAAGTGTATTCATGTAGTACAACAGAATAATTGCCTTGGGGAGAATATAGTCCTCAAATATGCAAATACATACACACATTCATATAATATGATCCTGCAACTGAATTCCTCATCAGAATTTTTCCTGTCACTATTTATTAGCGCTCGAATTTCTGAAACAAGATCATAGCAGCCTTATGGACTAGGCAAGTTATTGGTAGCACAACATCATTTCTACACTGATACTTAGCCAAATGCAATTCCACACTTGTGTGAAAAGCTTTAATGGGTTCTCGTAGAAGTGGTCATTATTTAGAAATACTTCACTGCAGAATGCCTGAAGTGGTCACTATGATTCAAGGATTCAAGACAACCCTTTGGTAATTATGAATTATTGATCATGCAGGAGGGCAATATCAGATTTTATGGACCCAAAGAATCCAATATTGACCCAGGCCAATGTTTGCCTCTGTCAATATTGGTTTATTTTGGTCCATAAAATATGATATTGCCCTCCTGTATGGCCAATAATTGTTTTATTACATAAACACAAACAATTTTATCAAATTTCGAAATTTGATAAAAGTAAACACCAATTCAAATGTGGGCAACTTACAATGCCAGATCAATTACCATGCTATAAATATCACAGACTTTTATTTATTCTGCTAATGATGCCGGACGTTACACTCTCTCTGATTTGATGGAATTTTTTCTCTCCATAGTTCTCGTTGATTAAACCCCATGGCACGAGGGTTTTCAGGGCAGTACCGTGTTTTAAAGAAGATCACAAGACCCTTTGTTCACCAACGAAAAGTCAAGAATAATTTTTTATTGTAAAAACAGTAATTAACGGCAGACTTTCCACTGTACCTCAGAATACGCTTTCTTTTCTGAGCCCAGCAGCTTCATAACGTTCTTGGTGCCCTCGAGGACGGCATTTTCTATCTGTAGATGATGGCGCAGCTCTTCCACTCGAAGATCAAGCGGACTGATGACAGAGTCTGGAGAGGAGTCTGCAGAACAGCAAATGAACCATGGAATCTCACTCTCTTCTCTGTAGAGTTAAGCACTGAATATGCAATCAACGACCACTTTATTAGGTTCACTTTAAAGGACCAGTATGTGAGATCGAGAGCCATCAGATGGTGAGATTATTGATTGGAACCAAATGATCATTCCCTTTCTCAGAGAACCTAAGGTGGCCGCAAAACTTGCAAAAACGCTAAAGGCACGCTTTCGTGTCAGTGCTTTACTTAATTACTTTTTTCCTGTTCTGCACTACCGTAGAAACATGGCGGTGCAAAATGGCGAGCTCCATGGAAGAGGACCCGCTCTCTCTGTTGATATAAAGGGCTCTTTCTGAATAAAAGAAAACACTATGATTCCTATTTTCAGGAAATAATACAGTGATGAAAATGTAGTTTTGAATATTATATTCCATTCCTGCCAGTTATTCAGCCAGATTGTCCATCTAAATCTTACATGCTTGTCCTTTAACATAAACAGGGATTAATCTACTTGTAACTCCAAAATTCACTAGGCCAACACTACGTAGACATGGTAACATGGTGACCTTTTTTTTTTTTTTTCAAAGAAAGTTTGATGATCCACATGACTTAGATCATGGGATAATTGATCATGGTATAATTGTTGGCTTCAGCATCAGAGCCTCTACAAAAATACAGCCTCTACAGTTCGCAGTGAATGATGCAATACCATCCAAAGACATCCACAGAGAGAATGGCTTAAAATGCCTGTGCCTGACTTATGTAAGCAACCAGAAAAGTAACAAATACTCAAAAATCAGTAGGTTATAAGTGTGGTGAGCAGGAAGGGATCTCCAAACAAAAAAGAGTGACCCCTGAAGTAGAATGGCTACAGAGCCAATACAGGGAGCTAAAAACACACAGATAAAACTACAGTGGGAATGTTGTCACCAAGACTGGTTTGAACATTGGGAAAAATATTGCCAAGTTATATCTCAATTAATACTGCAATATGCAGATGTTACAGTTATTTGAAGTAAATGGCATGAAAATGGGTTGGTTACCAATGTTCGTCAGACTATAATAGTAGACCCAGTGATAAGTATATGTTCTTATCTTTAGGAGAAGCCTTTCTCTAAGGTAACAGTAATTGATATTCAAAACTTGTCACTGGTAATTGAATCCTGATAGTACTTGATTAAAGGACATTCATTGTAATGCACAAATGAGGCCCATGTAAGAGACATGGGTCATGAAGCTCCCAAAAATGATAGGGCATGACCAACCCATACCGTCAGTGTTGTTCGAGTTCATCTCGTTGGTCTGACTGGCTTTCAGAATCTGCATCCTGATGAAGTCAATCTTTGTTTTACTATCATTTAACATCTGCTGGGCAGTTGTGAGCATTTTGCGATCCTGTAGAAGAATAAATACACAGAATAACACAAATATGTCACGCCATAATATACAGTATAGCAATTATTACAGTTGCATATGAAACCTCAAGCAAAGAAAGTCAATCAGAAGTTGGAAGCGGTGGGTCATAACATTTACTTACATTATCAGATTTTTTTTTAATTGAAATTATCTATTTGTCAATGAATATACTGAAGGTCACTGAGCAGTCACAGAAAAATGAAAACGTGATGGAAAATCACAGAATGTGATAAGAAGTAAGACAGACAAAAACAATTAATACATTTTTCACATCAAGAAAATGTTTGAAAAAAAATCACTGGTATACACTCTCAGAAAAATAAATAAATAGTTTGAAAAGGCTCCGGGCCTCATCTGGGTATGTTGGTTTACATACCCAGAGAATAGAGCAACAGTAACAAGTAAAAGCTTCAAAACATCAAAAGGCATAGAGTAAACAGTGCAAAATGAACTGATAAGCTGGTTCAGTGAACTGCTTCATTCTACCCAACACGGAAAGAAACAGTATGCTGTCTTGCCTTAAGTAAATCTGAAAGCACGTACACTACCAGTCAAAAGTTTTAGAACACCCCAATTTTTCCAGTTTTTTTATTGAATTTTATGCATTTTTAAGTTTCATTGAACTCTGGAATAAAGGCATACACATAATAGAAAAATAAACAATTGAAGTTCAAAAAGAAATCATGGAATCAATTTATAAACCAAAATGTATTCTAAGCTTTTGACTCAAAGTAGTCACCTTTGGCAGATATAACGGCTGAACACACTGGTGGCATTCTTTCTACAATGGAAATCAAATATTCTTCAGAAAGTTCTTCCCAACACTGTAACAGAAGTTCCCATAAATGTGTGGCACTTGTAGGTTGCTTAGCTTTCACTCTTCTGTCCAGTTCATCCCAAACCATCTCGATGGGGTTTAAGTCTGGAGACAGTGCTGGCTTGTCCATGTTTTCAAGCTTACCATCCTTTTCTTTTTTCCTAAGGTAGTTCTGGCAGAGCTTGGACTTATGTTTCAGCCCATTATCTTGCTGTAGGATGAACCCCTGACCAACTAGGCGCAAACCAGAGGGTACTGCACTGCGCTGCAGAATGTTGTGGTGGCCGTTTTGGTTCAGGGTGCCTTTCACCCGCAACAAGACAACGAACCTGGATCCAGCAAAACAGCCCCAGACCATCACGCTTCCCCCTCCATGTTTGACGGTTGATGTCACACACTGAGGAACTGTCCTTTCACCTACTCGATGGCGTACAAAAAAACCTGGGTTACCTTACCTTTCGTTTAAAACTTCTGACAGTTCACCACTTACCTTTATACCATTTCAAGCTATTCATTGGACTGGAACTCCATAATTTTCAATATAAAACTGGAAAATTTGGGGTGTTTTAAAACTTTTGACCAGTAGCGTAGTTCAAAATCAAGCATGCTCAAAGTGCCTGACTATAACATATCCACCCTGTATGCACCCGTTTTTATTTCCTTATTTTGAGATGCAGCATATAACCACGACCTGCTGCGAGTAGGACTGAGGTACTCGGTGTAATACAGTATCCTATTAATGCAATTACTACCTCAAAGGTAACACAGAATCAATGACCTCTTATGAAAAATTACTACAGTTCCAAGCTATAGTTATCCTATAATGAATGAATGGCATTTTCGCAACCATAATGTAGTATTACTATAGAGATACTATAGTTATTCAAACTACAGCAATATACGTAGTTGTGTGGACTATAGTGATATCATATTACTGTTGACTGCGGTAATACTATAGTTATAATGTGATGGCGATAGTACTACTCTAGTTCTACAATGCAAACTATAGTAATGCTATAATTATGCCATAAATATAACAGTATTACTAAGAAATAACCATAGGATATTTTCATTAGGGAAACCATTTCCATTCTTTCACGATTATACGCGAAGCACAGCAGTCGAGCTGAAGTGGTAGTTTGAGAAGAGCCTGAAGATTTAGAGGGCACTGGAGCTACCTTTGAGGAGCCATTGGAGTACATCTGGATCATGTTCTCCGCCCCCTGCTTCACTTTCATTTCAATCTCAATTTGCTTCTTCAGAGCTGCTATACGGCTGCTGTTCGCAGAAGCACGCAATTCACTGTCGGGGATATCCGGCGCTTGCGGTGGGTCTGAAATTGAGAAAACAAAGAAATAAACGTTAAAATAAATTTTGAACAAACATCTAATCACAGAATATGCTTAATTTCAAGCTGTAAAAAAAGGCTGTTGGGGCAATGATAAGTGATGAGAAGTCTGTATGTCGGCAAAGAACTGCTAAGTTTTTGCAAAAATTACATTTTGGAACCGAGAACCCATGTCTCTGGGCATTATGAAACACCAAGCATCTAAGGCCATTTATTTTCAAGATCGAGTATTAAGCGCATTATTCTTCAGAAACTTTAGTCCCAATATTGTAAATCATCCAGTAGCTTGTATTGGCAATGTTTAAAGGAGCAACAGACCACTTTTTTTGCTTTCCTCAAGCATTTCCATGTGGTATAATGTTTTTGTTACTGTCGCAGACAGTTTATCTCAGTTTTTCTAAGAACCCGACTCCGTGAAGAAATGATGAACACCAGTTTAGAATTTAGAGCTGCGCGCAGAGAGCACAAGTTCCTCCGCCAATGTACTCAATGTTATTTTTGCCAGTATTAGCTAGCAACCCCTGTGTTTAAGTGGTCCTGTAGTCTTTAACAAATATGTTTCTAATTTGTTTTTGACCTTTTGCATGCCATGACCTTGACCTTTGACCTTGAACACCAAAAATCAAATCACCTCTTCCTTGAACAATACGTAATCATTCAATCTGAGAAAAATCCATCCATAACTTTTTGCATAATCCTGCTTACAAACAAACCAACAAACCAGCCGACAGACAAACGGTAATGATCACATAACCTCCTCCAACTTCATTGGGTGGAGGTAATAAAGGAAAAAAAAATCTTCACTGAAGAGGTAAGTTGAAATTGTTACAATTATACAGGATATTGAATTTGAGAACAGGCTTAAGTGATCATGGAGATGTGCATTGCATTGTGATAATAGTTTGAGTGAAGTCATTGCTTCACAAAACAAGTAACGTCCACAGCGGTCGGAGTGAAGGTGGAGGGGGTGAGTAATGTCAGAAGAAAAATTAGGGAGATAAAGCATGAGTTTATTCATTCATTTAGTCTATTGGGGAGACTGGGCTCCAAAGAGCCGTGGGGACCAATGAGCCACATCATATATTTGTATTCAATAGATGCCACAACTGCTTGAAATCAGCAAAATAGTGGCTCATGGGGACCAATGGATTAACTCATAAAATTTTGTAAAGATAAGTGGAATGATTGTACAGGTATGTCCCATGATAACGTGATGTCTATAGTCCGAATGACAACCCAAAGGGAGATATTCTAACCCAGTCTGGCTTATAAAGACATAATTGCAAAAATGAAAAAAAAAATTCCTTTGGCCCGCAACTCCTTTTGAGTAGTTTTTTTAAGATTTAATAATCATTTTGAAATGGTTGTTGAGAGCCACTTTGGGCTCTATTTTTGTGCCGTCACAATTGAACATGGATGCTGTGGTAGTAATACTCAATTTTGTCCGTCAAGACAGCATATTTATTGCCTTTGTATTTTCCTGCTCAGTAATAAATATGATTGCGACACAGTGGGTGGGACTGCTCATTAATGGGTTTGTCAATAAATGAAGCCGGCACTCTGTCATTTTCACGTCAAAGACCTTGCTTGCATCTTGACTCCCCAAGACCACCCTTTAACGAAGACGCTGTCAATCTATGCACTTTCATTGATGAAACCACAGTCAGCAGAGCTATTCGCAAATAAATGCATATTGTTCCCTACAAAATGCTGGTGGGGTCTAATGGCAAGGAGAGGGTTTTACAAGAGAATATTTTCAGAAATACTAAAAATTCAGTCTCAAACTTGTTTTAATACCACGAGTGCCATTTTGTAAACCATTTTAATCGCCTATATCTTTTCATACCAAATGCATTCCCTAGTGAATTGAAGTCTATCCCCCAGCATGCCTATATGTATGACTAACTTGGAGAATGGTCCTCGGGACTGAAGGAGGTGGCAGTAATGCAAGTTAGATGCTTTGTTTTTCACCAGAAGAAACTGTCAGTTTACTATGGCATTACTGCACTAGTGTTAAAAGGGAATGACAGCAGCAGATCTAACTGGACCCAACGGAACAAAATCCCCACAAACCTCTCAGGTAATTAAATCATCTTTGACTCCCTTTCTTGACAACAGCGCCACAGCTGCACTACCGCTTCCTGTCACAAAATTACCGGAATGGGGTTAGATAAGACCAGTTTGGATTCGCGATACCGTTAGCACTTGCATTTGCCGACTGCATTTAGGCCATCAAAACAGGGCTATTTAAATTCATTCTACGTTACCTGCACTCAAAAAAAAGAAATTTTAGAAATGTTAGATTTACTTAATGTTATGTCAACTGGTTCCACAAATCTGAGTTAAGTACATTCCACTCAATGCAATTAATTAAACTGGCCAAAAATGTTAGTCGTCAAATAAAGGTTACGTAAAGCAATTGCGTGGAACCTGTTGACATAACATTATTAAGCAAATGAAACATTTATATTTATTAAGTTTGTATATGATGACATTTGGTAAACAGCTCAAAGTACACAGTCATTTTCTGTTCAGTTCTTTTATGACCATTACGCAAGCAATAGTCACTTGTAAAAAACAGCATAACAGAGATTATTAGCAGATTAATTTCATGGAGCCCAACTTGAAGCATGTGCCAACATGCCCTGTTTCAGTACTTCATGCCAAACGTAAAAAAAACAGGTTTTCAGGTCTAGTTCAGTGAGAACTTCCCATGATAAGGGGAACAGTTGCCAGCCTTTATGTTTCGCAAAAGGAAATAATCTGAACTAAGTAAATTGGCTTCCAACGAAAAAACTCCCTTTTCCTTCATGTACCATTTCCATTGTGTTGCAAATGTGTGAATAAAAACTTAATACACTTTAAAGTCCTGTAAAACATGCAGACATGGAGCAAGATTTGTGACCCAAGTGACTTAGTAGGGTGAATTATTGGTGCAAGACTGCAGGGTTCCAGCAACTTAGAAACATCTGGACTTCTGGGATTTTCTTATTCTACAGCATAATTCAATAAAAAAAACACACATCATGAGACTGGCAGTTTTGTAACTGTGCTGACCTTGTTTAGAGAATTGAGAATAGAATGGAGGATAGGAGAGCTTTCTTCAAGTAACTGCAAGGAATTCTCTAGTAACATTATATTTGTCAATTGTGCCTCCGGAATCCAACAGACCGAAGCGCATGAAAACCCAAGGAAGGTTTCGGTTTCCAAAATGCAGTAACCACCATCCTACCTGCTAGCAACAATGACACCACGGTTCAAGTCATTTTGATCATGCATCTTACAAAATTATAGAAAAAAATTCAACCATTTCATCCCTGACTTTGTGATTTCTATTGAGTGGATGCAACACGATTAGCTGATTTAAAATGCTGGTTATTAGCCAGAACAAACAGACAATAAGGAGGCAGAGGAAGTGGCATGGAGGTGTATTGTAAATTACAAGGTAACAGCCAAACTGAAAACAAAGGCGGGAAAAAAAAATCACAAAGCAAATGATTCACTCAATTAAAATCATTTGTACATATGTATACAAGTATGAACAAAATAAAACTGCAAGAAACTCCATCTGGTGTGAATGCAGAAGTGTTCCCATTCAATGACATGCTTTTTCAGTCCCTAACAGCCATGAGCAAAATCTACGCCCAGACGAGGCAAAAAGAAACGTTTTCTCTGCAATTCCCGTAGTGCCACAGCTCTGAGAGATGAGCTCATAGTTTCATGCTGAAGCTGGAGCCCCAGCCCATCCCCCTCAGGACAGCACAACACTGAAAGCCTCTTTCTAGCCGAGGGGCCTGCAGTTTTTCCCCTCGAACAGTTACCAACGACCTTAGCCAGGTTATGGGAAAGGTTGTCTCCAACACTGAGAGCTACTGTCACCCACTGCCACTGAGGACTCAAGTTCATCTTTATAAGCTACTTATTGCTCATATACAGTGTTTAACAAATTTATTTGACCACCACCCAATGTAAAGTTTATGCCACAGCTGCCCGAAATTAACAGTGTTGGTCATTACCAAAATCATTTTTATGTTTCTGTAATAGTTAATCCACCGGTATGCACAAGCTCTTTTGAAATGATATTTTTAATGCTAGAATACTTATTGTTGTTATCCATGAATTTTAGAATTTACTGTTTTACAAAAAAAGCTGAAAATATAAAGAAGTGCATTATTTTATTTATTTTTTTTTTTGATTAAGATGCCAAATAACAGTTATTTTCTTCCATTCCTGAACATAAAACTTAGTTTTAGTGGTTGAATGCAAGAATGCAAGCTTTTATCAAGGCCAAAAGAGGCCATACAAAATATAGTGTTTTTTGTTTGTTTGTTTTTATGAGTGAATCGGAACTATTTAGTGGTTTCAGTTCATTTTTTTTGCCAAAGAAATAACAAAATAATTTTTAGCTTCAAACAAATTTTTGACCAATTTCTTAAATATTTGTGTTTTCTCATTTCTTTTTTATGATCGGTGGTGTAATAAATTTGTTAAGCACTGTACATTTTTAAATGTATTTTTGTTTTTGAAAAAAGCATGAGCAACGCTCCCCAAAAATACTGACAGCTTTAATTTGTACATCTGTATCATTCATGCTATAGTAGAAATGTAGCCCTTGATTGGACAAATTATAAGATGTTTCTGAATAAGCTGGGATGATATGGAAATTACAAATAAAAGGAAAGCCCTGATTTTTCAAATCATCCTTCGCCTGTATTAAATTGATGACTGCAACAACGATCTATACACCAGTCGAGCACAAAGGTAAAACCACCTGTCTGATGTATTGAAGGTCCCCCCTTGTGCTGCCAAAACAGCTCCATCCAACTGACATCACTCGAATATTCACACTCAGGGTTTCCCAGCAGAACATTTCCCAGAGCATCACACTCCCTCCACTAGCTTGTCTGATGCATCTCCTCCAAGGTAAATGGTGCACACGTACCCAGCGGAAGCACGTGATTTTAAAGAACATGGGACTCACTGCACCAGACAACCTTCTTCAGGTGCTCCTTGGTCCAGTTCTGAAGTTCAGGTGCCCGCTGAGGGTGCTTTTAGAGGTAGACAAGGGTTAGCAGGGTATGATGCATCTTGCGTATAGACACATTTCTTATGTCAAATAATCGAAATTCTCCGCTATTTTTGCCACAGTCACCCTTCTGTCGGTTTGGACATGCCTTCCTACATCGATGAGCCTTGGGCACCCAAAACCCTGTCAAGAAACTTGAGCTGTACGGTGTAATTTCATGGTCATTTTTGTCCATTTATTGACTTCAGAAAAAGTAATGACCCAATCTCCATTCACTTCAGTTATATTGGATAAGACTGCTAGGGTGTTGAACTGGCGTTGTCCAAGTTGGTTGCCTGGATCAAAAAAACTTCATCCGTGTTTCAACTGGTGGGGAGGTGAACAGATGATGACAGAATTCTCATTTTTGGTTGAACTGTTTGAATCCTCAGGCGCGATTCATAATTCAATAAGAAGTGAGAGGCATACTGAGTACAAAGCTAGCTAGGTCACCTGGTTCCTCAGTGTTGCATAATGTCCACAGAGAATGCGTACGCGTGTGATTGCGTGGATGGGAAGGAGGTGTTACTTGGCTTGGGTCCAAGCCTGCTAGCGAGGGAGTGGCCTACGGGAAACTGCCAGAGAGAAACAGACAGTCATGGCCACACCACACCTAAGATGTTCCTCTAGACTTCAACATGCAGTTAATTTGTATGACAGTAGCTCTGATAGAGTCAGCAACAAGCCCTACTGCTTGAGATTGATATACATTAAAGGCGATCAAGATAAACCGGCACAAATGATATGACTGAATGGCTTTCGCAGGCAGTCTGTCCACAAAAGCAGTAACTTTAAACAAGCGTCTGATTTTTTTGTATTCATTCGGTCATACTCTCACTCATACAAATGCAGTACACTATGAGGGGATGAAAAGTCATTAAAATTATCCAAAGAACCATTGAATGATATGAAATTGATGATCACTCATGCAGCCCCAAAATTTTATTAAGATCCCATTTGGTAGATAAACCTCAAATATAGATATGTTGAGAAGGGTTTAAGTGCTTAGCTTGCTGAGAGAAAGTTTTGATATTACAGCCAGCCCATTTCACAAAGCAGAATTGAATTGTGCTGTTTGCTGGATCACTGCACTGAGTAAAATCCAGGACTCTGCTAGATCTGGAACATATAGTGAAGTAAAATGAGCCCTTCCAGAATCAATAAGCAGGGTTGTGCATTAAAATCCATGAAATCTGCAGTCAATGGAAAGGTAGGGGGAACAGATGTGGCGTCATCTTTTATCGTCAACAGTTACCACGAATTCTGCATTTTCACCTGCAGTTCTCACTACTGCACAACCCTACTGTGAAATTATGTTATGAACATTACATCAGGGGCATCAATATATAGTGGGTCCAGCATATACACTCAGGAAAAAAGTGGCCCTTTGCACGTTCTTCAAAGAACACAAGCCAAAGCATAGCATACAGAAGATTTGATAAATTATAGCGAGATTTTTTTCTAGAGCAGTGAACATTCAAAATAAGTCAAATTGACTTGAATATCTAAAGGCTGAGATTGAACTTAGATGACGAATTTTACGTAGACTTATCACACGGCTAAACACAAGACCCAATGCTACCTTATAAATCTGACTATGTACTGCTAAGATTGATTCTATCCACATTCTAAACTGAAGAGCCTCAGACCTGCAGGAGACCAAGATCTTGTGTCTTTGGACAGCAGCCGACGGCTAATGAAATCATAATTCAGAATAATATACGTGGAAAAAAGTGGTGAAAATGTCAGAAAATGATAAATTCTTTGCACCTGATCCTGCTGTTGACAGAGGTCACAGTGCTGATCACAACAACGCAAATGGAATAGCATGCAGCTACCTAGTCAGCTTGTTTTATGTTTACTGGTAGGTATGGAAATGTTATCGTCAGAGCCACAGAGTTGGCCAGATAATCAATTGGCAGGTGGTGCAGTGAATAGCCTTAAAAAAAAAGTAGGCAATCAAGACAAAATCTCGTTTCTGTTCTCATTTGTACCAAGCCAGCAAGTCTAACAGTCCGACTTATTTCCTATTCCTGGCAATGATGTACTCCAGACAGTAATCTTAGCCGATGCTAAAGCCTTTTATGAACTTTTGGCTTAAAATCTGCACCAAAACACTCCCTGCCGCAAGAAGACAAGCCTCTCTAGCTTGCGTTAAGCATGGTGTTTACCCGCTAGCAAGATTCTGTAACCATGTCACAGTTTGAACAAGCTGATTTTAAATTCAGATAATACAAGGAATACATGAAATCTCCTCAGGCAAACAAAGGAAATTAATTCCAGACACAAAGTTTGCATTTCAAAGACCAGTGTGTAAGATTTAGTGCATTCTAGTGGTGGGATTGCAGATTGCTTCCAAATTATATCCCCTCTCCTCACCCTTTCTATGGTGGATGCAAAACTCACTAAAAATTCGAAAAGCCCTTCCAAGAGCCAGTGTTTGTTCTCTTAATTCTCAGCAACAGCAGAAACGTGGCAGTGCAACATGGTAGGCTCTGTGGACGAGGACCTGCTCCTGCTGTTGATATAAAGGGCTCCTTCTAAGGTAAAGAAAACATAACGACTTATCTTTTGGTGATAACACACTAATGAAAACATACTTATATCATATCATATTCCATTCCTGCCAATATTTCAGCCAATAGACACCCCCCCCCCCCCTAATTTTACACATTAGTCATTTAAAGGTTTACATGAAGTTTAACTGATCAACTCCAACGGCAACGGCAACAACCTGCTCTTCCATATGTTAAGGTTAAATATACCACAGCAGATCTTTGACAACTACTATACATGTTAACTACACTTCAAACAACATTGAAACAATTTCTAAAATGCCAATGAGGCCCGTTTTGGACCACATGACTTGAACCCCCTCTCCATCTTTGCGTTCTCCTCTTTTACATAATGAGGCGTAAATAATGCTCAAACGTCTTGAATGTCATGACTCTGGGTCACATCTTTACATTATTGATGGGAAGCAGAATGATGTTGGTTGGGCTCATTAGCTTCATTGCTCATCTTTTGAGGCTGGAGGCAAACTGTAAATGAAGTAATAAAATTCACTAATTACTAAACCACAGGCGGGGCTTCAACAATTAACATGTTACCCTTTCCCAAATCCATCAACACCGTCCCCAACTCTTGACGACAAATTGCTCGCTAGTTAATAATTATTAAAAATCACCCGAACAGGAAACTGGGCAGGGATTCACTATTTAATATGTAATTGGTTCCCAAGTCCAACAACCCAATCCCCTGCTCTCTATGACAAGCGGCTCAAAAGTTATAAATGATCAAAGATCATCCTGTCTGGAAATTTGTGGGATGGAGTGACGGAACAAGCAGAGGAATGCTCAGTGTATGAGTATGATGGGGGGCTGAGACCTCAACATCTACCCTTTGGGACAGTTTGAAGCAATATACAAAGTTTGGATGCTCGGGTCATCAAATTTTAGAGGTGAGAGGGCTTTTGAAAATGAACAGAAGTCCACAGAGCTGGAAAAGAAGGGATGACAATGGAGGAATAGACGTGGAAGATCCTCATGAAAACTGATAAAAAAGGACAAATCTGACTCAACAAGTTTGATGCGTCTAGCTATCAAAATGGATGACTGTGAGCTGTTTTAATACAATGTAATAAAATGGCCCATAGTAAGTTTATGGGGACCAAGCAAAGGTTGGGCGTGAGGTCACCTTGACCTTCGACAGCAAAAAATCTAATCACTTCATCCATGGGTATAATTGGACATTAGAGTCAAATTTAGAAAAAAAAAATCCCTGCTGGCCTTCAAAAGATACCGCTTTGACAACAATGAGATAGATGTGAGGTCACAGCAACCTTAACCATTGACCACCAAAATCTAGTCAGTTCAACACTGAGTGGACATATGAGCCAAATTTTTAAAGAAAATCCCTCCGTGCATCACAGAGATATTGCCTTCACCAGATTAGGACGGAGAGACTGAGAGCTCGAAAACACAGACGAGAAATATCGGCCATGAAGGCATAAAAATCATGTTTTGCAATTCGGACAATCCAAATAATTAAGGACTGTATCATAAATAATTAATGTTTCTGGTTGCTACACAAATTTGTGGTCTCCATTGCCAGGCAATCACAGGACTAAAGAATAAAGTCAAGGAAGCAAGAGCAAAGTTTAATGTGGTCGACATAGTTACATAAAACAGGTTTTGCAACTTTATTCTGAGACAATATCAGTGAGTCACTATTCAAGATGAGTGCAACATGTTATAGGAGGAAGACACACTAACCTATTCTTCAAGAGCTATTCTTTCGGGCTGAAGATATGCTTTGTACTGGTGTGTCTAGGTTTATTGAAGGAAAACATCTCCTCATTTTGAATGAGTAAAATGCAAAATTTCTCAAATTCAACATTTGGTATGTAGTCTTTGTGTTATTTTTCAATTAAATATAAAGTTGAAATGATACACAGATCAATACATTCTGTTTACTTAAATACCCAACTGTCTGTATTGACGACATGCCTGATGATTAACAGACAAACCCCAATTCCAATGAAGTTGGGAAGTTGTGTAATACATGAATTAAAACAGAATACAATGATTTGCAAATCCTTTTCTACCTATATTCAATTGAGAACTCTACAAAGACAAAATATTTAATGTTCAACCTGATAAACTTTTTTTTTTTCTGAAATATTCACTCATTTTTAATTTGATGCCTGCAACGCCTTCCAAAAAAGCTGGGAGAGGGGCAACAAAAGACTGGGAAAGTTGAGGAATGCTCAAAAATACCTGTTTGGAACATTCCACAGGTGAACAGGTTGATTGGAAACAGGTGAGTGTCATGATTAGGTATAAAAGAAGCATCTCCAAAAGGCTCAGTCATTCACAAGCAAGGATGGGGCGAGGTTCACCACTTTGTGAACAACTGCGTGAGCAAATAGTCCGATAGCTTAACAACGACGTTTCTCAACGTGCAACTGCAAGGAATTTAAAGATTTCATCATCAGCAGTCTATAATACCATCAAAAGGTTCAGAGAATCCGGAGAAATCTCTACATGTAAGCAGCAAGGCCGAAAACCAACATTGAACGCCCATGACCGTCACTCCCTCAGGCGGCACTGCATTAAAAACTGTCATCTTTCGAAAAAAGATATGACCGTGTGGGCTCAGGAACACTTCAGAAAACCATTGCCAGTTTACACAGTTTATAGCTCATTCGGTTAAGGCACTGTGTTGCAGTGCAGAAGTGACTATCACGTTGCGGGTTCGAGCCCCGGTCATACCAACCGGCAGTGGTCGGCAGCTTTTTCAGAGTAGCGCACAATGGGCCATCGCGCTACAGGGTTTCAAATTGGGAAGGGACTGCCGGGAAAGAGAAATAAATAAATAGCTTTGCTCGTTGCTCAAGCGCCTCCTGTTGGCGAGAGGGGCGCTCCTCAGGAAGATTCTAAGCCGGTTCATGTCTGGGTATCCTCCGCCCTCGTTCTGAACTTGCGAAGATTCAACCAATGAGTGTATAAGAAGCAGTGGCTGACGGGCACGTGCTTCGGAGGAGAGCCGCGAACTGCCTTCGCTCTCCTGAGTTGGCAGCAAGTTGGTCGCCTACGAGCAAGCTTTGTACATAGTTCACCAATTGGGCATTCCAGATTCGAGTGGGATTCAACCATGTTAAGCCAAAGCCTCATATCAACAACACCTAGAAACACTGCCGGCGTCTCTGGGCCCAAGCTTATCTGACACGGACTGACACAAAGTGGAAAAGTGAGCTGTAGTCTGACAAGTCCACATTTCAAATTGTTTTTGGAAATCATAGACGTTGTGTCCTATGGGCTAAAGAGGAAAAGGACCCTCCATATTGTTATCAACGCAAAGTTCAAAAGCCAGCATCTGTGATGGTATGGAGATGTATTAGTGCCCATGGCATGGGTAACTTGCGCTTCTATGAAGGCATCATTAATGCTGAAAGGTACATACAGCTTTCGGAGCAACATATGCTGCCATCCAAGTGATGTCTTTTTCATGGACATCCCTGCTTATTTCAGCAAGACAATGCCAAGCTACATTCGGCGCGTGTTACAACAGCATGGCTTCGTAGTAAAAGAGTGCGGGTAATAGACTGGCCTGCAGTCCAGACCTGTCTCCCATTGAAAATGTGTGGCGCATTATGAAGCGAAAAATACGACAATGGAGACCCCGGACTGTTGAGCAACTGAAGTCATACATCGAGCAAGAATGGGAAAGAATTCCACTTACAAAGTTTCTACAATTAGTGTCTCCAGTCCCCAAATGCTTATTGAGTGTTGTTAAAAGGAAAGGCGATGTAACACAGTGGTAAACATGCCCCAGTCCCAGCTTTTTGGGAGCGTGTTGCAGGCATCAAATTCCAAATGAGTGAATATTTCCAAAAGAACAGTAAAGTTTATCAGTTTGAACATTAAATATCTTGTCTTTGTAGCGTACTCAATTGAATATAGGTAAAAAAAAGATTTGCAAATCATTGTATTCTGTTTTTATTCATGTTTTACACAATATCCGAACTTCATTGGAATTGGGGTTTGTAGATCTTGTACATGACTTTATGCACATTTCCCTGTAATTCTGCAGGACATATTTTGCATCCTTTGAAACCTTGGGATCTCCACTTGAGTTTAAAATAGGCTTGAAGTTCCACAGGTTTTAATACAGCCGCTGCATTTGGCAGTGGGTTTTATGGGGTTGAAGCACAAAAACCTTGAACTAGTTAACCTTTAAAAATGTGCCAGTAAAATTACTTTTATTGAAAGAAATTCCAGAAGAGATGAAAATGAAAGCTACAGAAGTCTAATGAGGTTAAAGGACTCCAGCAAACCACCGCGAGAGTAATAATCTCCAAAAGGAGAAAACTTGGGAGTGGCTAGCTCACCAAATTTCCTCTAGTCGCTCATTGATGAGTCATCTGGGAGGTCACAAAAGAATGCAGAAAAACGCCTTAGAAACTGCTGGCTTCACTCCCCTCAGGTAAGCCCAGCTTTCATGATTCCACAATTTGAAGCAGACGGGCGAAAAATTGTATCCTTTAGAGAGTTCCAAGGCAATAACCAAAGCTGAGCAAGAAGAACATACGGCTTCTCTCAAAGTTGCCAAAACACTTGGATGACCCTCAAGCCTTTTGGTATAATGTTCTGAGAACAGATGGCGTTGAAAGTGGAAACTTTTTGGTATATACAGATTCTGTTACATCTGGCATAAAGCTAACTCCACTTTCTTCTGCAAGAACATCATACTAGCTTGCCATAGACGGAACCATGTATTCCGCTCTCTTCAAGAGAAATCTGAAGAACACAAGTCATCAGTCCGTGATCTGAAGCTCTAGGATAACGAGAGAAACAACGATCCAAAGCACATGAGCAGGTCCACCTTGGCTCAAAAGATCCAAAATTCTGGTTTGAGTTGCCAAGTCAAAGTCAAGATTCGAACTCTACTCATCTGACCTCTCATTCCAAAATCATGTGCACTAAGATGTATTTGGTCCCTGCTTTGCTGCAGAAGGCTTTTTGGAAGAACTTCTCCCATATTTTCATTATTGTTGCGAGGATTTGCTTCCATTGCAGCCAGAGAGAAACTGAAGCATTCTTCTACACTGATTTCAACTATTTTTGTGTACAGATGTGTTTTCAGGCTGAAACTGTAAAGGGCCTTATCTCCTGTCCAAAGTACCAAATCACCTAGCATACCATTATTCGCTATGGCCTATATTCATCATCGGAACCAAGTCCCCCAAGTCTATAATTGAAAATCAAGGGGCGAAGACTTTCAGATACTTCTGACCATGTAGTTTACACTGTGAACCCAGACAGAGTGGTGCACTGAAATATTTTGTGAAAACCTATTACCTCAAAAAAAAATAATAATAATAATGTAAGCCAACTTGATTGCATTGTGTGGATGGTACTTAAGGCAAAAGTTATTCTTACCATGTTTTAAAGTGCTGTGAACACAAGATCACTGAGTTGGCTTTTCAAGTCATCAGTTTCCACAAAACAATTAACTGCACCACACTATCTGGGGCTTATAATGCAGAGAATGGTGTGGTGTTGTGAACGAGCTAATGATGCTGAGTTACCCAACAGATCCTCCGGGTCCTTCACCACGATGTGAGCATTGAGCTCCTGCAGCTCTTGGTGCAGCTCCTCCACCTTCTTGTTGGACTTCTTGAGCATGTTCTCCACATAGGCCAGGCTCCTCTTGTCAGTGGTGACCTTACGCAGATTCTCAGCACCCTCCTTGATCTTCAGCTCCTTCCGAATCTCCCTCTTGATCTGGTCCTTGATTCCGTCCAGTTTCTGCTGGACCATGGTGTCAGACAGTTCCAGGTTCTGCTCCAAAACCAGCTGCTCTGTGGCAGCATCTCCCTGAACAGGAAGTGGAAGATTATAGTGGTTCTTACACGACAAGCAATACTAACGTTCAAGCAATACATTCAAAAAGCTTTCAATAAACCTGTCAAAAAGTGTGCTGCTAGGATGTTCATTTCTTTTTTTTTTTTTTTTTTTTTTAATTTGGCATCATCTATTCCACCCAAATCTGGAATGTCCAATGGGGAACTATGTACAAGGCTTTCGCAGATGCGACCACCTGCTGTCAACTCAAGAGAGTGAAGACGGCTCGCGGCTCTCCTCCGAAGCACGCCCCTGTCAGCCACCGCTTCTTATACAGTCATTGGTCGAATCATCAGAAGTTCAGAACAAGGGCGGAGGATACCAGAACATGAAAAAGCTTAGAATCTTCCAGACGAGCGCCTGTCTGGCGATGTTAATTTCTAAATGAGGAAGGTCAAAGAAAGGTCCATCTTTCTCTGCAAGTCATAGCACCTCAGTGCGTCAGGAAATCTCTATCTTTTGGCACTAATTTGCATACTATTGGGCTAAAGCTGTGGCCATGGCAACCAAAATCAATAGGTGTTAAAAATGAATTGTAACACATGTCCATACCAAATATGAAAGTAATCGGTCAAAAATTGTAGTCTCTACTACGTCCACAAGGAAATGCCTATGCTTTGCCACTAATTTGCATATTATTCGGCCAATACTGTTGTCATGGCAATCAATTTCGATATTTGCCATAAGTGAAGTATAACACATGTCTATACAAAATATGAAAGTAATCGGTCAAAAATTACAGCCTGCAGAGCGTCCACAAAGAAATGTCTATGTTTTGCCACTAATTTGCATATTATTCAGCCAATACTATTACCGTGGCAACCACCATGGTATCATAAGTGAAGTATAACACATGTCCACACTAAATATGAAAGTAATCGGGCAAAAATTACAGCCTGTAAAGCGTCCACAAGGAAGTGTCTACGGATGCGGACACGGCGGCGGAGACGACACACGTGAATCCATAGTAGCCGCCCGACTTTGTCCGGGGGTTACAATAATAGGCGCCCTGACCTTCTGTGCCACTGGGCCATTCAAGAATCCACTCAAGAATTTCTCAATCAGCTGCAAGTTCATTAGTACATACAAAGAGTGAAAATACCTGTTTTATACACAGAGCACTTTTATTTATTGTCTTGCCATCACATTACACACAGTAACAAAAAAGCTGTTTTTAGATTCTTACTGCCAGGCATAAATGATGGCAAGCGTATTCCATTAGCGCCCTCAATGAACACTCATGCTGACGAGAACCAAAAGGGTGAAAATGTACACATGTGCCCCCTTTCTAACTAATTCTTGTTTTTTTTTTCTGACTTATCATATAAGTATTCCAGATCATCCAACTAATTTTAATACAAGACAAATACGACATGATTACACACAAAGCACACCTTTTATACAACATAAACACAAAATGCACCTTTTATATGATCATTTCATTAACTGAGGGTATAATGCTATTCAAAATCAACATAACCCATGGGAAAAAAATAATTGGCCCCCTTAACCTAATAAGTTGTTCCACCCTTGGAACAACTGCCATCAAAAATTTGCCATAACTGGCACCGAGTCCTCTACATCGCTGTGAATTTCGGCCCACTCTTCTTTGCAGGATTATTCAGCCACATTGGAGAATTTTTGAGCATGAACTGCCCGTTTAATGTCTTGCCACAACATCCCAACTGGATTCAAGTCAGGACTTTGACAAGGCCACTGCAAAACTTTTATTTTGTTTCTTTTTTTGCCAATCAGTGGTGGACCTGCTTGTGTGCTTCCGATCATTTGCCAGCTGCATAACCCAATGGCGCTTGAGCTTTAGGTCTTGAAATGATGGCCAAACTTTTTCCTTCAGGAGTCTATCGTGGAGAGCAAAATGTGTGGTTCCATCAACCATGGAAAGATATTTATTTGTTTGTTTGTTTGTTTATTGTTAAATAAAGTTGTGAGTAAAAGCAAAGGCTGTTGGGATGCAACCAGTCGTCCTTTACATTTTTTAGGAGGTGGCGACATCCATGCAAGGTTATTTACAGTCTTCGCATAGACCTCACCTCCCATTACAGTCCCATTTTTACGCAGCGCAGAGGTAAACAGCAGCCTTTTAGACAGGGAGTGGAAAAAATGGCTCAACACCTGTTGTGAAAGGAGTCGTCAAAGGTACACTTTCACACGCCATGTAGCTTGGAACAGGTCAGACTGCTGCACTGGCAATGGTGAAAGGTAAAATATTGGCTTTAAATGCCTGAACAAATTGACATTCCTTTCAAGGTACTGGTCAGGTGCGAATGGAAAATCTGTCTTTCGCGTCATCCTCCCGCAACACGGGAATTCCTCTCCCGAACCTGTAAAGCACGGGGAAGAGATTCAAAGACGGAGGAAACAACCCAGATAGCAAATTCCTCCCCTCCGGATCTGCCCCGGCTCCAGCTGATCCGGAGCGGAGGAGCTTGCTATCTGGGAAGGGGCCGGAGCACAGCAGCTGAGACCTGCTTTTAATAGCACTATGGGGGGAAAAAACTGAACGACCTCCACTGGACGGGTCTAAGATAAATGAAGCAATATTAGAGAAAATTGCCGGCGTTCCAGCACTCAGAAAAACAATAGTTGCGCAAATCACTCATCTTTGCTGCTTCTGCTGCGAATACTTAAGCATGCGCAGAACCGCGAGGTAGCATATTTTGATAGGTAGCAAAGTTTGACTGGACACCGGCGTATCCGATCAATAAAAGTTGCATTGATAAGCGAAGCTTAACCGCGACCGAAGTGAATTCAATCTGCGGGTTAGCTGGCTGCGAGAGTTAAGTTATCCTAGTTCTTACCTGTATTGAATCATCCGCCATCTTTGCTGTCAATTTTGAAGCAACTAGGTGAGTGTAAAAACAGTGCCACAAAACACCAGAGCGTCTCTCCTGTTTCCCTTTACACGCGAGCACGACACAACCACCATAAGCCCACTTTCGTGACCAGACCACCGGTCAGCCTGGAAGCTCCACATGTTCCATTCTGCTGCTGTCCCGTTGTCTACATATAAATCATGGAAACTGACATATCCCGTCTTTGCGGATCTGAGTTGTCTGAAACTGAAGTCTCATACGCGTTTCGACATACGCCCCAACAGCCGTAGGCAGTGAGCTGAGGCTTAAATTATTTCACTCCCAACCAGATCCACTTGTTGCACTTTCAGTCACGTGTTCATAAACTGGATGCAAGCCTATTAATACATTTCCTATTGAAGCCGAAGTTTGAATATTCATACTTCAACCTTGCTGTTAATAAGTTTGTGAACTCTGCTCTACGACAGAGCCGCGTCAATGAGGGTCTTGGATTTTATTTCCAGTTAATTAGCCTTCTTGCCCATTTGTATCTATTGATACCGCAATCTTTCCTAAATCACACACAATCTAACAGTTTATACGTCTTCAAGGACGCTGGAAGTCAGAGTTAGGCGGGCTGAGAGAATGTCATAGGCTACTAAATGGTGCGCGACATTCATGTTTGTTTTTTTTGTTTTTTTTTTTTTTGCATTGATTGAAATTGAAGATCATTTATATTTCATGGTTATTAAAAACATTTAGACTAATCTTGGAGCGTTTTACACCTCAGATGACACCCTTCAGAAACAGCCACCGCAGCTAATGCAAATAAGACCAAAAAGAAAAAGCGGAACTAATGCAAGAGAATTGAGAACTGAAAGAAAAGGAAGAGGCAGTGCGGTTTTATATGGATGTGGCTCAATACCGGCTGATTATGGAGAATAGCTTGATAGCTACTGCGGGACAGTGATGCAGCCGTTTCATACGGTAGACGTGGTTGAAGATTTACTAGGCTACCTAGTTTAAATGTAGAAGGTACCATGGCTCATATCACGCTTTTGTTTGCTCTCCCCCATGTTCGCATGGGTTTCCTCCGGGTAATCCGGTTTCTGCCACAGTCCAAAAACATGCATGCCAGGTTCATTAGAGACACTAAATTGCCCGTGTGTGTGTGTGTGTGTGTGTGTGTGTGTGTGTATGTGTGTGTGTGCTCCACCGCGACTCTAGTCTAGTGTGGAAGAGGCGACAAAGATAATGGATAGATTTCTACACACACCTCACAGATGCATCGCTGTATTTCTACCAGTAGGGGGAGATAAAACATTACATTTGCCGCTGCAGAAAATCTCCGGGTTCAGTGTACATGAAGTAGAGGGGGGAAAAAAACTGTATTTGAATTTGGTTGACCCCTGTCACGACATCTGGAAATTTTTGTTAACTATGCCCCGAGTAAAGCCTCATTCAAAGCTGACAGAGCAAATAAATACTTTGAGTGCATTCACTCAGAGTAAGATTAGTCAAAATTTTTTTGAATAATTGTTTTGAAGTCAAGTCTTGTTGGGCACTGTGATGTATGAAAGTTAAAAGTATATAATTTGAGTATGGCTTGTGTATATTTAAATTGACCATTCAAGCAAGCATGCTTCAAAACTAAAATGATGCATAGCTTTTTCCAAGGTAAACATTTAACCTCACTCAAATGGCTTGTGAAAACTGATTACCTCAAAAAGTTGAGTAAGCCATGACAGCAATCACAAAATTATTTAACCTGAATCAAAATCTCAAGTCACATCTAATGGTACCGATGACAGCAGCTGACGGGGAGACCAGGTTTTGTTGGCTCTTAGGTGGGTTGACACCGAGGTTTGTTGATGCTGGTTTCACTGACTTACTGAAATTCTAAACATCAAGCAGGAGTCTAAGTTTAGATTCTATATACCTGTTGGTTTTTTACACCAATAAGAGTAAAAGTTATGAACTCACATAACTGACAACATGATTGTGCCAACCAACTGCATCTCAGGTCATCACAGGACTGCTTGTCAAAAGGCGAAGGGTTGGTTGGCACAAAATTGGTTGGCACAAAAAAGTAATCTTCTTAAACATTTATTACTTAGAAAAGCAGAAAACTCCGGCGTCCTTATTCAGTTGATTTTGTGGTATCTATTCTATGAAAATAAGACTTATTTTTTCAGAGGTGTGGCCCTGCTCTTATATTGTCATTTAAGTTGCCTCACGGCCTTGAAGCATTGCATTTGCCTGAGGTTTGGCTCTGTCTGTTTATCTCACAAATGTTCCCACCACTCTGGTCCCTAAAACGTTTTAACACCAAGCGCATACGGCATTATGGCCTGTAATAATAATAATTTCCATAATAATATGATGTATGATGATAGTAATGCGATGCTGCATATGCATCACATTGTATGCCTAATGCAACAATGATCATACATTCAATGTCAACTAATTATATGAGAAAAAACAAATGTGTGCCAACCAATGCCATTCATACTTGGCTCTTAAATTATTTTAGTATGCATGCATATACTGTAGCATCGTAGGATTGTACATATTTTCGCAAAACGAAACTATTCCCCATCTCTCTGAAGCAAAATAAAATGAAGATATAGTAAATATGTTCTAAAAAATCTCCACAAATTACCCCCTTAAAGACTGACTGTCCAATGTCGAAACATATGAATATGTCGACTCTAGACGGCATACATCATAACATTTTAATGGTTTATTTTTAGACAGTTTCCCCAAGGGACCTGGGTATTCATATCCGAACAACCCAGGTTTCCTCGACCTGATTTTGTTATACACTGCGAAAATGAACACTAACACCGGCATTCAATGGAAACTGAGGCGATTAATATTCGGTGCTGTGAACTGGATCCGGGGCGCATGGCTAATCATTGCCAGGTGCGAAAATGATCGAAAACAATTACATCTTTGGGGAAAAACACATTCTCTCTTCGTTAGAATATTTACGTGAGAGGTAATGAAAACGGCTATTTTTCCCATCCCAAAGCGCTCGCCGCATTTAGTGGGCCGAGTTCCAGTTACAAACGCAATGCACAAATTCATTTAATGTTTCGGCGCACCGCACCCGACTCATGGTGGTTACATCGAGTATAAAAAAACATAAGCCTCCTGAGCTGCAACTTGTGCCGGGCGGTTAACGTGATTGTCCAACTTTAATTGAAGTGATACGGCGAAAAGGTGTTTTCAAGTATAAAATTGCAGATTACACTGATGAATGAAATTAACATTAATGGGTAGGCCTCCTACTTCACCCGTGTAAGCGCCGTGGATGACTCCGCTGTAAGCACTGAGGATAACTTTACATACAGGTTCAGTTCCGGCCTCTTTAATGCAACAATAGTACCGCGTCCCAGCTCAAACAGATGGCGGGATTTATGTTTATCAAACAGTTGGTGCAGGTCCCTGAAGGGAACCTGGAGCGAGAAGCTGGTGGACATTCGCAGTTTTAGGGTGACCACACTCCTGCCAGTGTCGTGACGCACGGTAATAATGCAACTTCATTGCCTCTCCCACTGATATTTCGCTTAATTTATAGCAGATACTTCAGCCCAGCTGAGCAAAATGCGCGCAGTTTGTACTTTCAGAGCCCCGGTCTGGCTCTCGTTTGGGCGAATGACTGTTCGCGCGCAATTACAGGTGTTGAAGTGACTGGAGTTAACCTGTTCAGTGGGCCTAACCTGAAAATACGGTAAAGATCTAAGCCTTCAAAACTGAGTTATAGTCCGAAGCCCTGTGCCTGAAGAAAGATCAGAATCAGAATTAACTTTCTTTCTACACAGGAACTTTAAAAATAAAAATAATAATAATAATAATAGTCAAACTAGACGAAAGTCATCATAAAGTTTCATCGTAATATTTCTAAAATACCATAAAAAATATCAAACTTGTCTATTTTAATATCAGGTGAAGCATCCCATTCGAATAGCGTACACACTTCGTCATCGCGAGGCTTTTAGGTGCTGACTGAAAAAGCACCCATTACTTTAGTTGCTTATTTCATTTGACCTCTGAGAGGCGATATTGCACAGAAAGTGAACCTCATACGAGCCTCGTAATGTTTACTGAGCAGTTTGTAATGGCAGGAACGGTTTCACCTATCACTTAAAAATAAATGATGATTAATAGGGTTTAGTCCGGTAATTTGGCAAGATTACAAAAAAGAAAAGAAAGAAACAACGAAAATTCTGAGGGCTACCTTAAGGGTTTCTTTCAGAACTTATTATGGATCTCAGCTTTATTTCTATAAAAAATATGTTCCTAAGTAAAATACTTTTGAAACTTTATATCTTCAAACACATCAAGAACTTTTACCTTGCTGTTATGACATGTTCACGTAAAAAGGGACAGCTGGTAGGGCAACTTAGACCATCACTGATGGTTAAAAAGGACACGAAACAATTCAGCTTCATTGAAGACCAACTGCATTTCATATTTGTTTATTTTTTAAACGGGTAAATCTATGTATCAGTTCAGCCATACCCTAACCAATGTAACTCGTTCTCAGCTGTCTCTGGTAGACAGGGTCTGCAAAGGGATGCATTAACTCGTGCCAGTTATTTCTCCTTCAATCGTTTCTCTAATGTTGACTTTGGCACAGTCCATGCCCTTCCTAAAACGTAACTTTTGGCCATTGTCCTGTCTCCAGCGTCTTATATTAATTTATGCCTCCATTCCTTCCTCCCTTCCCTGATCACTGATCATACCTCCATCCATCTTTTCTGCCATGCTTCACATGTTCTTTTGCCTCCTGTTTTCTTGGTGCCGTACTACCTACAATGGATATTAACTGGTAACAGGAAACAGGTTACTTTATTTATACCCATTGGTAGATTTGCTTGTAGCCAGTGAGGTAACATCCACATCCTGTCCACATACAGAAAACACAGTGTTCCAGCACATATTTAACGTGAAAAACATGCATCACAGATAAGAAGTACCTTTAGACATAATAAAAGTAAATAAATAAATAAATAAAGATAAAAAGTAAGTTGTTAATATGCCCTTTCAAAGATCAAACTATATCTCTTTCCCCAGCGGGATGTATGTGTGTGTGCGTGTGTGTGTGTGTCTGTGTGTGCGCCCGTGTGTGTGTGCGCGTGTGTTTGAGCATGAGAGAGATGGAGAGAGACACGCAAGTGAGTATTATTTGCACAAACACTTGTTTGTTCATGTCTGTATGATATGCACAGACACACGCATGCACGTGCTTGCATGTATGTAGCAATGATAGCCAATTCTGTTCTATATTGGCTGACGTGGACTTACTTCATCATCAAACAAAATTTTTGTGTGGCAAAAATACAAAAAATGACTGTAATATGACAGGGTGACACATAGTCACTCATGATTTTACGGCACCTGGTAGCCTAGAAATACGCAGGTTTCTCTTCAAAAAAAGTTTACCAGTTTAGCTTATTTTTTGTCCCATTTTACCGACTGCATTCAGGTAAAATAGGACAGACAGCAGACACTTAAAACACTTTCCCATAAAAAGTAAAGGGTGTTGTGAAAATATTTTGCTTATAAACAGTTAATAACGTGCAACATTCTGCAGACATTTTGGGTGTCGTAACTTGATCATTTTAGCTACAGTACTCTTATTATCAAAAAGAGAAATTCAACCTGCCATATGGCTTGCTTTGTAATGTCAGGAACCAGGGATTTTTTTTTTGTTTTTAAACATTGCATTGCTCATCCTAATATCTCAGACCAATATCAATTTTTATTTAATGCGAAGGACATTGGTTCCAGCAGTGCAATAACATAACATGTTAGGAGATTGGTTGCCATTATTTGAAAAGCCAAGTGTATAAAACCTTTCTCGTCCCATTTTACCTAATTTCCCAAATTACCTGACTTCACCCTAATTAATTAATCTTGCTGATACTCAATGACAACAACGGATCCAAACTGTGCTCAATTTGGAATTAGATTTTATATTATAAAACTCCTTTGTCAGAAAAACAAATGAGTGATCATTTTTGAGAAAAACAGCACTGTAATGTGCAAGCAACCTGGAAAGACTTGATTAAATTGTTCTCGAGACTCCCTCGTTAATTTTTTGGGCAGAGGACTGTATGCAAACTTTAGCTCGATAGCACAGGCGATCAGTGATAGTGGGAGAGGTGCCTCACCGCAGCACATACACATATGGTACACGCCACGATCGGCTGTGGCTCGATTTCAAGGTCCTTCACTGCTTGCTGGAAGACAGTTTGGTGGGCACATAACATAATTTGCTAAGGTTTACGCCATTTATTTTCCAGTCTACATTTTGTTAATTGGACAGAGGAGGTTAACATCAAATTAATGGCTGCGGGTTTGTGGGTCGGACTAATTACACAGTATTTGTTAAGACGCTGTAACAAGATCCTCTTGGGTTCACAAGACACAGCTGTGAGGCCAAAATAAGAAGTTACTTTTTTAGGAAAACATGCAATAATTTGGTAATTGGCTATGATAAGATTATGCTTGATTTTTTCTTACAACCACAGCATTGTCTCAAAACAAATAATAATTGGTGGAATAGTTTTCACAGCATTGCCCTTATTACAAGAAAAAAAAGTTGATTGGTGGAGTTGCTTAAAGGAACTGTGTCACGAATTCTGCACATGCTCACTCTGTTGAAGGAAGTAATTCAACTCAATTGCAAGTTAAAATCTTGAAGGTATTTCTCTTCTATGATTATTGGCGATGGCAACAACCTTACATTCTTGGCATCCCTTAGCTAAAGCTTGAAATAGCGCTTTGAATCCTCAAATTTCCATAGAAAACTAAAATATATAAACGCAATGCAAATCGAAGGCAGATTTGCAAAGATGGAATCAGATTATGACTTGCAGTCAAGATGATACACTTTCTTAGGATGTAAATTCTGAGCGTGCTCAGTAATCATGACACCGCTCCTCCAGCTCCAGACATTGAGAGAGTGAGATTTATTCCACGAGCCCCAAGGAAGGTGGAAACATTTGTAAAACCGCAGTAAATGAGTCAAAACATGAGATGAGACTCAACTGAGTAAAATCTCATCAATAGTTGTCCAGTGTTGGAGAGGGCATCCGAGATCCTTGTGTGTCGTCATTTGCTTTGGTCGAGTAGTCCTTTTAGGATATGAGAATTCCCAACTCCCTGGCCCAATCCCCTTCCCCTAAATCCTTAAGCCCTGAATCCTCAGGGACTTACTGACATCAGCTGGTAATTGCCTGAGGGTCTAAGGCTACAAGGGCTCAAAATGGTATCAGTAGGAATGGGACCACACTTTGCGACATGTCACATCACCCTGACAATTTGAAATCATATTACGCTTCATTGATAGCCTAATTTTCAAACAATCAATTTAATTGTTTTTTGGTCAAAAGAGGTTAATTTAAGTCTCCATGAAGTGAAAATAGACACAAACCCATTCCTAACATTTTTGAAATGGGTTTGTATTGCAATTAGTCTGGGACTTAATTGAGTCTTATTTACTCAATTTTTGTCGGTGAAACTGGCTCAAAATGTAAACTTCTATATTTTGTCCGCCTAAGGGAAAAATATTAACAATGAACTGACAAATTTTTTTTCTTCTCAATATTTTCCAGTGGGGATAGAAACATGCCGAACTGGAACAAATTATTAACTCACATTTGAGAGCGAAAAAAATAAAATCTAGTCTCGTAACTAGACTAAAACATGCTAAAACATCTTTTTTTTTCATTGTGAAAACTGTTGCCAATTTCAGCTTGTTATAGGGTTTCATCACCAGGGGAAGTCAATGCGGTTGGAGCCGCGTTAATCTGACACCTCTTTAGGCATAAACTGAAAATCTGTATGTATGTATTACACTAAAGCAAAATCAGCTTCAATTTCACTCTCTCCTGTTTACAGGAGTCACTGTACCTGACACATCAGCCTCGGGAGATGTGAGTGGGATCTGGGAAATGGCAGCTTTCCTGGCACTAACTGCATCTAGAATTGATGTACTTTCTCCTCTAAACCACCTTCACCTGAAACAGAGCCAAAAACCCAGATGGAAAAATTATTTATCTTTTGCACTTCTGTTGCACTGAGGTGGACTATTTGGGAAGTATTGTCTTTAAGCAAGAACCTTTAATTTTTCCATCACCTGGGACAAAAACAATTTTATTACTATCATTTGAAACAATTGCTTCATCCAATTGCTCATCAATTTTCCATCCCCACTTTACCCTGTAGAGGCATGTGGAATATACTATGCTGCTAAAAAAGTACTTGCCCCCTTTCATAGTTTTTTCTATTTTCGCTTACCATTATGCCAAATGGTTTATATAAATAAAAAATTTCATGTAAGTCAAAGACACCCCAAAGAAATACGACATGATGATTTCATTTATCGAGATAAAAAGCTATCCAATCCAACCAGGCCCTTTGGTGAAAAGTACTTTCCTAGTTAGTTACTTCACAGACCAAATAAATAAAATTAATTGACAGTTGGGTTCAATTTTACAAGACACACCCAGGCTTATTGAATTTAAACTTACTTAAATTAACCTTCTTGGCAATGTAAAATATGCAAAAAAGACGCACATGATGCTGTGATCTAAGCAAATTCAAGAACATATGAAAAACAAAGTTGTTGACATGTATAAATCTGGAAAGGGTTACAGAGCCATTGCTAAGGCTCTGAGACTCCAGAAAACCACGGTGAGAGCCATGATCTAAAAAAATGGAGAGGTGAACCTTCCCCAAAGTGACCGGCGAACCAAAATTCCCGCAGAAGCGCATTGATAACTCATCTAGAAGGTCATGAAAGAACCCAGAAGAACAACTGAGGGACTTCAGGCCTCACTTGCACAGGCCTCACAGAGATTGGGCAATAGTGGTATCCATGGGAGAAATGCAGGATGAAAACCACTGCTGTCAAAAAAGAACACAAACACTCATCTCACATTTGCCAAAAATATCTTGAAAGCTCCCCAGACTTTTGAGATAATATTCTGCAAACTGAAGAGTCAAAAGTAGAACTTTTGATATGGGGCCAGTTACATCAAGCATAAAGTTAACATAGCATTCCACAACTAGAACATCATACCCACTGTCAAACATGGTGGTTGTGTGATGGTTTGGGGCTGCTTGGCTGACGCAGTAACTGGGCGACATGCCATAGTGGGTGGAACAATGAATTCGGCACTCTACCAGAAAATCATGAAGGAGAATGTCCAGCCAGCAGTTTGTGACCAAAACCTCAAGTGCAGTTAGGTTTTGCAATCACACAATGATCCTACGGACGTAAGCAAGGCTACCTACTGACCCCAAAGCATATCACCACAAGCAGGCCTCTCACTACTCTGGGCCCATTCAGTAACAGTGCATTCAGGTGCCCCCTCCTAAATGGCTATGGTTGTAAGAATCAGTTGATTTTGTTTATGTGGGCTTTTGGTAGAGAGGCAAGATAAAGCCATAATCCAGAGGCAAGACATGCTTTCCCCCACGAGGCCCAAGGATACATAAACAATTACTCAATGAGGCTGCATGTCATTACAGTACTTCACACTGCTTGTGAAATTTTCTTAGCTTCATGGAGGTTGTTGGAAGGTTTTGCTTCACACGAAAACAGCTATGGGTTGTGATTGGGGCCGTTCCTCAATGTTTTGTCATTTATGCTACCCCTATCTTTACTGTTCCAGCATTTTAATGGTCAAAGGAGGAAGGAAGAATTATTTTGTCTTTGATGATCATGCACTGTAAATTACGTTGCATAAATTTAGCTCTGAGGTAGCAGCAGCAACACTTATTCTTTGTCTCACTGTCGGAAATAATGAAGGTCTTGAATCATAATTCATAAAGATATCTGTGTGACAACAGTTGCTACAAAAACAAACTCTCATACTAGAGCATGTTACTTCTAATGTTCTAGCATTACTTGTTTTAGCTCAGTGAAATTTCGTCATTGTCTCCTCAATGCCCATCTGGCCGCCCCCATCCCCACTTTATCCCCATCCCATCTGTGTCAGGAGTTACTGCATACAGTACGCTACTGGGATTGATGGCGCTGGTTCTCTCAAAGCAGTTGGGTATTTCGGGATCATTTTAATGAGCTCTGTCGTATTGCTAGTTAGCAGCTGGCGAACGGCTGAGATTCTAAAAGGAGTGGCCTGGTTTACTCGTCTTTGGTTTACTTCCTGCGGTTTCACCCATAATCCACTCTGTCCTCTCCTCTGATCCTTCATGCATCATAGGTGTCATCTGGGAGGTCCTCATTCCTGAAACATTTCAGTTGGAAAGTCATGGAAATCAAGATGGTGGGTGGAGGGCTATGGTGTATGATCTTTACAGAATCATCGGCGTGAAGTGAGCACATCTTCTCAATAATATTGTGCTTCGCTTGTGCTTGGAACAGGATGATGGATAGGCAGATGGTAGACAAGATGTTGTCTTTTTCACCAGGAACATTTTTTGAGTTTGGAGGGAGTCTTTAGTTACAAGCACATGAATGTGTTCACGTGCGTTGGTAGTCATGGCTCAAGGGCTAATAACGTAGCTGTACTGTCCGGCATTTTTTTCCCCCCTCTCTTCTCTCTCCTTGATATGAGGTTGACAAAAGGCTGCATTAATGAGTCTAAGCAGAGCAGTATTATGCTTAATTAGGTCCAGTTTATATTACGAGCTCATTTTTAATGGAGAGACGAGCTATGAGGCGAACATCTGTGGAAATAACTCACAATAAGCGGTGTGAAGACCCACGGAACTAGAAATTAGGCTCACTTACACGGAAATGAATTACAACTCACTGCCTGTCCTAAAGCTCATTAATTAAATCCACTGGCATAAAGGTCCTTTTCTTAATTTCATGAGCCATTAGCATAATAAACACAGTTTGTGTTACCACAATGTAATCAGTTTAATGGACGCTATTTATTTTACTTTATTATTTAAAGCTCCGGCGTTAGAGGAGAAACATAAATACACTGCATGGCTTCCTTATTAGAAATTCCCCCCAGCAACTCCGCCCCCCCCCCCCCCCCCCCCCCCAAACACCACCATTTCCCATCTCCCCCAGACGCAGATGCGCACTGCCGTTCCGAATATTGGCAATGTCTCTTGAGTTCATTAATTTGCGATATGGAAAGGTGTTAGGTAGCTTTTTAAATAGAATATCTGCAAGTCTGGTCTAGTGCTGCGAACTTTCAAAAATGCAATTAAATACAGACGAGGCCTCAAGCAGCGGAAAATGCACACAATGTATGACACACAGCCAATAGTATGTTTAGTCTACTCTGTTCATGTTCATGTGTTTGCTGGGTGGTCGGGGGGATACTCACGCAAGGCATGTCCCTCTTCGCTCTAAATTGACGTTAAACTATCATTAAACCAATGCCAGGCTGTAAGCGGACGGCGGGAAATTTGTTCTGACCCCGTAAACAAATGGCCCAAGGTGAGACATTATTAGCATCATTTTGGAGGACAGGTACATCATTATCTTGCTGCTCCGCTACCGGGTAGCAAATTGACAGTCTAGTTCCAGTTTAGGAGCTAAGCAACTGTGACCCCACATAAACACAAATACATGAACATAAGTCTTCCATTGGTAGCAGCTGGCCTCAAGTAGTCCTTACCTATTATAACTACAGCAACTGAGTGGTTCTCCCTTATTTATTACTTATAACTCCTAATTTAACTTTGCAAAGTGCAGAATGGGATATTCGTGCTCCTGTCTTCTAAAGGTCTTTCATTTGAAGCAAACAGAACACATTAGGCTGTGAAAGGGCAAGGCGGAGCACTTATATTTTGAAAGATGCGCCACGTTAAAACTGGAACCTAACTATGCCCAGCTACCATTAGTGGGTCATTGAACAGCTATGCTCCGCGCATTGGCTTCCGAGTCCACTGGTAGGGGGGAAAAGGAGGTTAGTGGGATTCAAATCCTGTGCACAAACAAATACACGCATCAAAATACATAGAAACACACACACACACACACACACACACACACACACACACACACACACACGCGCGCACACAGGCGCACACACACACACACACACACACAAACACACACACACACTCACGCACAGCACTATCATTATCTCATAATTCATTGTTGAATTTTTCAGAAATATATACTCAGCAACAAAAGTTTCTGTGACACCAATATTGTTAATTATTTTTCATAACGCAATTATGAAATTGTCATACATGGTGATATCAGACTGAAACAGTACAAGTAAACACAACATTGAAATGGAAATCATGAAAATGCGAGAAAATGACTTTGCACGTGAAAATGTGCGTAAATCATGCTTGTGGATGGCAATAAAAGAGGAGAATTTTTGGAATGTTCACATTGTGCCTGATGAACGACGGAAGCATCACTTATTGAAAACACAGCCATTTCGGATCAGGAACTCTACCCTCTAAATGCCAAGACTGTCTGAAAATGATCGGTGGAGGGCCATTGGGATGATTGAATCCAGAACCTCGCAGAGGGAAGTTGCTCATCGCCTGAATGTCCACCGAAACACCATTTGGAACTTATGGCAGCGTCATCAGCAGACAAGACATGTCAGAGACCGTCCTCGCAGCGGCCGTCCACGAGTAACCACTCCCAGACAGGACAACTGGATTCGAACAACCCATCTCCGAAATCGATTCCAACCTGCAACCATAACTGCAAGAACGATACCTGGTTTGAGGCGACTGTCTGCACAGACAATCCGTCGCCGTCTCCGTCATTTTGGCATTGTCCCACGTCAGCCAGCAAGACGTCCAATACTCACAGTACAACACCGACGACTGCGTCTACAGTGGGCACAACAACATCGACGGTGGATCCAACGTCAGTGGGATCTTGTACTCTTCACTGATGAATCAAGATTCATGCTTAACCGATGTGATGGTCGTTTACGTGTATACCGTCGATGTGGAGAACGTTATGCCAACAACTGTGTTCAGGAATTTGATCGTTTTGGAGGTGGTAGCGTCATGATTTGGGGAGGGATCACAGCTAGAAACAGAACAGATTTGCTTGTTATTGATGGAAATCTGACAGGTCAAAGATATCGCGATGAAGTGCTACGGCCATTGGTGGTACCGTTTTTGATGCAACATGGTCCCGGAATAACGCTGCAACATGATAACGCCAGACCACACGTTGCAAGGATTGTACAGCAGTATCTGATGCAACAACATGTCAATGTCCTGCCATGGCCAGCCAGATCCCCAGACATGTCCCCAATCGAGCATCTTTGGGACGAGATGGATCGACGTTTGCGGCGGTTGGATAACCCGCCAGCTACACTCCAGGAATTGCGACAACGTTTACGTCAGATTTGGAATGACATCCCACAGCAATTTCTGGCACATCTGATTCGGTCCATGCGCCGGAGATGCGTTGCTTGCATCATGGCACGAGGAAGTCACCCCCGGTATTGAAGTGTGAAGGTCACAATTGGTTAGACGTCAGACAAGTGCTGCATGACGCATGAAAATGACATTTTTCGTTTTGAGTGATGTTGGCACTGAAAAGTCAGTGTTTCTCCTGTTAAATAAACATATTGATTGCATTGAGATCTTTGCGTGTCATTTATAACATACACATAAATGGTGTCACAGAAACTTTTGTTGCTGAGTATATAAATAATTGTACAGTTCAGTCAGAAAACAATTTGCAAGCCGACTCCTGCCAGGGATTCACGCACTTTTAAACCTCAGAATGTACAACCTGAATTTCAAAAAGTTGGCACATTATGAAAAATGCAAATGAAATCAAACAGCAGTGATTTAAAAGGCCCATTCATCTGCTACTATGTGGAAAACTCCACAACACATTATTTGATGCTTTTACTCATTGTTTCAAATGTGATGTATTCAACAGACTCTTATATACGTTGGAACAGTGGAAATATATGACTAACAATGATGTCAGAACATGCAATAATTAGGTTATGTGCATCATGTGATATTAAACAGGTGTTGTAACTTGTTTTATAGGGTGCCCTCCTTCTGATTTATCCGATTTTTGCATATCTGTCACACTTAAATGATTCAAATCATCAAATTAATTTTAACATTAGATGAGAATAACCTGATTTATTTTATTTATCAAAGGTTAAAGACCTATCCAACCCTGCCAGGCCCAGCGCCGACGCTTGAAAGGGCCCATGCGAGGATCGGGAACAAAAGAATCATCGGAAGAAGGCAAAATAATGCTTATACAGTGCTCTGATTGTTGTGTGTGTTTGGCCCACCCTGGAGGCGAAATTTTTTTCTGCAGGTCGGTTGGTACTATTACGTACATCAGCCAATCACAGCTCAGCTATGGTAGCATTGTCCATGCCATCAGCCAATCACAGCTCGGATAGACTCATGCATCAATGAGAATGGCAACGCATTCGACCTGGTCACTGTCAGCGGAGTTGTGCAAATTTGTAAAAGCTCGTGTGACAACAATGTAAGTGTTCCACAACGCACTAAATTGCAAGTAAACTAGCTGGTTTGCTGCAGAAGTCTAACAGTCTATTAGGCCTTGGCTTCGGTGAGTAATACTTCAGATGGAAGAGCAAATTTCGTGATCAGAAAGTGAGTGCGATGTCTGACATTCCATTTGACGGTAAATTCCATCACGACGCCACTCGGCGAGGAAAGGCTGATTTCAGAAATTATTATTCGCACAAACAACAATTGTTTGGCACTGTTTATACAACCAAAATAAGATGAGAAAAGCTGCGGTTCTTCTAGATTTATAGTCAGATTTCTTTGGGGTTCCAATAATTTGCCAGCTGTCAATTAGATAGTTTACTGAGTACAAATGAAAACACACCACTCACGAAATCTGGAATAGCTCCACGGATTGATATGTGAAGTATATACATATGATGCATTTGAGATAATGAATGATTTAAGAAGACATGTAAACATCATTCTGTTTCATTCACAATAATGTTAATGCGCGAGAGAGGTTTAACTGGTGTAGGGGTCAAACAGGAAAGTCAATAACGGGTGTGACCGCCATTTGCATTGACACATGCGGTGCATCGTCGTGGCATGGAGTTGATCAGTCTCTGGATAGTGTTCTGAGGAATAGCATTCCACTCCTGAACAAGGGCAACCTCAAGTTCTCGGATGTTGTCCATCTGGCGTCGACATGAAAGACGTTGTCCAATTTCATCCCATAAGTGCTCGATAAGGGAGAGGTCGGGTGACAGAGCTGGCCACTGAAGCACAGGGATGTTCTGCTGTGCAAGGTACTGCATGGACACCCTTGCAGTGTGTGCCCTAGCGTTGTCCTGTTGGAACGTGTGGACATCGCGGTGTTGGTTGAAGAACGGCACAACATGGTTCTGCAGCACCTGGTCCCGGTGGTAGGCGCCGTTCACCCTCCTCTGCAGATATGGAGAGTGGTTCTGTGACGGTAGCTTATTCCCACACCATAACGCTGCCACCACCCCAACGGCCCGTTTGAACGACACAATCGGCGTTATAACGTTCACCACGTCTCCGCCAAACACGTATACGGCCATCTGCGTTCCTTAAGTGAAATCGTGACTCATCAGAGAAGATGACACCGTGCCATTTTCGTAGTCGCCAATTCTAGTGCCTGTTTGCCCACTGTAGGCTGGTTTTGGTGACGATCCGTCAATATGAGGCCGAAATAAGGATGTCGTGCACGCAGGCCTGCAGCTCGCAGACGGTTCCGTACGGTGTTGGGGTGAATGAATTCATGTCGTCCTTGGACTTGAGCAGCCGTTCTTGTCACTGGTAGTGTTCGGTCTCGGACACGATCCCGTACGATCTTACGGTCCTGACGTGCCATTGTCACATGTTGTTGACCCGGTCGAGGACGGTCCCGAGTGCTCCCCGTTTGCAGAAACTTTTGATGGAGTCTTGCAATCGTTGTGTGTGCGCAGTGTAGTTGTCAGGCAATTTCCCTGGTGCTGGCGCCAATTTGAAGCATGCCTATGGCACGTTCCCGTTCAGGGGCTGTGAGTCGGTTGACGTCACTGTAGTGTTGCTGTTGTATAAAAATTATATTGAAGTTCATTTGAACTTAAATATTGACTTTTTTCAAGTGGTGCGTTTTCATTTGTACTCAGTATATTTTGGCAATTGCGGCAGATGTTCAAAACACTGTTTCAGAAACTAACTGGTAACGCCTCCCCAGTGTAACTACCAGCGACGAGTATATGCTTATGAGCTCAATGCCTCAGATAGGAGACTGATATAGCACAAATATTTTGTGCTATAACAGTCATGAATTGAAACTGCTGTCACGAGTGATGCAGTATTGTAAAGAAAGTAAGCAGGGCTGATGTTGCGCAGATGGGACAGGACAGTAGTGTATTTGTGACGGTGCTTGGCGCGGTGACGATGGAGGGTGGGGGTGGGGCCTTGAAAAAGTGGTAGCCCCGGGGCTCATGGTTCCTTAATGCGGCCCTGTCCAGGCCCTGTGTGAAAAAGTAATTGGACCCTTAGTCACTATATCAACACATTAAACACATTTAATTCGTAACCGGGTTCAATTTCACTGCACATACCTGGGCATGTTACCTGCCAGCCCTGTTGAATCTAAATATCACTCAAACACTTGATTGCAGTTGTTGTCGCAGAGGGTGGCACAACCAGTTATTAGGTTTAGGGGGCAATTACTTTTTCACACCAGGCCAGGTAGGTTTGGATAGCTTTTTCCCCCTAATAAGTGAAATCATCCTTTAAAAACTGCATTTTGTGTTTACTTGGGTTGTCTTTGTCTAATATTAAAATTTATTTGCTGATCTGAAACATTTAAGTGTGACAAATATGCAAAAAATAAGAAATCATGAAGGGGGCAAATACTTTTTCACGGCACTGTATATACAGCCTGTCTGGCACTGTGAAGAGGGCAAAAAGCGACATACGATGACTGTCTAAGTCAGAGGTGGGCAGCGAGGGCCGTATCTGTCCCTGGTTTTCACACCAACGTCTGGTCTTTAATTAGTTGATTGTCTCAATTAGCCAAACCATTTATGAAATCTGACGTTTCATGCACATTTCTTTAAATTATGATGAAACTACAGAGACTAGTCTTGTCTCCCTTCATAAAACATTTTCCTTTGATCTAATCATTGCGAAAAATCTATATTTGTGCATGCAATCAATTAACTCAATTAGTCAGGGTAATTGATAGGAATAAAAACTTGCATACACACCGGCCCTCCAGGACCGTGATTGCCCACCCCTGGTCTAAGTACACTGGCTGAGACTGTCTGAATTAGTCCCAGCCCAAGTGATTGATTATATTCATGACAAATGCATGTTGGTTTTCAATGTAATTTCAACTAAAGGATTAAAGAGTCAAGGCCCACAGTAATCAATTTCAATCTCATCCATTATATAGAGATTTCTCCAGATTCTCTGAATCTTGTAATAATATTATGCACTGTAGAGAGTGCTGTTAGGTTGTTTTTAAACTGTTGGATTATTCAATTACACTAGTTTTTAACCCGTAACTACTCGTTGCTTGTTGACAAATGTGTGTTATGTAGATGCGCCTATTACAATGAAGCGTGATGGGGTAACGTTTTCAACACCTGTGTACTTATTTTTTAAACAAACCAAGGCTTTCTAAGACTTATATGGCCCCTTTGACGACTTTTTAAAAAGATCTTTTGAATGAGCTTGTATTTCCAAAAAAAATTAATTAAGCCGACGAGGTAAAAGATGAAATATTTTCTCTCCTACGGTTTTCAATTTTATATAGGTCAAAGGTGATTTACTGCCTTCTTCTTTGAATTGAATTTTCCATAACATTCCAACTTTTTTGGAAGTGCGGTAGCAAATATACTGCCAGTTGTTTTAAATACATAATTGTGAAACATTTTCTAAAAGAGAACAGGGAAAGGAGAGCTGAGAAATCCCAAAATTAGAAGTAAATGAGATTCAGCTGCATCATAACACCAGAATTAGGCTTTTCACGACTCCAGGACCAGGCTTTTCCACTGAATGAATTCAGACTCCCCTGATAAGGTCCAGCTATGTCATGTTTGTCATTTGTCAGCCTGGACATAATTATTTTTGTTTGCATTTATTGAGTCTCGGATTCAACTAATGAATTCTACAGATTCATTTCGCAGCAACAATGCATCAATGTTTCCAGTAAAGGCTGTTAGACTTGGTGGAGCTGAGCTAGATTTTCAAGTAAACTGATCGTGCTATGCATGTACAAATGTAGCCACAGAAGGATTCATTGATCCCCAAATGCCAGACGCTGCAATTCGAAATGATATCCGAGCTTGCACAGAGCAATAGCGTACAAGCACTGCCTCTACCTGCTCTTTCAGAGCAATTTACTGAAGGCAAATTCCAGTAACTCAATAAAAGTGAATTTTATATGCCCCTATGTCAATGTGGACAATGAGTCTGAAGCCTCAGTGTGATGTTTGTTTCCGGCGTGTCATTTGCAATCTATCTTGCTATGCAAACCATGACCGCTTCTGGCAGTTCAAGCCGCAGATATACAGTAATTCAGACGTAGTGGGTGAACCAGAATACTGCTGGACGAATTGAAAATTTAAAGCTCTCAAGTCAGAATTAGTGTCAGCAGGGACCCAAAGAAGAGCACAGCACCAGTTTTAAGTCTTAAGCAGCATCAGTTTAATGATGCCAGGAAACTGAACTTGTTCGGGGAATAAACAGTGAATAGATACACAAGGGTAACATGGACAAAAACAAAAAAAAAGACTTTAGCAGGGTATTCCCAGGTTCCCCTGTGATTTTACATGGGTCCAGGAGTCATTCTGCAATGTATCGATGAGGTATTTCATAAATCAAGATTGATGACTGATTCAGGTAATTGTGCTCAGTAAAACAGCCAGAATAACTCTTTTTAGTTAATTTTTTTAAATCATGGTACTTCATCCAGGATAACACAGGACAATGCAATCGGTAAATGCAACTTCGCAAACCCCACCCCACTACATCCGAAATAAAACCAAAACCAGCGCTGTTACAACCTAAGTACTCTTTTGAATCAGGCAGAGGATGGCGGTTTCAGGAGGAATACTATGAGAAACTGCTCCAGTAGCTTTCGTATGTGGCATTACTGAAATTTTATTGCTATACCTTTGATACAGTATCTGTGTTGGAGTGACGCACAGTGCGCGCACGCGGTAGATTAGATTCACACTTCCCCAGTTTAACTTTTCACACCAAATTCAAAGCATTAATTTAATGGGAACTCCCCGTCCTCAGCTGAAACGGTCAAGAATGCGGCAGTTGCAGAAGCTCTCAAGAACACCACACTTAGCGTCAGCTTGATAGTACTTTTATCACCTCCTTTAACTGAGTGACATGCTATGGTCAGTAATCGCCTTTTGCACTCACAGCGAGTCATTAATATTAAAGCTTAATAGGATTAATAGCTTGTCATTTCACATTAAACATCCGCTTGGGGTGTGTCAGGAGTTGTGGTGGTCTCTAGTGATATCTAAGCCAAGGCTGTTTTTCACCAATCAAAGTATTTCTCAGAGAAATCAAAGTTTTTCTCAAAGATCGCAGGGGCAGTCTGGGTTTTGTTAAGCGCAGCAAAAAAAATTCCATTGCAGATGAGGACACAAAACTCACAGTAATGCTGATTAATTTAGGTAAAAGGACAGTATTTTAGGCTTCATGAGTTGATTGGACAAAGAGGCACTTGAGCAGGCGACTCTATGATGCTATAGAATAAAAATAGAGTATCCACAAAAGGCCCAGTTATTCACAAGAAACAAGCAGTCAAGACTCTGCATGTTGAAAAACACTACATTATTGATCATGTTAACCCTTTCAGCGCCATTGCCCAATGATGTAAGATATCAAAATCAGGCACTGTTGAAAACCTTTCATGTGGCAGGTTTTTAGCAGCTCAGGATAACTACATTTTTAATTCCTTGAAAATGTACCCGGCACTCAAAGGGTTAACAGCTTAAAAACACAATGGGAACCACAAGGACCATCGCAAAGAACACCCTCTATATCACAAAATTGTGCCCTTGCGAATATCATGTATGATGAGGACAATCGGGGAAAAAATATGAACGTCTCCTATCGTACACTCTTGGAATCCTGGGATGTCCTGTAAATGTGTCTCTGCCTGCTGGCAATTTCATTTTCTGCACTCTGTCAAGCAACACACATGTACACATTTTGTGTAAAAATTAAAAATTAATTTTTCAAATTTTGTGGTTATGATCAAAGAAAATCCAGTGAGCGGACAACCTGCATCTCATCTTATATTGCAAACTTACGACTCCTAAATTTCACTACACCCTCATATATTTCAGCTGTACAACAGAGCAGGTGGTTAAGAAATGGCTCTCGAGAGTCCAGGTGAATTTACGATCCCTATTCCACAAGAAGTAAGTAAAATTCAGAGACAAACAGAATTAAGTGATTTGCAAATATATTTAATTGAAAACAGCACAAAAAAGTTCTCCAAGTTTTCTCTTAATGATTCTTGTAAATATTTGCAAAATCCAAATTTGGTGCCTGCACTGTTGTCCCAAACAGTTGGAACACATTTTTCTTAGGGCAAGTGCACTTAGTTGGTTTTGGCTGGATTGACCCTTGCAGTCAGGCGTCGACAGCTGCAGACTGTGGGACAGGAGAGATGGACATCTGTGTTTGTAAAGTCGATTCAGGGGAAATCAGGTTTGGTTGGATGCGCAGTATGGAATAATAGCAGCCACCATGGAGAAGGCACCTGTGCAGCCAGGTGTAGCCGTACTCATTGGCACCACCCTGCTCCACTTCATCTCAGCTGAAAACCGGTGTTTGATGTCTCAGATTGATCAACAGATCACGTTGCTGTACACTGCTACCTTACTTTAGCACACTGTCGCTGTATATATTATGCATTTTCTTACAAAATGTATTGTGTATTTTAACATTAGAAGTCCATGGCTCATGGAACGGAAGTTAAAAAAACTAAACTAAAAAAGATAATTGCACTTTTTCTCCATTTAAAAGAATAAGCCTGACCATTTAATTATGCAGAATGATTGAGGTCATTGAACATATTTGATGACACTTCGTATTCTAATGGTGATATTTCTGTTCTGTCTTTTATATTCCACCCTATACAGCTAATGCAATGTCTTTCCATTCCGTACATTTATTATTCTGTGTTTTACTCCTTTCAGGATCCAGGTTTACCTCTGAACATATTAAATCATCAAAGTTTACCACCAGAATCTAGCTACCAGATACTTATGGTAGTACAATAATAATGTTCACAGTTATGGAAAAATATGCTACCCCAGCTAATATAGAAATTGAACAATAAAATAAATAGTTGTAGTGAAGCGTGAGACCACAATATGAACTCATACTTATGGTTTCATGAAAATTGCAGAGAATATCTAACTGAGATGGTACCAAAAGTTCAGCAATCAGGAGACCTGAATGAGGGATGCTTTTTACAAACATAGGACCCACATTACATTAACCACAACCTGTCACTGGGCCATAGAAGGCCTTGCTATTTGAACTGATTTGATCTGTTGTGACCTGGGTGCAGGAATGAGAGGGTAGTGGGGATTTATTGATCCAAAGGACTTTACTGATTGAGTTAGATAATTAAAAAGCCTCTCTTATCAGTTCCATTAAAGACAATTTCTTTTGGATTTTTTACGAACTATAACTGGTAAAGGGCCAGAATTTCAGAAAGCAATTTGCTTTTCTACTCATTCTCAGATCATTAATTTTTGGCCGAGTGAATGAAAGAAATTTCTTAATGAAAGTATTCTGAAATAAAAGTAGCAATAAAATGTGGGGAAAAGGGGAAAAAACTGGAGCACTTGGATACCAAAAAGCCTTTAATGATATAAATCAGATTAAAAAAAAAGTTGTGCTTCAACGTTACCACGTCTTTATCAGAGTTTTATAGCAATAAAATATAATTGCAAGCTGTAAATGACAGGGTTCAAGCAACAACTCCGCGCAGTTTTTTGAGTTTGAAGCAGTGAAGTCACACAGTGTACAAATTTTTTAAATAATATCTAGTTGAGGGCACATAATTGTGTATGGTATTCATTGTACTGCAAGGTTTATGTTGATTGGTCATTGCTAAGCCTGTCGAATAGCAGCCGTTACCTGACTGACTTAAAGCGGCCATGTTTTAAAAGATTTCTTTAGCTCATTGGAAGACTATCAGAAGCTTAGTTAGAGATACAATAAACAAAACGAGAACCATTAGGGCTAAATAGTTGAAAGGAAATAATTTTCAATAATTTAGCATTTTTGCCTCTTTCAGCCTCATCTTTCTAATTCTATCTATTGCAACCAAATTTATTCGACTTCAGCTTCTTAACCCATAGATTAAATTTTTATTTTTTGTGATGATTGTACATTGCATTTTAGGAGTTATACCCCTAAATATAAATAGAGGCCACGCCCACAAACTTAATTGCCATACTGCGACCATGTTTTAATGCCGCAACTTTCTTCATGCTGGGATTTACTGTTTGCACTTCGCCTGAAGATGCTGTGTACCAAATTTTGCACAAATCAGTCACACTGTCTTGGAGGGGATTGATTTTAAAGGTTTTTAAAAATTCAAAAATGGTGGAAAGCCCCATGTGGCAGATCATTTTGATCCAGCAGCTTTTTTGTTCTGCTGGAGTCAGCGAATCACTTGAAAAAAAGAATTTTGAATTTAGCCCAAATGGTTCTAGAGTTACTGTAACTCAAAATGCATTTTGACTTTCTATAGCCCTACCATTCTGCCAATCCATGTAAAGTCGATAAAAATTACTCTTGGACTCATCCTTAATGATCATGTAAAGATTCGTGATGATAGGTGACCGCTATAGTGTGTATACGGGCTACTGGAATTTCACCGACAGATGGCAGCCACCTTGTCCGAGCAAACACCATATACTCACAGATATCCATAGCAGCCGTGACCGTTATGCAGCATGCAAAATTTCAAGTAGATCAGACAATTGTTTTCATTGATATGACCATTTGTTTACTATAGCACTACCTATGGCTGGATTTACACCATATTTCATGGGCCTAATGTCCCGAAGAGGAGGGGTCTCAAGTTTCATGACGATTGAATATAATTACATGTCAATTTAAAAAAGTTAACTTGTTTGTTCAAATGTGTCGTTAGAGCGTTTGGTGGTCTAACATTGTAGCATTTTTCATTTTATTGTCACTAGAACATTTGGTGGTCTGCAAAGTAATTTTTAATTGATTTAACTCTACGGGCATTCTGAGTGGTGGGCCTTTGCACTGATCATTCAAGGAAGTAGTAAAATACGTATTTCTTAAAAATCTGTGTTTGTCTGTCCATTTGGTTTAAGCTTTGGTTTTACTCTCTATCTCATATTATGCCCACTTCACACGCTTTTATTTTATCACACTTAATTATCCTTACTTTGTCTGACCTAATTTGTTATTGCAATTCCTGCATCTTTTGACTGGATTTCGATGTTTCCCATTTCACTTGACCTTATGTTCGGCGATTTGAGCAGCTTTTTTTTTTTTTTTTTTTGCATGTATTGTGCTATTTAAATGAAGTTACATTGATTGATTAATTGACTTTGATCTCTTTTGAACGGCTCTGAAGTACCTGGATTAATCAATAAAACTCAAATTTAATGCTAATCATGGAGATGTGTATTGCAAGGCGCAGCGCAGACAGCCATGACATCAAGTCTCTACTATCCAAGAAATACAGAAGGATTGGCAAGTTTTTTTTTTTTTTGCGGAATTTACTAAAAAAAAAATAAGCATCTTGTTCTCCGATTTGTTTGTGGGTTTTAGATCACATCCCTCTCAATTAAACATGGCTGAGTATCTCATTCTGCATGTTCCTCAGCCTGGTTCATAAATAACTGTACACCACTCGCGCCTGCTCCTAATCTTCTGACAAGGATTTCATGGTTTTTATATAATTTTATTTGCCCTAATTTCATCTGAGACACAACACCAACAGACTTTTTGTGATGTTGAGGAATGAGCACCATGAGGTGGAAATTATTCTCATCTTTTTCAATGAAACGAGACTAAAACAAACACCTCCAACAGTTTAATTTCAATATTCTTTTTTCTTTCAAAACAGAAAACTCGGGAAGGATTAGTAGCTAATGACCCATGAGCAATGAGCAACTGTTTAAGTAAATGTACTTGTGGAAAAAGCTTTTACGGAACACATTATAATATTTTAAATAGATTGCCTATTGCCGTCTCTTTCGGAGTGGGTTAGTCCTTTGATGAGTTCTTAGAGTCTTATTATTAGACAGACTCCATTACCTTTTCTCGTCATTTCATTTTGTCTTGTATACCATGGAACAGCCTTATATTTCATAATTTGTTGTGCCATCGGAGCTGATTTGTAAATGTGCAAATTCTGATTAACAGCAGCTACTGTTCCTAATCTTTTAAACATTAAATGATTCCTCTGGCTGGATTTTTTGCCATTCCCAGATGGAGGCTCACGGTATGCAAATTCATCTGCCTTCACTTGTCAGCACTTTTAAACATCCCTTTTTCCTCCAGAAATATATTTTCCCTTGCTGTTTGTTTTCCGTCTGCCGGCCGTTTCAAGTTAATATTTATTTACCTCAGATCCCCAGTTGTCCAATAACAGCTTCACAGTCTGTTGGGTTTCAATAGACACACTTTGTTTAACTTCATTAAAGCTTCCTTAATCTTAGCGGTAGCCAGCTAGCGCAGACATGTTTTATACTCGTTTGATGTCGCTTTGTTCTGTATCACATTAAGGATTGTTTTGTTTTACTGAACCCAGAATTTAAATGTCTCCCCACAAACAGTGAGTAAAGAGCATTGATTAAAGAAACCTACAATGAAGAAAAAAAATCAGCAAAGAAGAGTTATGCACAGAATATTTAAACATTCTGATTTAGAGGGGTGATTGATTTTACTATTCTGATGAGTCCATTAAGCCATCTTTAATAAACATTGGTCTCCATATTATGGGAGGAAACTGGGATTGGTCAGTGGTTAGAAATGGGGAAGTCTGTTTAAATTTTAATTTTTTTTAAATTTTTTTATTTATCCTAATTGGTTTTTGGCGTGAAACACAATAGGCTCGTTCAGCTGATGTGGTCGACTTCAGATGGTGTCGTATTTTTGTTGGGTCTTTGGTAATTTACGTTGCATGTTGGGAAATGGCTTTGAGCGGAATTGTCCCGCTAATGCAGACATCGAGAGCAATCCAGCTGTTGATTCACAGAACCCCTTCCTGGCTTTGCAAAGCCTCTGACTGGGCGAAAGTTAAACTGGCTGTGCATGTTTTAGTAAGGCATATATTTCAATGCCCCTGCAGATTTGCATGGAAACCTCCCCTATTTTTTTGTTGAACATTGTCGATTGTGCTTCTTTGGTTTTTGCAGACACCAGAAACTCTTGAGTGCCCACGACGTTAACAAAAAATAAAATAGATCAACATTACCAAAAGTTTCATTAAATTGCTGTAAGCAAAGTGTGTCATCTCTTGCATTTTTTGCAATTTTGCCGTGTTTGCGATGTTTGCAAATACAGTGCCGGACCAGAAGCTAATTTGGGGTTAAAAATAACAATGATGAACCACTAATGTGGAAAAAGTAGCATAAAAACGAGTGATAAATACTGTATAAAATAGTTTTTAAAATGGCGGCAAATAGGTGAAAGTTGTTTTGCTAAGTGTTTAGGTGCCATTATTTTAAATGCATGATTCAACTCAGGCAGTTCAACCTGCCAGTTCCTCCCGGCCAGGGCTGCGTTTCCCAAAAGCCACACCCCAGATTACTTTCCCAGCCAGGGGTGTGTTCTGCGAGTCTGCAGCTGGACAGCATTGCAGATGACTGGCCATATGATGCTCATGTGATGATCGCATGTGCCTCTGACCTCTCTTGAGATCAAGTTGGATACGCAGTCGAGCTCAGCTCCACAGGGACGACTGCGGTGGTGTGGCTGACCATGTGGGCTCACTTTCATCAGTTAGGCGCTTGAAACCTGAAAACCTTGTTTAGAATAATAGCTCTGCAATCTGGGAAAGAATTTTGATGTTGTTAAGATGTTCAAAGTTACACACTCTAATTTTACATGCATGTTTCATCCACCTCTTACAGAAGCGCACTGTTAGGCTGGTTGCACTGTGTAAATTACAACCAAGGCAGCAAATGCCGTGTGATTCGACGTGATGAATGTCATATGACAACTGAAGCAGCATGCAATGTGGATTCCTTAAAAAACAAATTCCTAAAAAAGGTTGTAGGTCCAACAAATCTGATATGGTTATCCATTCTCTTAGTTTCTGTATTAACCCCATATTAATAGTTTCATTCTAAACCAAATTTGTCGTAGTATAGAGCCAAAACAGCTTTTGTATCGATGTCCCAATACTTCAGCATTTAACAGTATGTCTACCAGGTGGCCTCTCACCTTCTTTGATCGCTCTTTTACTTGGTACCAGGAATTTTAGCTTTTTTTTTTTATATCTGGGTGCCTCTTCTGCATAAAATATCGCAGATAATTTGTCATGAGCTCCCTCATTTGCCGTATCCTCAAAAAACAGATTATGCTTATTTTTCATTTGGACAGCAGAGGCCTAAGCCAGGTGTTTGGCAGCAGCAGAGTGTTCAGGTGTAACTCTGCCGGTGATGGGACATTCCATGAGCTGAGGATGAAGAATGAGGCGTGGAGATTTCGGGGAGAGGGGCACCTCCTGAACGATTCCTCAACACACCTCCGTCATGATACTAAAACTTACTTTTTCCCAGTTTCCTTTACCATTATTTTGGCTGATGTTCATTGAATATGTGTGGTTTCCTAATAATCTCAGACTGGTTTGTGAGATATTTTGTGGCTGTATGTGATCCAACGCAAACAAACTCTCCTCACAACGGGGTATTATTTTTACAGGTCAGCATAAAAAACGCGGCAGATCGATACTTGGTCAAAAAGGAGATATTAATCAATTCAAATCCCGGACGTGCTCATTAATAACCCCCTTTAGCGTTGAAACTGAAAATTATTTGTAAATGTGAAGAAAATATAAACTAGAGAAAGTCATTTTTAGAAAACAAAAAAGATGTCTCCAGAAGGAGGTGCATTTATCCTCTGACCTTTGACCCAGGTGAACCTAAGATGGTGGATGCACAACTAGACATTGGTATAAACTCATCGCTTAAGTATGAAGCCTTTACACCACGAGGCTGCTGAAATCTCGTCTGCACGAAATAAAACATGTATTCAGGTCCAGTGACCTTGACCTTTGACCTTGCTGAACTTCACATGGTGGATGCATAACTATACATTAGAGTTAACACATGCCAAAATAAGAAGCCATTGTGCCAGACAGTTGCTGAGATCTTGTTTGCACAAGAAAGTGTGATGCTAACACCGATTGTCATGCTAACGTCGCCGAAGACGAGAAACCAGGAAAAACCAAATAGGTATGCCCTTCGAGTGGTCTACGCAGCAAGGCAAGATTGCCCTCCAAGATCTGATAGGGGGAGGAAACTCACCATTATGTGACAGAATCTAACAAATCTCTAGTAAATAATATGAATTAGTCTTCTGCAGTACAAGATCTCTCCCTGAAGTTGACTTTGATTTCAAGACAGCATTCAAAACTATTTTTATCGCACAAAAATACTGAAATAATTCTTGATTGACTGTAGGCAGCATTATTTTCTTCTACGGTGCACATTTACACATGTTTAAGTGAACTCTTTTGTCAAACATTCATGATTTAAACAATCCATTATGGATATAAATCTGTTCTTCTTCTCCTGTCGGCATTTTTTTCCCCTGTACGTGTACTATAAATGAGAAAGTTTGCCACTGATTTTGGGCTAATTAAATAATTGCAAGTTTTACCAGTTTTGGGCGTCATCACTTTTCATGTGCTCTAACTGAAAACATTAACTCATCGCTGCAATTCACCATGGCTGAAACCTACCTCAAGTGGTGACCCCCCCAAAACAAGCAAAATATTTTGAAAAAATGTCTGCCTCTCATGCAGGCTTGCTCTTATTCCTTCGTTGCTCTCAGTGTTTTCCCTCGCAAATGGTTGCCGCTGTTGCAACTTAGGTGCAGCTTAATTCTGTTTCACTGAAGACAAGCTTCTCATGTTAAATTTCTTTGGGATACAGTGTTGCGGAATGCGGAGTCAAAAATTACGCAATAGTGCGAATGAACACGTGGCAATTATTCAAACCTATGAACATAGTTGACTTTAAAAAGCAATGGCTAAGATACGTCTTTCTTTTTTAAATCAGCAGCTTAAGCTACTATGGCGTCGACTGAAGATGCGAAAAATGTGATCTTTATTTGAAAATTGGCAAAACGACCTGCCGCATCTGAAATTCATCTATAAATGACGGCAACTTCAATTTGAAAAACAACCTTCGTGTTCTCTCCTAGTTATTACAGGCTATGTATAATCGAATGAAGGGATAGTTTGCGTAACAAGGATTTATTAACCGACTCCTGTAGAACCCTTGTTGTTTTGCTTTGTGCTCTGTTGGTTGAGAGGAGATGGTCAATGACGTGATGTCAGCCAGTTTGTCCTGCACACCAAACTGCTTCTAGGTGACAATACAATAAAATAAACTGTAAACAAACTGTAGGCTAAATTGAAGGGGCTGACATCAAAATATAGGCCCACAAGTAGCCTACACAGGCCTGATGTTTGAGACATTGAAAAAACAGCTGTGAGGTCAGAGGATAATTGATCTGAATACATAGCAGTTAGAAAAAGTGGACTTCATGACTCTATGCACATAGCAACACAATAGCATATTTCTAAACTTATCACATCCGATTAGAGAGGTTTCATTTGGGAGGTTCATGTAATTTATTTGGTTTAAGCATTTTTTTTTTTAGACAGCTGAAAACTTGCACACACAATAGGCATGATACTCTTTGTGAGACTCCTGATTTTTTGTGTAGGCATCCGAGTTGAAATATCTATCACTCAACAAATTAACTTCAATATGTCATTTGAAAAATTAATGAACTTTCTGATGCTAAATCCATCCTCAGTTTTGCCAAATGCCAGTAAAATATGCAAAAGAGAAGGCATTATTGTCAGTCTTTCAGCAGAATTACATTTTACGAGTGTAACACAGATCTCGCTTTTTTTTTTCTTTATTGCGACAAGAGAAAGCAGAAGCCGCCCATTAGAAGCAAAATGAAAAATGATATTGAGTGGCTTTTTATTCCTAAGTGCTTTGCTTCATTTCCTAAATGCAAAGTAATAAGGGCTCAGTCACTGCGAGTGACAATAAACGTTAATGAATGGAACTATCTTTAAAGAATTAGTGTGCGTGCGCGTGATGATTCACAGATGGCGCTGCACGTGGATGTCATGCATTCTATTTGTTTTGCTCTTTCGGTCTCCATTTACCTGGAGCATCTTCCTCTCTAAATGGAATCGCAATGTAAACATGGTAATATATTGCAATTCCAATAAAAAGACATGCTGCTCCTCGTCTGCTGTGGTGGGCGCTTGAGATTTTTAAGTAGCATTAGGATTAGATTTCGTATGGTTAATCACAATCAAAAGCGGCCGTCACGAAAATGGCTCGAGGTTATGACAGATGGAAAAAAAGAAGGCTTTCAGCTAATGGATTTTTCTTGTTCGGAGTGAAAGAAATAAAAAGACAGGCAAATGTTGTGAAATGTACTGTGTGCTAATAGAGCCACATTTGCTTTCGGTAATTTGTAAGCACTTTACCCCCGCCTATCGATCAATTTGTAGAACGTAAACTGCATTAACATGCGGAACTGAAGCAGGACATGAAAGTGCTCCATTTCGCCGTCGCCCTATTTCCATAATCACTCAGATTGGGCGGATTGAATTTTTTTTCCTACTCTCACATCTGTCAAAGCGGGCACTTTTTTTTTTTTAAATTTCCAGATATTTTGCTTATTTTGCGAGCGTTCTGTGACAGTGGCCATTGTCAGCATCTGGTAAGGCAGGATTTGGCCCTGCTGAGTGAAGTCATTCAATTCATGTTCTCAGAAACATAACGTTCACCAGATCAATTAACAAAAGGCTTTGTGAATCATGTGCAATATAAGAAATAATCTGAAAATCAACCATCCTCTTGTCCAAGCAAGAGAGAAAAAAATACATTCCGTTTTAGAAAGTTGGAAAGTCTGCTTTGTTCAGTGGATAAATTTTTTTTTTTTTTTTGCTTTTGACCTGTTTTTATTGAGGAATGTAATCCGCAAAATTTGAGCAATATAATTTAACTTTGGTGTTGACAGATCCAAGTTTTGAACTGTATTGCCAGACAATTTATGTGATTTACTGCCTTGTTCTTTTGAGTGATTATTGCCCTCATTCATTGGAAGGGGGCCAGACTGCAGTAAAAAGTGCCACTGAAAATTATAACTGATTTGCTTTAGCATCCATTAGTTCCATAAAACTTAGTAGCTTCTTGACCAAAAAAAATCTTAATCGTAATGTATGCTTTGATCCAGTGAGCATATACCATTAAAGTTATTGTTGTATAGTTTATTTCTATCCCCAGTGAAAATGTATCAGTGATCACACTATGGGTCCCACCCATCAAATTAGGTTAGGATCAGCTGATAATAAATATTAATAACTTACGATTTTATACATAAACCTCCTGCTGTATGGCGTGTAGATCGTTATCGCACTGCAGTTAGAATGCGTGGGTAGAGTGATTTTATATTTGGTGGAATGAATTGCGATGGGGAGATCAGGCCATCCATAAATTTTGGTTGAGATCAGCTGATTATAGGTATTAATGATTAACAATTTAAAAGAAATGAACATGGTGGTTTTATGAGAAGTACCTTGTGCTAATGTTTTAGGTCCCACACGATAAAGAAGGCAGTTCTCATGAATGTATTTTTGGGATGTCTGTTGGGAGGAATTTGTCCAGTACGGTCATGAGTGACCAAATTTTCTAGTTTTCAAAGACTTTGGCGAGTTCTTTTTGGCGAATTCATTTAGTTTTTTGCAACTCTTTTTGCATTAAATACTGAACTAAATTTAGTTTTCGGGCAAGTATTGGTTATATTCAGGGACGCACTTTGGATTCAGGTTTTTTGTGCGGATACTGAATATTGGTCCACAGCAAAATTAATGTACCAGTTGTATAGAGGATTATTATCCCTTGCCGCAAAGTGCGACGGGGGATATTGGATTGGAGACCGTCCCTTCATCCGTCCAGACCACAATGAAGACAAGATTTCTCCGAAACTGTCATGCCTAGATCTGTGAAATTCCGTTTACTTAATAAGCTACTCATGATGTATGTTGAGTACGAAAATGGATGTCGAAGCACACTTTATGCTTTGTTATGGCCCTTGATCATGGTGTGGTATAGTGATGGCACTGTTGTCTTGTTTTTCATTGTTAAATCTGGCATTAATTGTAAGTGAAATTCAGCGTAGGTCCAGGGACTCCAGGCCATATTACATTACAACAAAAGATGTATGTCAAATGCAAAATTAATAGGCTTAAGTGAAATATATCAGGTTTTACAAAACATAATGTCATGTGTGACCGCTAGGCCTTTCGATCTGCATGTCTTGATCTTTCAATTCGTAGAATATATGAAAAATGATGCCCAGAGGATGACACTGTTATCTTTCTGACCTTCTGTCTGATTTGAGCAGAAATGATGTCACAGGGAAAGACTCTGTACAATCTGTGTTCCGTGTTTCCCTTCGATCGAGTTACTGCGCTCTATCTCCCTGACATACCCATGCTTTCAATTAAGAGAAGCGCCAAAGATTCCTCGAAGGCCTTGCAGCTATGTGAGGAGATTTAGCTGTTCCCCTGACCTCTCAGCATCACATGAAGGCCAGAATTTGGAAATTGGAATAGACTGATAATTATAACCTTCAGGAGGGGACACTCAGAGACCCTTATCTACAGAAAACTCTCAGTGTAGTGTGACTGGGGAAAGCCATTCAGTGTTATTTTGTGTAGAGTGGCTGAAGTGGTGGTTCTCAAAGATGAGAAGATTGAGCCAAATATACTATTGAAATGGCTGAATCTTCAACACTGCAGCTTTCAAGACAGAGATTATATCTATCCATATCTTGTTATTGTTTTTGGATTTCAGATTGAACCAATGATATATATCTTATTAAAATTTTTGGGATCTACTCAGTGTAAAATTTATGAACATATTTATAAACTAACCGATGCAAATTTTGGGATCAAAATTCTTTTGATTGGTTTATTTCAAGTTTTTTCACCATCAGTATATATGTGCATAATTTTATCTTCTTAAAGGAGGATGTACATTTTTTTCCAGGCAATTTGAATTTTTATTGTTTTATTTTCGCAAAGCCAATTCATTTCTTGTTACCCTAAGCCTTCAATTTTTATAATTAGTATTTTGGAATAAAGTGGTTTTTATGTAAGGGAATATGGGGGCAATTAAGCAGAAACTATGAGGAGGGAATGTGTTTATCTCAGAAAACTGTTTTTGGAAGGAATATCAAAAGATACAGCTCAAATCCTTATGTTTATACAGCAGCACCACAGCACACGTTATATATTGTTTAATTTCATGCTTGTGCGTGCCGTTACATTCCTGTCTGTGTACTGTTCTATCTCATACTGACCAAATTAATTAATAATTAATAGAGATTTCTATATTATCAGAATGATATAATGCTTTAAATGGGTTCTAGGATTGCACTCATCAGCTCTTGATTGGATGGTGTCATGTTCTGAGTCTTTCTTAATTTTTTTCCCCTACAATCCAGCCATCTTTCCAGTTTCTTCCTTTGTTTCCCTCATTAGTTCTCATTATTTAATCATTGTCTTACACTTCGCCCTTCCCTTTTTGCTCCCGCACTCACCTGTTCCCCATCGTTATTTGCTGACTTGTGTATTTAAGGTCTTGCTCAATGTCCAGCAATGTCCTTTGCTGGATTGTTCGTTCCCATCCTCAGTGTTAACATCTTGCATAATAAGTTGTTAGTGATTTGGGAATCTCTATGGGATTCTTTGCGGACCTGGCAAGTGGCTTCTATTAGTCTCTCCTATACATAAGTGAGCTCCTGCTTTTCGGCTTACTATCTCTTTTACTATGCCTTGTGTGGAAGGCCGAAGGAGGGCCCAGGCTGACCACGTCGCTAAAGAGCCAGGCTCATTGGCAAGGTAGCGTACTTATTAGGAGACATTTCTAGTGACAGGACCCTTCAACTGTCACATCTCTCCCCCTCTTTTGGGGGAGCATGCTTTACGCATGTTGTCATCCATCAGGATACCCCAGATCCTGCCGATTACGCCAGAATGTGGCGGGCCAAAAGCGAGCCAGGGCGGGGAATTGAACCCCAGACTACCGGGTAGGAGTCACATGCGCTGACCAAATCACCAAAGAGCCAGGCTTGTTGGCAAGGTAGCCAGGGCGTGTGCTTATTCAGAGACATTTCTGGTTACAGGACCCTTCAACTGTCACACTTGCCTGCCCCCATTAATTCGGTTCACCTCTGCCTGACTTCGGACTGTCTCCAGATCAAGCTTAGCTAAAATGCCTTTGAGTTAAAGTCTTCCACAGAAAATAAAGTAGCCTATTCGGCTTTATCTGTGATCTGTGTTTTTCTCTTGCTCTAAAATTCCTGACAGGATGAATAGAATGTTCATATAGATCAGGTTAAATAAAAAAAACAATGTAATTGTAATTTCAGTGTAAATGTAATGAATTGTAGTTCAGGGTAGGGCTGTACTAATGTTTTGACAGGTGAAAACGGCTGCAGCAATATCAAAACGCATCCCTTTCATCAATAGCGAGCTAATTTTGAGCCTTGGAAAATGAGATGTTCTCTTTTCCCCTGGTCTTTTGAAGCTTTTTAGATTTTACTTTTCCTACATGGAGAAAACGTCACAACCTGCAGGATAAAATTGACAATTGCAGCGGTCGTATGAAGAACAACTGAGAGAGATGTATGCCTATTTATGCATTTACAGAGACACCCATTTGACGAAGACCTCGAAAGATGGACTTTATTCCTTTTCCAGTTCTTCCAAAAAAAAAAAAACTATCAAAACTGCTTGAATCCCCTGAGTGTGCGGGTTATGTTTGAATGATTATCTAATTTCATTAAGCTCATTATAATCCTAATTTATTTTGGCTCCTGCTCAGTGCCAAAATCAGCTGTCAGTTTCACGGCTAGATGACTCAATTATATTCCCGAGTAGCTAATACAGTTTCTCAAGTGCAACCAGCTTCGATTATGGCCACTGAAATATCAGGTGAAGGGACACTGTAGAAAATGGTTGCAGCACATAGAGGGTGCTTCATTAAGGGATGAGCATCAGAGCAATAGCTTTCTCCATCTCTCAGCCATGACTGTGACTACATGCACACTGAGAATGCTGGGGTTTGAATGAGCGCAGCTTATTTGGCTGAAGGTTTGTCAAAACACTCGGAATATCACTGTGGCATAGAGGGTATGGTGGACATAAAGTCAACGGTGCACTCCAGCTATTTTTTCATTACCTCCCTTATTTATCTGCACGGCAAAGACCATCTACCTAAATGTTCATTCACCATTTTTGACTGCAATCATAGAAATGAATGGTAAATACGGTGACAACATTTGTTGATGCTGTTTTTAATGAGAGATTGTGACTGCAAGCAGAGGAGAGCAGATCAAAAGAGGCTCCTCTGTTCTTTTTGGGAATTAAGGGTTTGAAATGGCAGCGCCGTCCCCCTGCAGGACGATTCTCCTGCTGCTCCGTTCCTGCCCTGGCTGCACATCATCCTCTGTCCTGGGACGCTCACCTGCAGGGGCACAGATGGGCTCGTTCAACCATCAAGAGCTGTTGGGAAACCGGCTTGTGTAGAAGGCCTTTGGCACTCGCTTTGCTTTGCAAGGCGTTTGTTTTCATTGACGGCAATAACCGCGTTGTTGTCTCTGCCGAGCTTTAGAGCTTTTTCACTCCTCTGAATAATGATTTAGGCAAAGGCAATTCCGCTGACCGTTGGCCGAATTGTGTCAGTTTTGTTATTCACCCAACCATTCTCTGCCAATGAAATGCGCGGAATATTTCACGAGCGACATCTTTCGGGGAAACTTTTTGGTGCCATTTTAATGGTCTTGTCATGACGAAGACGGTTGGGGGAATAAGAGCAACATTTCCCCCTGTTCCGCCAACGGTTGGGGGAATAGCCACTCTGAATAATTCAGGGGCAAGATCACAAATAGCTCATTAGAATATATATATTCTCATGCCGATGTTCCAGTCACTACTGGCGATTGAAGACATTGCATTTCTACACCACCGAATGGAAAAATATTCCAAAAAACTCCTACTCAAAGGTGCACTCACTCTATAATCATTTCTCCCTTGTGGTTCGGTCTGTCAATACACAGGCCCTTCATCACAATTTGCTGCTGTCCGGGATGAACTTTGTCCCAATATATTTGTTCTGGCCTCCTCCCTCTCTTGTTCTCTTCTTTTGGGCTGCGAGTGAAGGCAGCGTTCCTCATCACAATTAAACTCTCGTCCTCATGTATAAGTTATTATAAGTGTTAAGAGCTACAGGGGCAGATTTGCTACACGAATGCCTTCTCTCAGCACCTCGTTAATAATGCATTGCCCTGTCGCTGGCACGATGTCCCTCCACCTGTGCTGCGCTCGGCGTGGGAGAAGGGATGCTGAGCTTCAACGGTGCTCCCAATCGTCTCAGCTGGCAAGGAGACAAGGGAAAAGGCCGCTGGTCGCTCCCAGAAGATTCCAAAACCGCTTCCCTTCCCAGAATAAAACTGATTACGAGTGCATATTTTGTCCTCCAACTCATTTACATTTTTTTTGTCTTAATAAGCTCTGGTTCAGATGAATAGGTTCTTGACAGTTACGAATGAGATCCCAACTACATTAAGGCACCGAGTGGGGAAACCACCGGTTTTAAAGTTAAATAAATCGTCAACAAATGCATTCAGGCTCCACCACTGAGGGCTTGAGCCCTTTGGCCATGTGACCTCATGTTGGCCAGGCAACCCAGGAAAAAAAGGCATTTCCAAAAATGATTTAGCAATTTCAGTGGCAATAACTCTGTAGAAATGCTGTTTGCTTGGTGCTGAACATCTATATTCTGTGGACAATTTGGTCCTGCTGAGGGCATGGGAGGCACTGCGCGAGTGAAGAACAATCAAGAAAAAAAGAGGTCAAGAACAATCAATATGGAGACAGACAAATGAAAAGCAGCCTTAATTTTCTGAATTATTAATTCCAATTTTCTCCAGCCCACTAGATCAATTGTGGAGGGTTCACCTCTCTACTTGTGTGGTTCATAACCTCATGATCCTCTGTAGTGTGCCGAGCCTACCACTAAAGCCTGACATACAGGCTTTAAGCTTAAAATAGGACAAACCCATATTGCTATATCTGGTTCACTTGGGAGGCTGATATGGTTAATTAAAACTGAGTTTGCAATCTGACTGAGAGAAATGCAGAGAGAAATAAGCTCTCTTGTTTTTTACAGAAAGGACTGAAGCAAATGGAGGATGCAGAGACTAGGCATGACTTGCGGCGGTACGAAATTGAAATTGAAGTGAAAAGGTAATTACTGTTCTAATTCTGCATAAAGATGCGCTTCGGAAAATCATTAATAGTTTGGAAAAGTAATTTCAGTGATTAAATAAAGAGGCTTGCATCGTCGAGCGGAACTAAGCTCATGTACTTACATCTGAAAACTGGGGAGAGGCAAAGGCTAATTGAACTTTGCACAGGATTCCTGAATGGGCAATATTAGCATTGCTGGATCACTTAGAATCATTCACTGCCCTTAGCTGTTGAATAGCTGAGTTTCTCCCCTTTGTGCTTGCATGTCATTGCATCTGCAGAATCCAGAAACTTTATTTGTCATCTATCTTAAGGCATGGCATGTATCATTTGAGTTACATGGCTTTTCAACCATGTTCCCTTATTTTATCATTTTTGAAGCAATTAAAATTTTTAGAGTCATAAACACATTCCCTCTTATGTGCAGAGGTGAGACCTAACAGGTTAGCAAATCTTGAGATCAAATGTTTTCAAATGCATTTCTTGTTTTTGGAAATTAACGTGCTCCACTGAGACCCCACGTATTGAAACATACTAGAAGTCATTCTTGCAGCTGGCGAGGTCTTATTTTTTATGCTCTGTCGCCTACCAGCTTGAGCACTTCAAAGATGTTCCCTGCTCCCTAATCGCTCTAAATGACATTCACGTCCAATCAAGCACTTTAGTTTGATAGTTCTGGAAAAAAGAAAATAAATCAGGCACTTCTATTCTTTCTAATTTAATGATGCACACTAAAATGCAGGCAGACAACAGCACTTGAATGTGAGTATGTGATTGTAATCATGATTTGATACGGAGGAAGAATTCAGGAAAGGCCCAGTCCTGCAGGGGCAAAGATGAACCGAGGACTGCCAATTTTCCCTCAAATTTTCAAAAATCATTGGAAGGTTAAAAAAGAATTTTAAAAAACTTTCCTTATTGAAAGATCGGAAGGGGTTGGGATATATCACCCTCTAGAATGCATAATATGATTTTAAAAAATTCTTTGCAAAGTTCTGCATAAAAAAGGCAAGGGTACAAGCTTAAGGTGAATACTGGAGATTTTTCTGTCATGCAGAATGCAGTGCTGAAGCACAGTCATTGCAAGTTCAAATTGCAAGTCAATCAGATAAATATTAATGTTTTAATGAATGCCACTGTCATGGTTTGTAAGGTGTGCATTTGTTTGGACATTTCTTTGCAGCTCTCATCCCGGGACGATATTGTATTCGTGGGCTATCGAATTCTCTACCCAGCTGGTTGATTGAGCTGGGGTGGCGCTTTCCTAGATTCTATATCATCAGGATGTCCAGCACACCTCCTTCACTTGAGTGTCTGTGTTTAGCTACGCGCTATAGCTGAAGATATCTGTAGTCAGTTTTTGTTTGACTTTCTTTCTTCTAATTGTTGGAGTTTCTTCTCCCTTTTTCTATCTCGCTTTGCTTCCATGGTTCGGGCTATTATACGTCCTTTGGAAGTGCGAGTGCTGGCGTTCGGTCTGTATTATTCTCTGTGTTTGTACTGTGTATGTGCTACTCTCTTTCTCTCTGTCGTTGCGCTTGGCCACTGTGTACTACCAGCCATTACAGCCACAAGGTTGAAAATCAGTCAAAATTGTGATTTTCGGTAATTTGTCTGATGTAGTGGGTAGATAAAATAAATACAGTACGCAAGGATGGTTCTCCATTTTGAACATGCATTCAAGTACATCAAGACTGGACTCTTGCATCTCTACTTCTCTAAATCCAACTCCTCCATCCAATGCCCCTAGTGACTAGGATGTATACTGAATTACACAATGGAGATAATTCCTACTCAAAATACATTCAGGAGTGTATATGCATTTATATGAATTCTAAGATAAAATCACAATACTACAATTTTCATTTAAAGTCACAAGTATCAATTGAGGCAGAGGAAAAACATGTAGATTCTTGGTGTTTACTGGCATCTCACTGCATTCCTTTATTTATTTAATGTGAAAATGAAAAATATTGAAATTTTTACCAAAAAAAATAGAAATTTTTACCCTGAAGACCCCTTAAACATTTATTATGTGAAAAAGAATCGCAACATTACAAAGTGGTAAATACTTCACTGAACCAATGTTTTTGAAATGCCTTGAAAGAATCAAACACGAAATAAGTTTATTTTCAGTAAACAATAAAATTCATGTAGTGAAACATCAAATAATGAGCTGTTTTATTGTTTTCAACATAATACAAGTAAACGAAAAATTTTAAATAACTGTTTATAGTTTTGATTTAAATTTATCATCCCAACTTTTTCTGATTTGGGGTTGTATAAAAAAGGGCCTACCCCCATAATACTGCAATTGCAGTCCACTGCTTTTGACAATTTGCAGAGGCAGTTTTGTAGTCTGTCACATCTAACATGTAGCCTATGATCTAAATTAAGCATTAAATGTAGTATGCAGTACAGCACACAAAAGGCAATTACAATGACAAGTAATACACATTATTCAGTTGAGTCAAACAAACCGCCATTCTGTTTGAGCAGCAACCCGGCTGTGCTAGAATGCTGGAAATGACATCAGCTGAGGAAAAGGCCATTTATGAAAGCAGTTCCCAAAGTGCTAGTTTATTTGTAATCATTGGAATGGTTGTGACATTTTTCCTTTTTTGTGATATTTTGTGATATGCTGGCAAGCAGTAAGAGAGGTGATGACTCCGAATTGCAACCTTGAATTGGCCTTTCAGGCAGATACATGCCGGTGTTTAGCCAAGTTAGCTTGCTAAAGTTTCTGAACAGTATAGCTGTTCCAGGGGGTTGGAAAACTGAATTCCAAGCAGGTTAGCTTATGCATCAACCCCCACGCAAAGCCTGTCGCCCAGCCTCTTGGGTGCTTACTGTTCAACCTTGGGGGCAGTGGAGAACAGGAGAAAGTAGTTGATAGATATGGACATCATTGAACTGTAGATGGCCCCACTCCATGGGTAAACTCTGTAGTGATCCTACCCAAAGCGGACAGCGATGTGAGACTATGCTTGGACATGAGATGGACAAATTAAGCCATAGAGATGGAACGGTATCCCATTCCCACAGTAGATGAGATGCTTCAAGGCATGAATGGTTCAACAGTGTTTAGCAAGTTAGAACTAAAGTGGGGATACCATCAGCTGGAACTAACCCCCGAGTCACATAGAATCACAACCGTCGCTGTACACAATGGAGTATATAGATACAAGTGGCTGATATTCTGTGTCAGATCAGCCAGCAAACAACACCAGCATGAGGTAGCCAACGCGCTGGCAGAGATAAAGGATGTTGAAAATATATCGGACGACATCGTTGTGCACGCACATGACCAGGAGACACACGACAGACCTCTCCACGCTGTCTCGACCAGGCTGATGGAGAGGCCTGACACTAAATCCAGACAATTGCCAATTTAACATGGACAGGTTAGTCTTCATGGGCATCCCGTTATCAGAGAAGGGCATTGGGCCGACGGCAGAGAGAGTGCGAGCAGTGGCGAAGCTCACGAGCAGAGAACGCAGCAGAAGTGAGGAGCTTCTGAGGGCGAGTCGGATAGAGTGGCAGGTTCATCCCCCAGTTTGCGACTTTATCAGAGCCGCAGCAACGTCTTACAATAAAGGACACCCCATTCGAATTCAGACCACAGCAGAGAGATGCATTTCATGCAGTCACGGAGGAACTGGTCATAGTTGGCACTTGAGCATACTTTGATAAGGATGCAGAGGCTAAAGTGATCGCGGATGCGAGCCCTGTAGGGTTGGGTGCAGTGTTAGTTCAGGTCCAACAGGGGTAAGGGATGCCAATATGCTATGTGAACCGCAGTTAAAGTGAATGTGAGCAGAAATATTCTCAAACCGAGCGAGAGACCCTGGCTCTGGTGTGGGCATGTGAGAGGCTGCATCCGTATGTTTATGGCCAACAGTTTACCTTAGTTACAGATCATAAGCCATCGGAAGTAATCTGCAGTCCTCACTCAAAACCCTGCGCCTGCATTGAGAGGCGGGTACTCTGATTACAACCATACGAATTTAAAGTGCTGCATATACCAGGCAAACAAAATATTGCAGACCCACTGTAAAGATTGCTGGGAGAAATCACAAAACGGGAGAGGCACAATCACGGGGGCTCAGAAGAGTACGTGAGGTATGTAGTGGTCAGCGCTAACGACTAACGACCACTAACGACCAGGGAGGTGGAGGAAGCCTCTCCCACCAACCCAGAGCTGATGGCGGTAAGGAAGGCAATTGCAAATGGACAGTTTGAGAATTACAAAGCATTTGCAGCCATTGCGAATGAATGGCGTGCTGTAGGATACTCGGTCCTCCGAGGGGACGCACATTGTGCTGCCCCGCATCTTACCCGCAGGAGCACTGGCCCTAGCACATGAGGGACATCTCGGGATTGTGGGGACAAAGCAGCATCTCAGGACCGAGGTGTGGTGGCCTGGGATGGATCCAGCAGCTGAGAAACACTGCAAGAACTGCCACAGTTAGTAGCCAGGTCCGACTCACCAGAACCCCTAATACCCACTGCCCGACCAGATGTGCCCCGGCAGGGCACAGAAAGAAAGGGATGTCATGTATTGAGTTTAGACTGGTTCTCCTCAGTGCCCGGAGTGAGTGACATCACACGTTTTGTTGTACTGCGGAAGCTTTTCAGTAAAAAAGAGGAAAGCTTAGAACTGTTAACGTGCGTCTGTCTTTTATCATTCAATTCAATGTCTAAAAGTCTAATTTAAGTTCGGTATTAAGACACAGACATAACAGATGGCTACAGGGTAAAATCATTTGGTTAAATCTGTGGTTTGGTGTGTCCACAGTGAGTGAGGAATTTTCATGGTAACCATGTAAAACCTTTAATTAACCTTTGCCAGTTGGTGAGACTAAGAATAGTCTAAATAGAAATGTTCATTGGTAAATATTAGAAATGTTATTACAATGGAGACCACTTCCTACTCATACTATTGTTTTGTATTATTATTATTATTATTATTAAGCCGCTTTCACACTGGACGCAAAACACATTTTTTGCAGGATAGATTACATTTTAAGTCAATGCAAAGATGCGAATCACGGTAGTGCAAAAAATTCATTTTGCATCCGGTGTGAAAGCAGCTTTATTGTTGTACATGGAGTACATGACCAGGGGCTGGAACTGAATCTGGGTTTTCAGTAGGAGGACTGATTCGGTGTGTCACCCTAAGATTTTCACTGGCCCCTTCTGACCACCCGTATGAAAATTTTCTGGGGGCGCCACTGCCACCCGATCTTTGTGACCAGCAAAATGGTCAAAATATTTGCAAGTTATTATCTCCCAGAATGGAGAAGTGAAAGTGCAAGGATTCTCTGGCTGATCTTAGCGATAGGAGGAAAAAAAAATCACAAAACGATTCTTCTGTTTTTCTCTGAGACTGAGGTGAGTATTTTTCCATCATCTTCACAAAATGCGGGCTTTAATTACTCGGGCCATAAAGCCACAAGTCTAAGTTTCATCTCCCCTAAGTTTTTTTCGGGGTCGCGATTGTCCCGTTCGTGCATGCATATGGTTTGGCAATTGGCCCAGGCGTAGACCAGGCCCGAGTCAAGCCTCTGAGGAGCCCTTGTGTTGAAAAACGAAGGTCAAAAACCAGCCCAGTGGCAATGCCATTTCCCGGATTTCCGAAAAGCAAATAACGTTTTAATTTATGCATGTGACGTCATTCTGAGACTCGTTGCAGCTCTGAGTTCGACATGGATATACAAGTGTGCATGTTAAGTGCGAAATACCTGATTTAAAGTTTCACCTTTGGGTTCTTTAAATCTCTTGGAGGGGTTCGTTAAAATACAACGTGTGGAAATCGGGCCAAAATGAAACGTTAAAATCAAAATGGCCGACTTCCTGTTTGGAGTAGACCAATGGTGCCGGAGACTTTTTTGTGCATCTTGGCAACATACACGTGTACCAATTTTCATCTTCCTACTCAAAAGAAAACCCAATGGGGAGGGGTTTTTGAAAATCAAGGGGGCGCTATAGAGGCATTTTGCATCCCACATGGGCAACGCCTCTATTAGATGTAAGAGCTTGCCACCCTTGACCTTTTTTCATGATGATGCGAGTTCATGAAAGACATCAAAAACCCAAACGTATTTTCATGGCGAGGGATCCATAGTCGCTGTGTTGTCGCTCGGACGCCATTACTTGTAGCGTCACAGCATTGATAATGTAGCTTCAACAACTTGTTCTGCATGTTTTAGAAGTAGAATTTAGTTGATGGGTTCAACAATGTGTCATCAGTACATGTTAAAGTAAAAACTGGTCACTTCCTGTTACCACCGTGGGGCGCTATTAGTAAAAAGGTAAGTTATTATATTGGGACATTCAGGGCAGAGCCATCACCATCTCCAGCAAGTTTGAAGCTGCCACGATCAAGTATGTGGGCTTGAAAGCATTTTTAAATTTTTTGGTGAGTTGCCAAATTTGAAGTCGATCGGGCGAAATCCCTAAGAGGAGTTTGTTTTAAAATTCAAAAATTCAAATCAAAATGGCTTAGGGGTTTAGGGGTTTAGGGTGTGGCGCTGATGAACTTTTTTGTATGGCTGGGTATGACGCATATGTGTACTGAATTTCGTCTGCCTATGACAAAGTAACCAAATTTCCTTATGGGAATTTTGAAATGTGTTTAGGGGGCGGTATTTCGGCTTTTCACGTCGACCATGTGCGAGCAACAAAAATTATTGAATTTCGGATGAAGCCAGACGAATGTGGGAAGTTACAAATGTTTTCACGTATGAGAAAGGGGCGAAATTGGGCCTTGAAATGTCGTAATAATAATCATAATGATAATAAACTGCACAATTTCAATAGGGTCCTCAAGTTGCAGTCGGCTCGGGCCCTAATTATTCTTTTATGTAACAATAGAGCTTGCAGTCAAAATGACTCCAACAGCAATGATGCAAACAACATGCATTAATAACTTTTTTTAAATTTCATTTCTTGTTTTCCCTATCAAGTTCGGAAAAAAAAAGTATGTTAACTATTCTTGTTCAATCAAAAATAGAGGTCCTGCCACCAAAAGTGATTTTAGGATGAAATCAAAATTAAAATTTGCCAGCAATAAAAAATTCCACTGTCAGCCTTTTCCATATACTGCTATACTAATGTTTTTATAATTCAATGTTTTTTGTATCTGGCAGAGAAATACAATCACTTTTTTCTTATTTCACGATACATTACAGTACCAGATCAGTCTCATTTGTTCTTTTAATCGATTTGTAGTTCATACTTCCAACACTGTAAGGTGCACAGAATAAAATCTCTGGCAATTATATTGAAAGTCAAAACACTGCCCAGTTTTATTGAAGCACAATATGCAGCACTGAAAAGCATGCATACACATAGGTATAACCCCATTTGTCTAGCAGGAGAGGTAATTATCTCATATCGGCAATATTTCCCTCTTCCTGCGTGTTTCACTTCTTTATATTAATACACTGATGGTCAAGATGGCCACCAAGAAAGTCTCCATGAGTATGAATGCATTAAATAATTTCAAGCCGGAAGAGTTTATTAAAGCGCGGCTCTATTATCCGCGCGCTAGCAGGATCTCATTAATCTCTTGCTGATCTGTTCTGCTAGAGTGAGCGCTAATGTTTATGGGAGCTTTTAACAAACAAGGCCAGTTAATGAAAGTGAATTTGCTACATATCAAATGGCAGCCAATTTTGAATTCTCATTACACCTAGTGTCCGGGCGGTGGATTACAGAGCCGGAATGGCTCTCCACGCATCCTGTTGCTTGTGACGAAAAATACTGCTGATTACTTCAATTTCACTGCCGGGGATAGTTTGTATGAATGACTTGAGCTCATTATTTGGCAAGTCAAATCAAATTTATATATAAAGCACGTTTAAAAACAACACATATTGAGCCAAGATGCTGTACAGAGGTCAGTTAAATAAAATGAGACTGTATGCTTCAACCAAATCGATGCATCAATGTAAAACAAATTAAAAGACCAATTAAAAAGAAGAAAATCAACATGTACTAAAAGCAGCATGCAAATAGGACAACACAGATGCAGACTAGAAACAACAACAAAGAGATGTAACAAAAAGACTAAATAGCACAAGAGACTTTGCACGGTGACAACAAAACATCAAATGGATTCAGAGGTAAGGGAGTTAATTTACGTTTTCGAACATGACGTTAAAATGGCAATGGCGGTTAATGGCCACATTTTGAAAGGCATAGTATTCCACAGGGGGAAGCAACAGAAAGGTTCAGTCCCCTTTAGTTGATTAGAGTGACTGTGGAACGGACAGAGGCATATGGAGGTGTTTTTTTTTTTTTTCAATATTATTTATGTGAACAGATGGACAGTGTGTCTATAAATATAAATATATAAATATAAAAGTGGTCTATAAATGTAAAAATCTTCCACAAACACAAAAAGAGATTTGTAAACTTACAAAAATGTATTGCAAATATGAAATATATCCGCCAATAAGCAAATTTCACAAATCAAAGAAATATCCATGAATGCATTAAATTAATTTCCAAATAACTGAAACACCTTTGTAAATATCTTCCAAACATTTTGAACTCCTGAACAGTTGTTTGCAAATGCATTTTTTGTGAATCCAAAAGGCTCTTGTGCATCTGAAATCTTCTCTTGCAGTTTAATAATTTTCAAGTACAGAGTTCTGAGACAAACTCTCCAGCACCCCAAAAGAAAATCACCTTGTATCAGTTTGCCATTTTCAGAGGGCATGGGCATGCAGTCTTCGTATGAGCTGGGACGATTACTAGAAAAAAGCCTCTGCTGTTAATCAACAACAAACAAAAGGACCATCGATTTTCCAAATATTACACTGGATTTGAACGGGATCGGGTGATGTGGCCAGATGACCCAAAAGTAGAGCTTTTGGCTGCAAATGTCAAAGGGTGGGTGTAGTGTAGACAGGAACACAGTTATAAACCAAAACACCTCATAGTTATTGTGAAGCAAGGTGCTGGATCTTTTTTGTAGGGCTGCTTTTCTACCAGAAGCCCTGGACATTGTGTTTGGATACATGGCATCATGGACTCCAGCAGACATTAAATAACAACATATTAGCTTCTGCCAGGAAAGGTAAAATTGGTCTGTAGTTGGACCTTTCAGTAGGCCAACACTCTAAAGCACCCCACAAAAATATACACAAAAATCCTTCACTGGATATAGAACAAAGGTTTTGCAAAGGGCATTATTGACCCTTGACCTAAACCCCATGGAAAATCAAACTTAAGGGATGAGCTGTCGAGGAGGGGCCAAAAGTGTCCAGCTCAGAATCTGAGGATTTTGAAGATATACTGTATATTGGACTGGTTTCACATCCTATTGGCCCAGCTTATTCTATGTAACTGAAGGTCATTTCAGATGAAAGGATCACCATGTACACTAATGAGCCAAAACACAACTCCACAGATGGAGTTGTTTATTTTGCAACAACAAATTATGTCAATGTCAAAACAGATCTCAAAAGGTAATTGACCAGTAGGTTCTTGAAGTTGATGTTTTGGATGTAGGAAAAATGGGACCATGCAGAGAAAGGCTGGCAAGGGCCAGATTATTATGGCCTTATGACAGGGTCAGAGCATCTTTGTAGCAAGCAAGGCTGGTGGGGCGCTTTCAGTCAGCAGCGGTGAGTACCTGCTGACAGTGGTCCACAGAGGCATAAGCGAGAACGAGCAACTTGTCGTGAGGCAGGGAAGTCTCATTGTCCGGCAAAGGCTGCATTGGTTATTTTGCCTGGTCTGAACCAAGAGAGGGGGGGTTTCTTTGGCACAAATTACATACAATTTGAATGATGTTTATGGAAGGAACAAATCACAACACTTAGTGCTTTGCACCCTGTTGGGTATGGGGCTTTGTAATTGCAGCCTGGTTAGAGTTCCCATTCTAACTCCTGTCAGTCTTTTAAAGCGGGCATTGGACCTGAACCTTGCTAAAATGCAAGAGGGTTTGGGTTGTCTTGTTTGATGAGTTTCGATTACTTTCACGTCTTGCTCTTTGAACAGGTGTCTCACCATATACCTGGAAAAGGGAAGGCGCCAAGATCCACTGAGGTAAGAGGACCAGCTGGTTGAAGGGGTGTGATGCTCCGTGGGATGTTCTTCTGGGAAACTCTGGGTGTGGAAATTCATGTTGGTGTCAATTTTCTGGAGCCACTAGGATTGGGGGTGTAATTTTTCACTCATGACCTGCCGATACAGTATGGGTGATAAAGTGGCAATGGGCCATTGCAAACACAACATATAGAGTAGACATGTTAGTGAGCACTTAAGTATAGAAATGTTAGACTAGACTAGAAATGCAGTAAGCATTTTCTTCTTGAGTACCGCAAGAGAGATCTCGGATCGCAGTCACAGGGTTGTCCTCCGCAAGAAATTCTGAACGACAAAGCCATACCATCCATTATTTGATCCAAGAAATTAACGTCAATGAACACTCACTTTTGCCTTTGAAACCTCTGCTGGAGAACCGAGGATCAATGCTTCCAAACTCATGACTGAGTAAATTTTCCACTTGTTTACTTGCTGTATCCATCCCATGTTACAACTAAAGGTAAAGTTAATATTGAATGACAGAAATGTGTTGTGTTCCGGGGTTCTGGCCTTTGGCCAGAACAGTATTAATGGTTTTAACAGTTTCATGTTCCAAGTTTCATAATTCATAGTTCATAGTTCCATAGTTCATGTTCATAGTATTTAATTATTCATGTCCATGTCCATGTTTTTACTTTTCCATGTTTTTGTTTTCGCCAGGTCTGCCATGCCACTCCACCGCTTGTCTGCGTTCCGCCCCGTGCCTTCGTTGTAGCACATTTCTCAGCTCTGGTTGGCTTTGGTATTTCCCCTTCCTTCTGTGCTGTGCTGATTCGGGGCTCTCTAAGCTTAATTGGCAATTAACTGTTTTTAAGTTACTAACATTTACTAACACTCACTGGGTGGTGTAATTCTTAGGCACATTACTAATATTACTAATTTAGACAGGGAGTTTATTGTCATGATTCCTGCTTTGCTATTTCAAGATCTTGCTGTGCTTTTCTGTTCTTAACATTCATGCTTGCTTCCAAGCTGCATACTTAATTGGTACTTAAGCTGAGCACGCTCATTCTCTTAATGAGCAGGTCTTGTCATCCAATCTCTGTCCATGTCTTGATCTTGCCATGCCTTTTGTTTCTCTCTCTCCAGGTGTTACCCCTCATGTCATGATTTCCAAGCCTTTATCTGGATGCGGTGGAAGTTGGCTGGCAGACAGTGTCTCAAGTTTTGTTTCTCGCGTCTCGTTTAGCCAAGTTCTTGTCAAGTTCCCTAGTATTTGTCCTAGCCTCTCGTCTTGTATATATATTTAGTATTGTTATTTATTTTTCTTGAGTATCTTGCCTGGAGTTTCCAGTGCCTTTTTGTTTTTTGCCTTTTGCATTTATTGTTTTATAGCTCTGTGTAGCTTACCTTAGTTTGTTTTTGCAACCCTTTGGGCCAAGTTTTTTGTTGGCCCTCGTGCCTGTTTTGTTTTGTTTGAAAATAAATCCTCATTCCCTTTTCCCGCATCTGGTGTCACTGATTCCATATCAGTAGACACTGTCTCATTGACACCAGCGGGATGGAGTGCAAGATCGCCCAGCAAGAGGCTGAGCTGCTGCGGCAACGGCAGCAGATTCAGGAGCTGACAGCTGCGCTGGCCACTCTGCAAGCCAGCCTCCCCTGGGCGGGTTCCAGCCAGGCTCCCACCATGCCTGCTACCCAGCCCCTTGCCACCCCTGCACCTGTGCTCCAGCCCGGAGCGGAAGCACCCCAGCTGCAGCCAGTCACGCACCCAGGTCCTGAGCCTCGCCTTCCACCACCTGAGCGGTACGGCGGAGAACCAGGGTTCTGCAGGGCCTTCCTCACCTCCTGCGAGATGTGCTTCGCTCTGCAGCCTTCCACCTTCGCCTCGGAGCCGGCCCGAGTCGCCTTCGTCTTTTCCCAGCTGACGGGGCGGGCTCGCCTGTGGGGAACTGCCGCATGGCAGGCTCGGCTGCCCTGTACTACCACCTACCAGGCCTTGGCGGAGGAACTGCTGCGCATCTTCGACCGCTCCAAGCAGGGAAGAGCTGCAGGGCGAGAGCTACTGAGGATGAGGCAGGGGAGGAGATCGGTGGCGGACTATGCCATCGACTTCCAAACGGCGGCAGCCACTTCTGGCTGGAGCAAGGAGGCATTGTGTGACGTGTTCCTCCAGGGGCTGTCCGAACCAGTCAAAGACCGACTGCTCTTTTGTGAGATCCCAGAGTCTCCAGAGGCCCTTGTCGACCTGGCCCTTCGTATTGACAGCCGCCTGGAGGAGAGGGCGCTCACCCTTGGCCCTGGCCGACGTCCTGCCCCCTCTGGTCAGATCCAACCCCCGGGTCCCAGTCATGCGTCGCCTCAGGACCAGCCGAGGAGAAGCACCACCACACCCCCTCCTGGGGAGGCATCTCCCATGGAGATCGGGAGGTCCCGGCTCACCCAGGAGGAGCGCCAACGGAGAAGGAGGTCGGGGGCATGTTTTTACTGCGGCCAGCAGGGTCATGCCGTGCGAGGCTGTCAGTCAAGACAGCGCCCCCTAGCATCTGGAGGAGTACTGGCGGGTGCTTCATCCAAGGAGACCTCCTCCTACCGCCGGACCTGCGTTCCGGTGACCCTGACCTGGGAGGGCCGCTCCCGCAAGACCACCGCCCTCATTGACTCGGGGGCTGAGGAAAACTTTATCGACGCCAGAGCTGCTGCTGAGTGGGGGGTTCCCCTATGCCATCTTCCCAGCCCATTGTCCATCTCAGGGCTGGGTGGGCAACCCCTAGCTAAGGTGTCCTTCCGGACCGTTCCCATCCAGCTGCAGGCGTCCGGTAACCACCGCGAGCAGATCCGGCTGTTCGTGACTGAGACCCCTCGCTCCCCTATTGTCCTGGGTCATCCCTGGTTGGCGCTACACGGGCCGGTGATCGACTGGGCCCGCCATGAGGTGCGGGAGTGGAGTGCCTCCTGTTCAGCCAGCTGCCTCCTCGACTCCCGACCCTCTTGCTCTGTGGGTGGACCAGCTCCCGAGGGGAGGCCAGACGTCTCCAGAGTGCCCCCCGAATACCACGACCTAGCAACAGTCTTTAGCAAGTCCCGTGCGGTGTCCCTGCCCCCGCACCGTCCGTATGACTGTGCTATTGACCTCCAGCCTGGCACAGCGCCTCCTAGGGGTCGTGTCTTTGCCTTGTCTGAGCCAGAGAGGGGGGCCATGGACAAGTACATCCGGGAGTCCATTGCAGCTGGCATCATCCGTCCATCCTCCTCTCCCGCGGGGGCAGGCTTCTTCTTCGTCAAAAAGGACGGCTCCCTGCGCCCCTGCATCGATTACCGAGGCCTAAATAAGATCACCATCAGGAACCGCTACCCGCTTCCACTGATGTCCTCGGCATTCGATGTGATCCAAGGGGCGGCCATCTTCCCCAAGCTGGACCTGCGGAATGCTTATCACCTCCTGCCCATTAGGGAAGGCGACGAATGGAAAACCGCTTTCAACACCCCTAGCGGCCACTGGGAGTACTTGGTGGTTCCATTCGGCCTGACCAACGCACCCGCAGTGTTCCAAAACTTGGTGAACGATGTGCTTGGAGATATGATCGGGCGGTTTGTCTACGTCTACCTTGACGACATCCTGATCTTCTCCCGGGACAAGACGGAGCACACTAACCATGTTCGCCAGGTGCTCCGCCGCCTCCTCGAAAACCGCCTCTTCGTCAAGGCTGAAAAGTGCGAGTTCAGCACCACCACTACCTCCTTCCTGGGGCACGTCATCTCCCCTAACCACCTGGGCATGGACGAGGAGAAGGTCAAGGCTGTGGTGGACTGGCCCGCACCCAAGGACCGCAAGGCCCTACAGAGCTTCCTAGGATTCGCTAATTTCTATAGGCGATTCGTCAGGAACTATAGCACCGTGGCAGCTCCCCTGACGGCCCTTACCTCCATCAAGGTGCCATTCCGTTGGACTCCGCAAGCCGAGGTGACCTTCTGTGAGCTGAAGAGGCGCTTCACCACCGCGCCCATCCTCACCACCCCCGACCCCGCCAAGCAGTTCATTGTGGAGGTGGATGCCTCCAATGTCGGGGTTGGTGCGGTACTATCCCAAAGATCCAGCAATGATCAGAAGGTACACCCGTGCGCGTTCTACTCCCACCGACTGACGCCTGCGGAGTCCAACTACGACGTCGGGAACCGGGAGCTGCTGGCGGTGAAGCTGGCCCTGGAGGAGTGGAGGCACTGGCTTGAGGGGGCAAGGGTTCCGTTCCTGGTCTGGACGGACCATAAAAACCTAGAGTACCTCCGTTCAGCCAAGAGGTTGACGCCCAGACAAGCCAGATGGGCCCTCTTCTTTGACCGGTTCAACTTCTCCCTGGCCTACAGGCCAGGGTCCAAGAACACCAAGGCTGACGCGCTCTCCAGGCGTTTCGACGCTTCCTCGGCCAAGGGAGAGCCCAGCTCCATTCTGCCCAGAACATGTTTCGTAAACAACGTGTGCCTCCGGATCGAGGAGCTGGTCCGCAACGCTCAGAACGGCGCAGCTACGCCCAGTGCCTGCCCTGCCAACTGCCTGTACGTCCCTGCAGCTGCCCGGTCTGACGTTCTCCAGTGGGGCCACTCCTCCAACCTGTCGTGCCATCCTGGGGTCGGCCGGACCTTGCGGTTCATCCAGCGCCGTTTCTGGTGGCCCAAGATGGCAGCAGAGATCCGGGGGTTCGTTTCCGCCTGCTCAGTCTGTTCCCGCGCCAAGTCCTCCCACGCACCTCCCTCTGGTCTGCTCCAACCACTGCCCATTCCTCACCGTCCCTGGTCCCACATAGCTCTGGACTTCGTCACTGGCCTGCCCGTCTCCCATGGAAACACCACTGTCCTCACCATAGTTGACCGGTTCTCCAAGTCTGCCCACTTCGTGCCCCTTCCCAAGCTCCCCTCCGCTAAAACCACAGCTGACCTACTTATCCAGCATGTTGTCCGTCCCCATGGCATTCCTGTGGATATAGTGTCAGATCGTGGTCCCCAATTCACCTCCCAATTCTGGAAAGCATTCTGCACATCCCTTGGCACCTCCTTCAGCCTCAGCTCCGGATACCACCCACAGACCAATGGACAGACTGAGCGGGCCAACCAAACCCTGGAGACGGTCCTCCGATGCGTGTGCTCGACCAACCCAAGATCCTGGTCCACCATGCTACCCTGGGTCGAGTACGCCGTAAACTCCCACGCCGCCTCTGCCTCCGGCCTCTCCCCCTTCGAGTGCTGTATGGGCTACCAGCCTCCATTGTTCCCCAGCCAGGAGGAGGATGTCGGGGTGCCTTCAGCCGGGGCATTCATCCGGCGGTGTCGCCGTGTGTGGCTGTCTGCTCGCCGCGCCTTGGTTCGGGCGGGTAAGACGATGAAGACCACGGCAGACAAGCGTCGGCGCCCAGCCCCTCACTATCGGGTCGGCCAGAAGGTCTGGTTAGCTGCACAAGACATCCCACTCCGGGTGGAAAGCCGCAAGCTGGCTCCTCGCTTCCTGGGTCCTTTCCCCATCCAAAGGATCATCAGCCCCACTGCTGTCCGGCTCAAGCTCCCATCCACCATGCGACGGCTCCACCCTGTGTTCCACGTCTCACGCCTGAGGCCTGTTGCCACCTCCCCCCTCATGCCCCCACCTGAGCCTCCGCCTCCTCCTCGGCTCATCGACGGAGGGGAGGCCTACACAGTCAAAGCTCTACTGGATTGCCGACGGAGGGGCCGGGGCCTCCAGTACCTCGTGGATTGGGAGGGGTACGGCCCAGAGGAGCGTTCCTGGGTCCCGGCCAGGCACATCTTAGACAAATCCCTCATCCGTGCCTACCACCAGTCACACCCCAAGCCATAGCCATAGCCCCAAACCATAGGCTCAAGCCATAACCATCACCCCATTGCCATAGCCTTAGCCTTAGCCCCAGCTTGCTGGAGACCCCAAGTAATCTTGTCTATGTTTAGTGTTTCTTGTGGTACTGTTTCTTGGTTAGGTGTTTTGTGTCATAGGGTTTTTGTCTTTAGTATTCTCGTTAGTTATTTGTCTTGTGGGATTTGTATTTAGTTTTGTGCGGCTTCATGTATTTTAGTTATTGGTGTTTTTTGTCAGCGTCAGGTGCCGCTTTTGTAAGGGGGGGGTACTGTTGTGTTCCGGGGTTCTGGCCTTTGGCCAGAACAGTATTAATGGTTTTAACAGTTTCATGTTCCAAGTTTCATAATTCATAGTTCATAGTTCCATAGTTCATGTTCATAGTATTTAATTATTCATGTCCATGTCCATGTTTTTACTTTTCCATGTTTTTGTTTTCGCCAGGTCTGCCATGCCACTCCACCGCTTGTCTGCGTTCCGCCCTGTGCCTTCGTTGTAGCACATTTCTCAGCTCTGGTTGGCTTTGGTATTTCCCCTTCCTTCTGTGCTGTGCTGATTCGGGGCTCTCTAAGCTTAATTGGCAATTAACTGTTTTTAAGTTACTAACATTTACTAACACTCACTGGGTGGTGTAATTCTTAGGCACATTACTAATATTACTAATTTAGACAGGGAGTTTATTGTCATGATTCCTGCTTTGCTATTTCAAGATCTTGCTGTGCTTTTCTGTTCTTAACATTCATGCTTGCTTCCAAGCTGCATACTTAATTGGTACTTAAGCTGAGCACGCTCATTCTCTTAATGAGCAGGTCTTGTCATCCAATCTCTGTCCATGTCTTGATCTTGCCATGCCTCTTGTTTCTCTCTCTCCAGGTGTTACCCCTCATGTCATGATTTCCAAGCCTTTATCTGGATGCGGTGGAAGTTGGCTGGCAGACAGTGTCTCAAGTTTTGTTTCTCGCGTCTCGTTTAGCCAAGTTCTTGTCAAGTTCCCTAGTATTTGTCCTAGCCTCTCGTCTTGTATATATATTTAGTATTGTTATTTATTTTTCTTGAGTATCTTGCCTGGAGTTTCCAGTGCCTTTTTGTTTTTTGCCTTTTGCATTTATTGTTTTATAGCTCTGTGTAGCTTACCTTAGTTTGTTTTTGCAACCCTTTGGGCCAAGTTTTTTGTTGGCCCTCGTGCCTGTTTTGTTTTGTTTGAAAATAAATCCTCATTCCCTTTTCCCGCATCTGGTGTCACTGATTCCATATCAAAATGAAGTTAACAGTGCCAAAACTGTTGCTATTACGTTATTTTATTCAAATGGCTGGCAAAATTTCTCGTTTGCTCCAGTCTGCTACAAACGTAGGCTAACAAAAACCTTAACAAGCTGATCGAAAAGTGACAGTATACAGTATGGGGCACATTATTTAGCAAGTTTTTCGTAAAATATATCCTTATCCATAAAATCCTCTGTACTCATATTTTGTGACATTTCCGCAATTGGAAACATGGCTAGTTGAAAGACTGTAATGTGGGGGAAAAAAAAAAGAAGACGGCAGTATAAAAATAGCAGTATTGACTTTTTTTTTGTCAAGCCCAGTCTGGAGCTAGGTTTTTGGGCATGTCTGAGAGGGGAAAGTCCCAGAGAATTGAAAAAAGTCTGAAAGGTGGGAGGGGGCTGGAAAAGAGGATATAAGGAGAAAAATTGAGAGTAAAGTAGTAGGAGAAATTGCAAAGAGAAATAGTGGAAAGATACATTTGACCAGACCTGTCACTCTTTTCAAGACCTGTGAAGCTTTTTGTGGATTTTTGCCTGTGTTTGGAGCATTGTCCTGTCCCAGAACATCGCAACATAGCAACTCCATCTCAAGTACCAAAGGAACTGTAACTATCTTTTTTTTTATTATTCTATTTCAATCTTAGTAAGTGCTTTGGTTAATTAAATCTGTTCAAGTTTTAAAATTGTCTGTCATCCCTTGCTGTCTGATATGTCATAACAAATTGGGGCCATAACAAGACAAGCACAAACGAGGAAGTTTTGTTTCTGAGTAGCTGCTAGGACTCGCACCCTGGCTACCCAGAGGTGGAAACTAGAAATCCACACAGAAATAGCTCATAGGTCTTCCTCACCCCTAACAATGTCATTGTACATGTCAAGTGCCAACATTTGAGGGGGAAAGTACAACCCATTTTGCAGCTGATTCCCAGAGATGTATAAAATATTGTCAAAAACTGCCTGCATTTTTAAAACTATATCCCTAATTTGTGTAGATGGAGGTAAGGTTGAAAGTCGGCAAAGTGTCCTTTTAAGAAGCTGAGAGGTTGACTAGCTACTTGCGAGTGTTATTCATAGTAGTAATTCCCATCCAGTCAAGATGCTCTTGTTTTCATATGGTATGTACTGGCTCCGGAACTTCTGTTGGCCTGAAATTCAGTTCACCGAAATAGCTGCTACTCCACAAAACCAGAGAGGGAGGGAGAGAGCGGGGAAGGGACAGGGGTACGCAATTTGATTTGACCTTATCCGATTTGACTGCACATTTAATGCCTTGAACCAATTTGAGTCAACCAGACGCAGAGTGGTACTCAGTGAAATGAGAAAGGATTTTTCCCCTTGAATACTTTCCCCCTCCTAAAAAGTACTCAAGAAATGGCTGAAGATTAGCATATGACATGACAGATTACATTAAGTCATGTCTTTCTGGTACTTTATGACAGAGCCTTCTTAACTCTGGAAGGCAGAGACATTTAAATATTTCCAAGCCCTCTTATATTAATCTGCTGCCTGCCATGGCAGCTTTGATATGATTATTAGTCATTTGAGAGATTTTAATTCACTTTCATCAGATATGATGAAATATACAGAAAGGTGAGAGAAACTGGTCCCTTTTACTGAAGACCTAAACACTTTGATCCAACCTTTGATTTTGCAGCCAATGCACCGGCCCCACATAACTGAGTAACTATTTATCAGACGAGTTCTAGAATTTAAATTTTCGACCCAAAATGTCATGATCAAAAAATTGATTGGGGTGTGGCGAATATTCGTTTGAAACGAGCATCCCGTAACATGTTAATGTGTTCTATCCAAAGATGATTGCCGTGCAAATGATAGTGATCAATTAATCAATTTCCATGTTCTTTATGAAGACATTTTTTTTCTCAATGGATGTCAGAGAGGTAGGTAAGGCGACACTGGTGCTGATTGCCGAGGCCTGCAAGCAGCTCACCAACATACAGTACATGACCACAAAGAACATGCTGCCCCTCTTGCTTTCACCAGTTTCTTATATGCTAGAGCAGGGGTAAAATCCTTTTGCAAGCTGTTCGTCTATTTATAGTAATCTACATATTTACTTTGGTGTAGCGTTTTACAAATATGCATAGAACTTCCTGTTCTCTTGAGTGCTTTTTTTTGTAAGATTATTTTTTGGGAGTTTTCTCCTGTGTTTGACAGTGCAGTACTGGAAAGGGTGGGAAGAAGAATGGGGAAGACATGCAGTAAATTGCCTGGGCCGGATTCAAACCCTGGCTGCTGCGGGAAGGACTCTGCCTTTATATGGTACGCGCACTTCACCGATGAGCCACCGGGGCACAATCTTGATTGCATTTTAAGCTTTGTATTTCTTTTTTGTCCTTTAGCCTGTTAGGATAGCTCAATTAGCTGACACCTATTTCCTGTTCAGCTCTGTAGCCAGAATTAGCTTCAACACCCAGTTATGTTGCATGTACAGTAGGTTACATTTGGGTTGTTAAGGCCATTGTTAGCTGCATGTTTGCAAGAAACATGCTGCAACCGCATGCTGGGGCTATTCCTTGATATCAAATAATTCTAAAACTAGGTAGTTCACAGCATGGAAAATAAGTTTTAAACGCGCCAACATTTTTCTCAGTGTGTTTCACTTGGGTTGTTACCAACATCTTATGAAAATTTCATGTCAATAGCCCCATTGGAAATATATTGTACAATACTTATATATATTGTATATTAAAGCTCAGGCATTAGAGAACATCATTTCCAGAACAGCGTTTCTGTAAGCATTCCACCAATCCTTGACTTTACTGTACATGTGATGAATCCACTCTCTGACGGTAAATTTTGAGCCCTCGAATTCCCCAGTTCCTTCCATCTCCTAGTCCAGGGGTGTCAAACTCACCCGAAAACGGGCCAAGAGGCTGCAGGTTTTCACTCCAACAATGCAGAAGTGCCCCCGATACAACTAATCAGTTGTGCAGGCCTAGATCAGTTGATTAAATCAGTGCTTTCAGGTGAGCTTCTGCTTGGTAGGATTGAAGACCTGCAGCCTCTTGGCCCGTTTACGGGTCAGTTTGACACCCCTGTCCTAGTCTATTGTTTGTGTTAAAGCTGTGGAATGACAAAGTTACACCTGTTCAAAGTAAATAAAAAAAAGAGAAAAAAAGGTTGAATTTACTTGTTCAGATGGTCGTACAACATTAAAGTCCCAATATTAATTATTGCATCATCTAAAAAATATGACTGGGAACTGCTAATGCGAGCATGAACAATTTGTGCTCATAGTAATATATGCCGGCACAAACGTTGAATAGGAGGGTTTGGTTACAGTAATGCAACTTCTGGTTTACTGCAATTAGTCATGACCCCTGATGCATTCTAATTAGCCAGTTTCTTTCTTATTGAGGAATTGTGAACACTGACCTTAACTGAGACATGTGAGGCCTGCAGTTCTTTGGATGCTAGTCTAGGATTTTTTAGGACCTCCGGATGAGTTTTTTATTGCACTCTTGGAGGAATTATGGTTGGCCGGCCACTCCAGGCAAGGTTCACCATTGTTTTGAGTTTGCTCCATTTGCAGATAATGGCTTTCACCGTGGTTTGCTGGAGTCTCAGAGAATTAGAAGTAGCTTCGTAATCCTTTCCATGCTGACAGAATGTCAACCATTTTGAATTTCTTTAGATTGCAGCATCACATGCTGGATTTTTGCCGAACGTCACATTGCCAGACAGTTTTTTTAGATTCTACAGGACAGGAAATAATCATATGCGAGTTTGCCTTGGTGAAATTGAGCCTGATTATAAATACATTTTTTTTTAATTTCTTGATTTAGTCACTAAGGGGGCAGTTTCTTTTTTCACATAGGGCCAGGTAGGGTTGGATAGCTTTTTTCCCTCAATTAATGAAATCATCATTTAAAACTGCAGTTTTTATTTACTTGGGTTATCTTTGTCTGATAGTAAAATTACTAAAATGATTACTTTTTCTTAGCACTGTAATATATGCTGAGTGTCAGGATCTATTTAGAGTTGGATAGGAGCATAGTGGTTCGTCGTAAACTCTCTTTTATTCATATTTCTGAAGCTCACATACGCAGGGCGAGCATTGCCAATGCGTTACCATAGCAGAGACCCCTCTAGACCTGGAAAAGGGATTAAGAAGTTTAAATATTTAATTACTTAACAGAAGACATAGTGGCTGACAGTAATTTTATAGGACCTTTAAAGGAAGTTGTAATTGAGGAAGTTGATGACAAATGGCATGTACCTTGACATTAATTTGATAAAAAGGGTGAAGACCATCGTTTGGATTTTTTTGTTCCCACAATCCTTTTAGACAGCAGCTGAAAAAGTGGCAGGCTCAGCAGTAATCTCTCTCCTCCACTGCTCCTCAAATATACAGTTTTATCATCTTCAAATAGGCTTGCAGCTGAAGCAAAAATAGTTTTATATGGGTAATGGGAGGTAGAAAGCAGTGGTAAGTGGAAAAGTGGTGATTTGGGGAGAGTTGCCATTTCCATTTTTAGTGGACATACACTGATGGGGTAAAACATTAAGACGACTCATAGATTAAGAAAATAACATTATTATCTCGTAACAAAGCTGAATCTAAAGAACTGCAAACAAACATGAGACGGTGAGCGTTGTCGATGCGTTGGATATGTGAAAGTGTGACCATTGATGCAAAAGGGCATATATGCATTTGAAAGCAACACATGCTGTCTTATCGCTGTCATCTTTTAAGGGTCACTCATACCTATTTAGACGCGTGAATGGTGGGCCATATTCTGGACAGTACAGCAATGTAGCACCCAGGCTGCTAGAATGGCCTAGCTGCAGTCCAGACCAGTCTCTCATTGAAAATATGCTGTGCTTTAAGAAGCGCAAAATACAACAAGGCAGTTTGTGGATTTTTTAGCTCCTGTAGATCAAGGAAGAACCACGAAAGAATCCTTCAAATCTGGAACCGTTGGTAGCCTAAATTCCCCAAATGGCCACTCCAGGGGCTGTTGAAAGGAAAGGTGATGTTTTACTGAGGGAAATATAACCTATATCCAAACTTTTCGGGATTTTTTTCTGGCATAAAATTCCTAATGAGTGTTTATTTCCATACAGAGGGACAAAATGCACTGTTTGGTAATTGCTAACTGTTCAGTTTTTTTAAATTTGCATTTTTTTAAATTTGCATTTTCTATATTGTCCCAATTTGGGGTTGTACATTGGATGGACCGTCTTAGAGAAAGATGGAACCATGTTGCATTGTGGGAAGAGGACAGGCTGGCGGAGGTAGTGTGATGCTCCAGGAAATGTTCTGGTTGGAAACCAGTCATATGAACATCAATATGACACAGCTGTACTTGCATCATGCAGAGGACTAATAGCATATCAGGCAGGTGGCCAGAATTCTTGGCTCATCAGTGCTAATCCACTTTTTGCTACCTTTCTAGATAATTGAAGACATTTATTTATTGTCAGGCTGGCAGATGATTTTAGAAACTAACAAAATTAGAAACTGACATTTATATACAGTATATTTCAAACCAGCAGATCACGATTAACTTAATACAGATACACTATACCCAAAAGACAATGCAGGAATGTCTTGATTTGCCCCATATAACCATTATTAAATTTCCCTGCACTTTGCTTTTAGGTGTACCGACAACGATTGGATTTACCGATGGGAGAGTTTGGTTCAGGAGAGACAGATACGCTTTTATTACTATTGTTTTCAGTTGTCCTGTGAGTGTCATAAAAGCAAACTTCAACAAGTCTAGTCTGAAACCACTATTTGGAAGATTTTCTGATATTTTTGTTGGTGTTTATATGTCTGTCTCTGTTTCTGTCTGTGGAAAATTCTTGTCACCAAGATAGCATTGCAACACAGATATAAAACAGAACAGGTGAGGAGTTGGAATAAAATGTTGGGCTGAGTCTGAGGACGGGTGTGTGATATCTCACTGGTGACTGAATGCCGCCCAGAAACTTGGGATCTGGTTTCTACGTATCCCATATTTTATTTTTGTCAACTTGATTATTAAAAAAAATTCCAATCAATTAAAATAATTTAATTCAATTTGTTTGAGGTGTGTTTTATGAAGCTTGAATATTAAGCTAATTAACAAAAATTGTTTTGTGAGGCCACGCCTCCAACCCTCAGCCCACTGGTCGATGAAGACATGGACTGCATTATTCTTCGCTCTAATCATTCCAAGCACCTGTTACTTGTTTCTATTAAGCAGCAGTGTTGTGCTATTTAAGACCGAGCTCTGCACCCATTCGGGGTGAAGTCTGGTGGGAATGCACAAGTCTTGTTTCCAAGTTGTCTGTATTTATTGCGTCTTGTGTGATCTCGTAATCCATGCCTGCGCGGCATTCCTAGACTTGTGTAGACGTATTAGTGTATCTATATTCTAAACTCTTTAAACTTAGCGCTGTTCATGTTTAGTCCAGAACTTTATTTTACGGAACCTCGTTTACATTTGTTTCCCTATTTGTAATACATTGTTACTGCTGCTAAAGCCCAGAGGGTGTATTACTAATAGTGTTTATTTAGGAACCTCAATTCCTTTGTGTTTTGTATTGCAATGTTTGTCCCTTCTGTGGTGCCGTAGCCGTAGTAAATATAACCAAGTCCATCCTAGCATCTGAGTCCAGTCCTGATCTTCCTGTCCTCCGTGCATCTGAACTTCACACAAAGTGCAACCGTTACACATAGTGATTTGTTTATTTGCTATGAAGTAAAAAAAAAAAAGAAAAAGCTAGATGAAATTGCTCTAATTGTGTTGATTCCATAATTTTTGGCAGAAATTACTGTTTTTAATTTTAATTTTAATTTTTTAATTACTGAAATTACACAAAATTTAAATAAAAAAATACGTTACTGAACCCAAAGGGTAACCTCAACTTCATAGGAAAAACTTTACTTCTACTGAGAGATAAAGAAGCATTAGCAAAAGTGGATTTCAGAATGTAAATGTTGAAGAGTTAAGAAGTCATATGTATATGATGTTATGATATTACCATATTCAATAGGTAAGGCAGGTACTACTTCGTTTTGCGATCTCTGCCTGCATGAATATCTACATCACAGAGGTTCAACAAGGGACTGAACTGAAATGTGGATGGTATTGAAAATTCTGCGGAGTACACAGGTCAAATATTTAGCATGCAAAACCGTTTGAAAACCAGGCTTTTTTTCTTTGTTAGTCAGAGGTAGAACTTCAAAGCATTGCATTTATTTGATAAAGGCCTCTCACTCTCTTTAATGTATGTAAAGAACTTCTGATTTCTTGCATATATGCTGACATCATATAATCAAGAAACTCTATACTTATAAGCTTTAAAAATAAAAATCCAGTAGTATTTATTCTTCGGAAAAGATTTTTTTATAATTTTTGCCGTTTTTGTTGATGCAAGGTGGAGTGAAAATGATTTGCATCTTCTATGAGTGAGACTGACATTTGGTATTTCTTTCAGTTCAATAGTGTAACATGCAAGCTTTCCACATTAAAATTTAACAACAATACATATTTTCTATATGTTGTTGAGCTGTGAACGTACAATTATCTCGAATATTCCAAATAGTGTTCAAACCTAAATGAATCTCCAATTTTTAATCAAGGTAATGGACTGTTAATTTTCGTCGCCTATCAAAGACATCCTATCCCCTCCACACAACAGATGAGATATGTCGGAGAGAGAGGAAAGGACTTAAAAGAAAATGGCTTGCTAGCAACTTTTTCATTCACTACTGTTTTGTATTTATCACCCCTGATGGATCATTTGCTCAGCCCCTCAAATGCTGCTCTTCGGTTTAATTGCAGGTTATAATATTGTGACTGGGGCCCACTGCACCAACCTTATGGAAGGTCCAAAATGCAACCATTGCCTGCACTTCACAGGGGTGGTGGTATATTGTACACACACTCTGTATAGCAGTTAATCCACACTGTCCCGTGCCTGGAAAGATGGTTTTAGGAGGCCAATTCCATGTATCAGGGTGGAGAAGGGCTCAGGTGTAGACATTGGTAGCAAAAGCACAAATAGTCTAATAAGTCAATATCAAAGTTAACAGTCTGCATAAAAACCACAGGAATGAAGCCAATTCAAAATTTTCAAGGCGTGGCAAGTCAAAAAAACAGGCCATGATCCTGGAACCAGAAGGCAACAAGAGCCAAAGGGGTATTCCAAAACTCGTTATCCATAAGACAAAGAAAAACAAAACACCAAAAGTCAACCTGGCGAGAGGCTCAAAAAAAATTGGACAAAAATGGCTAAGACAAACTCGCAACAAAAAGAGCAAAACATAGGGAGGATACAGAGGTGAAGGGGATTGGGAAAATGACACAGAGGTTGAGAGCGAAGCAGGCGAAAGCAGAAAGGGGCGTGACCCCAAACAAAGTCATTACTGTATGTGACAGTTGAAGGGTCCTGTCTCTAGAAATGTCTCCTAATAAGTACGCGCCCTGGCTACCTTGCCAAAGAGCCTGGCTCTCTGGCGATGTGGTCAGCGCGCGCGACTCTTGCCCGGGAGTCTGTGGTTCAATCCCTCTTCGACCTGCCACAGTCTGGCGTAATCGGCAGGATTAAAGGAATCCCAATTGATAGATAGAGATAGAAAATGAAAGAAACAGACCAGGGAGCACTAGACGAACGGAAAAGGGGATATATACACACTGACACATGGAAACAGGCACAAGGACAATGACCTCTACACTGAAAGAGAAAGGCACTGATAACAGGTTGTAAACTCTGAATTCTGAGTGAAAGCCACTGGTTTGGATTTTATTTGTAAAGACAGTTTAGAGATAGTGGAATTACAGCAAATTTCATTAAATGGACATGTACATATTGGCTCCCTCGGCAAGCACCATATATCTCTTTAATAAGAAATATAGAGTCATACAACTGACTTTGCTGCAAAGGAGCCATAATGCTACTTAATATTCAGTCTTTCGCCTTCTCTCTAATTCAGCCATTTTCCTTGAGGCTGTGTTTGTGATACAATTTAGACTGGTTTTATAACTTACTAATGTGTTGCAGCATCCCGCGGATGGAGAAACCCTAAATAAATTTTAGGGTTTTGCAAATTTTTTGACATGGGATGCTGCCTGCATAATGTCAAAATCCGTATTCATTTCACAAAAGGAATTTCATCCTGCCTTTGCATTGCATTTCCAATGTAAATTTACCACTGCTGCTCCAGTTCGGCGGGCAAGTTCATTTGTGCAATATCGCTGATATTCATGTGCTGCCCAGACACCCCAGGACCGGGAATGACAGCAGTACTATAATGCAAATATCTTCCCGATTAGACTTCTGTTACAAATACGCTGTGTGTGTTTAAACAGGCACCACTGAGCTTAAATTAGGGTCATGTACAACAGCGCAAATTTAACCTTACCGTGGTATTGCTTACCGGGGCATCACTGAATTACTGAATGCATAATAATGGGAAGGTTTTGCGGGGGAAATATTGTCCACTCAAAAAGCACACAGTAACCATACGAAAAGAAAAAAATCTACACAGATGAATTTGATCTATATTGATGTATCTGGTTTTTTTTTTTAACTTTTTTCAAGTCGAACTCGGCCGCCTAATTTTCAAAAAGGGACCGTACAGTTTTGCTTTACATGAGCTACGGTGTTGGCTATGAATCATGATTTCTCCATTAAGCATAGTTTTTAAGACAAGGCTCAAAAATGAAAAAGTTTATTAGATCAAATTGCATATCAGCTTTTCCAAGGCATCGAACATCAAATTCTGTCTTCGTTTTCTGCTGAGGTCAGCGAACTGCCTTCCTCTCTCTGTACTGTGTTTTGTATTTTATACAATACCGCAGACAGTCGCCGTTCCCTCCAGCAGACACTTAGCACTATTCTGGAACACTGTTAAAATAAGAGAGGTGTCTTTGGAGTGGCCTTAACTTGTTTGACAGAGAAGAACTGTCTTGATTTGCCAGTCTGTTTCACCCAGCTGTTCACAGTTGAGCCTCCATATAAATATCTTAATTTATACAAAATTAAAAAAAACCTTTAATCTGGGATAGTATGCAAGAAAAAAAGGTTATAGATTTGCATTTGGCATTTCAGTGTGAATTTTACACGTTCTCCCCATGTTCGCTTAGGTTACTCCGGTACTCTGGTTTCCTCCCGCAATACAAAGACATGCATGTCGGGCCAGTTGCAGACTGTAAATTGTTCATAGTATGAGGTTGTGTGAGATTGGAGTGTGATTGGTGTGTTGATAGACGTGTCTTACAATGGATTGGAGAGCAGTCTAGGGTGTGTTACGGCGCAGTTAGCTGGGATAGACTCCAGCTCTTCCCTGCGACCTTAGCAATGAAGATGAATGGATGTTGATTCATAATTGAATTTCATCTTCCTGCAGTTGTTTGAAATTATTATTATTATTATTTTTTTTGTATAATGCTCATTTTTGGTTTTCATGAGCAATTGTTTCAAACGTCACTGACTGCTGAAATGTTTCAAAGCAGTAAACCATTACAGAAAATTTTAATGTCACAATAGGATTTTGCCTGGACCAAAAAGATAAATAAATAATGACATTGTGTAAGCCGAAGCAAATTTTGCATGCAATAAATGCAGTGAAAAGAGAAAATTACCAAAATTACATGTAGAAATACAACTAAAAAAGGTGTCATTTGTATTTATTTTTATTTACATTAATTGGCAGCACCTTGCATATACACTGCCTGGCCAAAAAAAAAGTCACCGTTTTGAAGTTAATGAACAAATTCTAAAATTGGATCATTATTGCGGTTATTAATATGTTTCAGATGGCAAAAATCATTTTAACCCTGACTGATGAAGTGCGTCGCTATTCATTTCTTAAAAAATCATGTCGGAAAACATTCCCTGATGGTGGAAAAGATGTTACAGAATTTCAGAACGGGCAAGTTATTGGCCCGTATTTAGCAAAGAAAACCATGAATGACAAAACCAAGCAGGAGGAATCATTTTCACAAACAAATTTTCCACCACAAAGTCCTGACCTTTAACATAATAAAAGTTATTGGGATGTACTCAAGACCACCGAGTGGTTCAACCATTATGTCAAGAAGACAAGATCTTGGACAAAAATCATGGCATTTCTGATCGAAAAGAAATGTTCTGGCATTGCATATAGTTGTCAAAACAATGACAAGACGAATATGCACTGTAATCAAAGCTACAGGGGTTCCAACTAAATATTTGAGTGTGCGACTTTTTTTTTGGCCAGGCAGTGTATAAGATAGAATAAAATACAATTATTTGTCAATTTGCCAGTTTTGGGCGTTCTAAAGCTGAATCAGATTGGGCCTGTCTGGACACAGGACACAAAAATCCAACTGAATGCAGCATTATCACGTGTCTTGTCCTTAAATGCGCTCTATTTGCCACATTGTCAGCTAGCAGCTTACTGCTCACAGATTCTCCCACCTGACTACAATAATTTAAACCGATACCCTTTAAATTGGGGTCGTTTTCAGCTATTGTTGCAGAGGGGACCTGGGGCGAGTGTAGGGAGACCAGAAATCAATTTCTGTAGGAGAGTTTCTTCACCACTCCGGGCGACTAGTGAGTGTGTAGTTGTTATTTTTTTCTTGTTGCTGTAGCTGTTAAAATTCAGAATCCCATTCGAGAAACACTCCATCCTGCATGGAGTCTCATATGATCAAATATTTATGTTGCACCTTCCATGTGAAAAGGCATCCCAGTGTGTAACTGAACTGCCAAGCAACTTACGGAATAAAATGCTCACTTAGTTTTTGCTTGCCTCTGCATTAAAATAATGACGTTAATATATAACTGACTGGTAGTGCATTTTTATGATTGCATGCTTGTTAAGCATTATGCTTTTTTGAAATAAACTTGCCCAGGTGAGAAATAACAGTAACACTAATAAGCTTTAATCTTTAATCTGAGATCACTTTGTGATATAGTATTCTGTTCAGTAGCAGTTAAAATTAAACTATTAAACCAATTACTCCTCTAAAACTCACATCAGATCTCTTAACAAAACTTCCCATTCAATGCATCTCCTGCTTTCACGTTTCCATACTAAGCTGCTGGTGTTCTTGTCACCAAGTCTCAAATGTGGGCCCAAGTATTAGTTATTTGTCTTCTAATATGATTCTTTTATTAACAAATGGCTTTGAAGCAAAAATTATCAGGATAGGTGAAAAGAATTATTGCTCGGGAGAGCAGAGACAAAGTTTAATATGACCCCTGGCGGACAGGAAGGCACTCCTGATTGTGTTCCGAGGCAGGAGGAGCCGGATTTTGACTGATGACAACTCACATTCCAGACTAAATACTGTAAATTGCAGTGAGCTTGGTGCCCTAATCTATGGGTGCGCAATTACTAGGGCCAGTGTTGCTGTAGAGGCCTCTTGTGCTGTTGATCACAGTTAAGTCTGAGAGCGACACTGATTAGTCCAGAGTTGGGAGGCTAAAGAGGGGAGTTTCTTTACTGAACATAAACCGCTGAAGTGCTCGAGGTCCAATGACAGTGCGTGTTTTTGAAAAGATAAAGGACAGCTATATTGCTGATGTTGAGGGTTTCGGTTCTCAATGTTTAACCCCATCTGCTCAGCCGGCACTTAAAATAGCTGTCAGCTGACGTGGAAAGTGGACAATTTTGGTTCTACTTCTTTGTATCATCAGATAGCAACAGAAAAACACCAAATTTAAAATGTAAGGTCATGCGAAATATGAGCGTCAAGTTTTTTTTCCCCACTTATTGCTGATATTTAACTTCTCAGTATTTCTTCCTTGCTTGTATTTGCCTTTCCAATCATATGCATTTGTGCTCCACGCAAATATATTTTGAAGAAAAGATGCCAAAGTTTTTGCATAGAACATTTTTTTGTTAACTTTTTTGTTTGTGCTGTCATTGTTATCCGAAAATTTCTCAATTAGACTAAATGCACATTATTTCAAAAACATGCCTCTTCAGATTCACGTCAGACATTAATACACTACACACTGTATCAAATATGAAGATTTAGTTCATTTTCCTAAACGACAGACTCAGCTGGTGTAGTGCTAGTGTAGGATAATAAAAACATGTCATCGGGATAACAAGAAATTTATAAAACCGCTGATCCACAACCCCACCTTTTCCTAAGTACTAAACACCTTTCCTGGTTGAGGGTTCTCTCTCAAACGTTAATCCATCAACAAAATCCATAAGCATTCCCTACCCTTGTCTCACAAGTGTCTCCTTCAACGTACAGGTCCCTTAAATTCCCTCCGCTAAACTCAATTTCACATTAAAATCAGCTTATCCTTTGATTTTGTTGAATGGAGTTGCTGTCAGGCTCATCATTCCACTAAAAGCGGGACCCTCCTCATGCACGCACTTCAGATGTGGCTGAGCCTTGGTTTGAAGTGTTGCGTGAAAGACAAGACATTCCCTTTTGTTAAGGCTTTTCTTCTGTAAATGTGAACCATTTCCTTCCTTTACATTACTGTGCACAAGTTTACTAGTAAAATTCAATATTAAAATTAGGCATGGCAAGGTAGGTTGCACTGTTGCCACACAGCAAGAAGGTTGAGGGTTTGAATTTGCCCTGGGGTTTTCTTGTGTGGAGTTTGCATGTTCTCTCAGCGTTTGCCTGTGTTTCCGACTGGTACTACAGTTTTCTCCCGCAGTCTAAAGACATGCATGTTAGGCTATTTGGAGATGCTAAATTGCCCGTGGGCATGAGTGTATGAGTCAGTGAATGGTGTATGCAGTGTGTGATTGATTGAGCTGTCCAGGGAGTGTCCCTGCCTTTCGCCCATAGTCAGCTGGCATAGACTCTAGCTCCCTTCTAAACCAAGAGAGGAAGAAGGAGAAAAGATAATGGATGGATGGACGGATGGATGGATGGATGGATGGATGGATGGATGGATGGCTTCAAATGTCACATAGTTTGGAGAAATCATCAACTTGGGGATCTTCCTGCTGTGAAATTGGAACCTTTGTATGGTGAACTGGTTTAGTTTGAAGACAAAAATATAAACATAAACCAAATATTCAACAAAAAAAGAATTCTTTCACACAATTTAATTCCTGGTCTACACTCAGTAGGGGTGACTGGGGTCCAATGAGCCATATCACATATTTGTAGTCAATAGATATCAGAGCTGCTGAAAATAGGCAAAATAGTGATTACATTTTAAAACATTTTTTGAACATTTAATATATAAACATTTGGTGTCTCAAATGTGCTCTTTGCCTACAGAAACATTAACGAGGAAAACATAAAATAAACCTCTCAGACCAAATTTGATTTTTTTCAAATCTGTAAAGCTTAAAAAATTTGCACAGAACTTCATATTTTTTGTAAATTTATTCATTGACGGGGTAGCCCCTTGAGATGAACCATCTCGTTTTCAAGGGGGTCCCAACATTCTTAACATTCTTAAGTGATGTAAACATGATCAATTCATGAAATATTAGCAACTATCATGACTCGATAAAAGCCAATGCTAGCTAGCTGTTTCATCGGTATAAATGCTAGGCGGGTTGGCAGTTTGTGAAATGCAGTACGTCGAGATGAGAAAGTGTACAAGATTAACTGTCTGGTGTTGTGACATCCGTGCTGAATGTAAGCCAACAAGGTGCTCATTAATGCAGCAAAATTTCTGTCTCCAGCCTTTTTGAAGGCAGTATGTGAAAAGGTTTGCAAAAATATGATTATTGTAAATCAGTTATATTAGAACACCCCTGAAGTGCTGAAATATCTTTGGAGGTTTTTTAGGGTGGCGCAGTAATGACAAGAGTGACTATGGGCATGACGTACGGCCGGCAGGGTGTACATATCCAAGCAGCGGGACTCAGTTGATATCAGTTAGTTTAGACCAACCAGTAATTTGATGTGGAAGGTAAGATATTTTTTGAATTGTAGCAGGTAGATTAGTGTTATATCTTTTTGACAATAAAGTAATCGACGACTTGATTCAAAGAGCAGGCATTCCTGGTTTCTCAGGCTGTCTTGAGCACGTCCGTATGAGGCAGCTAAGTGAGAAGGCAGGAACCTGCACATTGTTTTTCTTGGTTTGGCAAACGCTTTTGGATTGATTAGATTATTGTAAAATTTCTGCTGGTATCCAGGGCCTAGTTGAGGAGCATTTTAAGGGTAAAAAAATATGCTTTTTACAAAGAATTTTACTACTGATTGGCGGTGGTCAGAAGTCAGTATTATGGCTGTTTTTGTTTCATCTCAGTTGTTTATCATGGTGACGAGGTCATCGGACATCTCAATGGGCAGTAGGCAAAGACCGAAGGGAAGTCGTTCTGCGTTTGTCACCTGTGAGGGCGCATATGCTTGAGTGTTATGGAAAACCCTAATAAATCAAATTTTGATCAATACTGAGTTTGGACCTCTTTTGTACTAGGCTTTGCCTCATAGAATACAGTAAGATGCAAAAAGAAAAATTCCTGATTTCCCATGTTTTGCTACAGCAAACCCTAGCAAATCATTGGTATTTAATCGTTTGTAGGTTTTCCGCATTCAATTTTGTTTTTTTATTTAGTAAAACCTACTAAGATGAATCAGCCAATTATGAAGCAGCATACATACAGTATTACATGATCTGTCAGGTCAGTTCCCATCCGGAGCACTGGTTGTGCAGGACATTCATGGTCTGAATTCATAATTCACATGATTGACGTGCTAAAACTGACTGAAAAATGGCATCAAGAGGGAAGCAGATGGTGGAGTTGGCGCTGATATGACTGTCAAACGTCACTGTGACTACATAAGTGCGAGGTTTTTGTCCATTTTGATAACTGACACTTTATGTGTGTATGAATACTGAAAAAAAAATGAAAAAAAATTCTCCCTGAATATAGTTTATTCTGCGATGAATAAATAACTGCCAAGTCAGTTTCCAATGTTGGACAAGAGCTTAACCCCCGAGGGTACAGTTAGTACAGTTTTCGGTCTTTTTATCAAAATCTGCTTTTTGTAGCTCGCTACTTTTTTCCAAAACACTCAAGCATGGATAATCTTACTGCCATTACAACTGCCCTGCCTTTTACAAGAAAATTGCTCTGCAGAATTAATGACATCTTAAAATGGGCGAGAATGAAGGTGGAACCCAGTTAACGCAGAAGCATTTTGATTGACAAAGGTAAACTAGTTGATTAAGATTCAATTGGATAAGGAAGTTATTCCAACAATGACTGATAGGTCAGTTGAGAGCTTTGGCGAGGTAGTGTTACGCAACACCAAATGATAAACACATGGTTCAAGAGATAAGAATGTGGGTTCTTGTTGGTATTAAGAGTATAAATAAATGTGAGGTACCATTCAAGTATTTGATTTGGCGATTGCAATTTGTGGGAAGGCAAGGCTACCGGTGACCCTTTCAGAATCAATAGACCCTGTAGTAATAGAGGCTGCACTGTCTGTGAAAGCAGAATGCTTGTGGGACCCAAAGACAGGGGTTAGAGGTTAGACAGGCAGAGGCAGACTTACGGTTTAAAAGAAATCATGGGGCACGTGCAATATGGCAGGACGTGGGTAGAGCTGCAAGCTGTAAATAGCCATTTCGGAATAAAGCGGGGAGGGTGGAACGACGGTGTATGGTGGTGGATGCGATCAGACGGCAGGAGGGTTTGGGTATATATGCTGTTGCTGCATCACATGGGAGATCAGACGGCAGGAGGGTTTGGGTATATATGCTGTTGCTGCATCACATGGGAAGCGATGGCAGTGGCTAAACTGAGGAAGTGTGGAAAGACGAAAGTTCAGTTTGAGAGCAATCCTGAATAAGTAGGCAGGTAGATTGAAGTACTTACTTGATGCTGTTTATGATGTGCTCCCATCTCCAGTGAATTTAGGTGTTTGGACTGGTGCAGAACCAAGCAGTGCAATGAGTGCCGGAGTTGCTTCATTACGGCATCTTATCTGGATGCTGTGTTAGTCCGAGTCAGGGCAGGTGTTCCTGGCGGCGATCCATGACATAACAGGACATTTCATATCTAAATCTCGCTGCCTCTGTTAAGAAACTTAAACTGGGTAGTCGTTGAATTTTTCTACAACATAATGATATGATTCAAAACATAAACATTTTCCGTGTACTACCAGCACTCAATAAAAAATGTTTATATCTATTCCATTTCAGATTAATACTTGGGTAATGGGATGAAATTGATGTCAAGGACTAATTTACAGTTGAAAATCAACTAAACAACTCTTTCAAATAAATTGTGTATCTCTGGTCATAGTATGCCTCAGTGATTACAACCTTATGAGGAGGAGTGCGCAGTTATTATCAGAACAGAAGTATGCAGGCTGTATTGAGTGAATACCAACATGTACCTCTATCATGAACATAGCAGCTTTACTTAGTTCATATAATCTTCTCTGATTAGCCGATTCCTCATTATAAATTCTTTTCTCCTTTGCTTGAACAGTTGCCCTATGACCCTCTGCATCTGAAGATAAAAATGATGTGGTAAGGAGCTTAAGACTTTATTAAAGTCTATTTTACAAGTAGACAAAAGGAAATCAAAATGCACGGCAGCATCAGATGATCCTTGATGATCCAATCAGCGAATCTATGGAGCATATGAGTTCTCTCTCAGTCCATAGATAACAGTGAACCGAAGAACCTAACTTAATCTTGTGAATTTGTTCCTGTTTAAATCCATTAATCTAGTATGGGTGCACTCCATTGGGGAGGAAGCCTGTCTTGTATGGAGTGATTACGGTCTTTCAATGTTCTTTTATTTAACCCCCAAAGTGAACTCTCTTTTATCGTCTTTCTGAGTTGTGAATGCCTGTACACTACACAGTAACACTTATCTGAGATAAAGAGCCTGACTCTGCCTTTCTTAGGGTAGGTTGTGCCATCACATTTACTAGCCGAAGGATTGTGGGCTAAGAGGACTGTAAATTTTCATCAGACTTCAACGAAAATCACCATTGCGGTGTATTGGATTGGCGCATTTTTTTTTCTCCTGTGTTTTTTTGGAGATATAATCTGGCCGGTAACCTTTGATCTTTGTGGTATATACAGAATATGTGATTACAATTGCTTACTTGATGTTTACTTTTTGAAAATATACCGTTTTTGTGCAAAGAATTTGTGAACCATCGTAATTTTTCGGAAGCTTCTCACCCCAAGGCTTAATGTGGTAGCTTTATTCTGTCAGTTTAAAGGTACAATCGTGTACCTTCACTGCTTATGAAGAGGTTTCTGCTAATTGCGGTGCTGCTCTGTTGCCATGCAACACTCTGCTCTGCTATGTAAAACACCTGTTTCATGAATTTCTTGAATCCTGAAAATTACCTCTGTCTGGAGAGAAATCAAAACATCTATAAATCAGCTGCCATATTTCAAATCAGTCACCTTTTCATAGTTACTAATGAAACAGTGTTTTCTGGAATGGAAAAAGGATTAAAAAAAAACAAATAGAAAATTTGTGAAAACTTGCACCTGGCAAGCTTTCACTTTACAGTCTAGTTTTATTACTTAAGTGTTGCCCAGGTGTTTACTTCAGGTTAAACAAGCTTTGCTATTGCATATAAATGATGTTGCTCGCAGACAACGTTGTTATACCGTCAGGCTCATGACATGCCTTGCAGTCAATGAATACTCAAAGTCTGGAACCCAGAGACATCACCAGATGCTGGGTGACTTCTCTCAAGATGCTGTACCCAGTCCTAAATGCAGTTGTTTTCAGTTCCTGTTGTTCTTGGGGCCTTTTGCCTTCAGCAAATAAAAAGCTTGCTCAGGCTATTAGCTATTGTTGGTTATTGGCTATTGTAGAAAATTCTACACTTTGGTTCCGAAACGCTATCAATGGACCTGCCACCTACCAGTCAATAATTGTCATATTTCAGTCATTCCATATTCGGTTTTTGGCCAAAACATGACATCCCTCCATTGATTACACACTGTATTTGACAGGATGGCGAAAAGACTCAGGTGCAGATAGTAGTGAAATGGCTAAAACAGAGTTTATTCCAAAAAATTGGGGTCAATCAGTCTGAGACAAAACCAGAGGGAGAATAGTAGCAGGTAATGGATCCAAAAAGCAGAAGGTAAAATGACGCAAAGGACCATTCAAACTCAAAAACCATAAGGCGAAAAAAAATTTTACTTGGAAAGACAATACTCGGAAAAAGGCTAGACAGGCACTGCCGGAACAGAGACAGAGTCGCACAGGGAAACTAAACCTGTGGGCTTAAATACACAGGGAACTAATCAGGGATATGCAGAGCAGGTCAGCAGGCGGGCAGGGAGCAGAAAGGGGCGTGGCAAAAAACAAGGCAAATGGGAAACAATCAGGAAATCGAGTGGAGAGTGAGAGTGAGAGAGGGAACATGGATACACAATGGAAGCCAAAAGAAATATAAAAAAACTACAACCCCAATCCTGATATAGATGGAACACAGTGTAAGTTGTGAATAAAATCGAAATGCAATGACTTTCAGATCACGAGCCAACATGTTATTTACAATAGAACTTAAAATAGAACATAGATAACATTTCAAATGTTGAAACTGAGACATTTTACATTTTTATCCACAAAATGAGCTAATTTAAAATTTTCTGGCTGCAACAGGTCTCAACAAAGTTGGGACACAGGCAAAAAAAGGGCTAAAAAAGCAATTAATACATAAGAGAATTAGCTGAAAGAGCATTTAGCAAGTAATGAAGTTAATTGGCATCAGATGTAAAACATGATTGGCTATAAAAGGGACGTCTTAGAGAGGCTGAGTCTCTCAGAAGTAAAGATGGTCGGAGGCTCTCAAACCAGTGAAGGCTTGCGCAAAACTTTAAGAACAATGTTTTTCAACGTCAAATTGCAAAGGCTTTGAAGATCTCATAATCGACAGTGCATAACATCATCAAATGATTCAGAGAAACTGGAAAAATCTCTGTACATAAGGGACAAGGCCGAAGACCTTTACTGGATGCTCGTGATCTTCAGGCCCTCAGATGCCGCTGCATCACTCACCAGCATGATTCTGTCATTGACATTATTAAATGAGCCCAGGAATATTTCAAGAAACCACTGTCTGTAAACACAGTCCGCTGTGCCATCCACAGCTGCCACCAAAACTCTATCATGCAGAAAGGAAGCCATTGTTGAGCATTATCCAGCAGCGCCGCTGTGTTCTATGGGCCGAGGCTCATTTAAAATGGACTGTTGCAAAGTGTCCTGTGGTCAGACGAGTCCAAATTTGACATTCTTGTTGGAAATCATGGGCGTTGTGTCCTCCGGGCTGAAGAGGAGAAAGACCACCCCTCCTGTTATCAGCGTTCAGTTCAAAAGCCAGCATCTCTGATGGTATTCGGATGTATTAGTCCATATTGTGTTGGACACTTGCATATTTTAAGAAGCACCATGAATGCTGAAAGGTATATAAAGGTTTTAGAGCAACATTTGCTGCCCTCCAGACGACATCTAATCTAGGGAAGGCCTTGTGTATTTCAGCTGGACAATGCAAAACCACATACTGCAGCTATTACAACAGCATGGCTTTGTAGTAGAAGAGTCTGTGTGCAGAACTGGTCTACCTGCAGTCCTGATCTTTCACCTAGTGAGTAAATTTGGTGCAAAATTAGACGAAAGTCCGTCAAAGGAGGCCCAAAACTCTCCAGCGGCTGGTGGCCTGTATTAAGCAAGAGTGGGATCAAATTCCAATGGCTAAACTCAAGAAACTTGTCTCCTCAATGGCCAGACCCTCCACTCTGTGTTAAAAAGAAGAGGGGATGCTACACCATGGTAAACAGGCCCCTGTCCAAACTTTGACACCTGTAGCAGCCATCAAAATTGAAATAAGCTCATTTTGTGTGTTTTAAAATCGTAAAATTTCTGTTTCAACATTTGCTATGTTATCTGTCCTATTGCGAATAAAATAATGGCTGGTGTGATTTGAAAGTCATTGCGTTTTGATTTTATTCACAAGTTACACTCTGTCCAAACAATTTCGGAACTGGGGTTCTAATAAATGATTACTTTATTAAAGTCATATTTACTAAAAATAATTAAACACAACAACACTGGCAGTATTGTGCGCTTTCTCTCCAAAAGTGACTAGCGCAATGACCATTTCAAGCACAAATAGCAATACATCCCATCAACTAATCAGAGTTCGCCACTGGTAGGACATTTTCCTGTGTGATGTTTTCCTGCATGGCTGGGCCAGTCCTCACCTTTACTGGATGATGGACAACAATTGTAAGTGAATAACTGTGATGGTATCTTCCAGAACCACATGCGAGTACCAGGAAGAGCAGCAAAATTGGTTTTATTGAACTTAGGGGTGAACTTTATTGTGTTGTAGGTAACGGTACAAAGTCCGGAATCCAAAAACACAATCCAGAGAGTCAGAAGCAGTTCATTACCAGGGCAGCAATCACAAGTCTCAAGGTCAGGCAAAGCAGGTTCAGTACTCAGGCAAAGTATAATCATAGGCAGAGGCAGAATCAAAATCCGGGACCTTCCAGTCAGAAGTATAACGCTATGAATACAGGGCATGAACAAAGCAGCACAAACAGGCAAGAGAAAATGTTGTGACAGAGGCTAGCTGTGATCAGACTGCTTAAATACACATACAGGAAGTCACATGCTATAACAGGGAACAGGTGAGCTGGATCAGTCTAATTAACAAGGGAATGAACAAGAGTTAGTTCCTAACCACAACATATCCTCCGAATTGCAGCAAAGTAAAGTGAGTGAAGGCAAGGGGCGGAGACTAGAGCAGAACGAGTGCTGAGAGCTCGTTAGTCAATTAGTAATGTGCAGCTATACAATCCCTTAGTGCTCATTAGTAAGTTAGTGCTATAAACAATGTTTGTTATTGTTAGTAATTTATTCAAAATAATAAGCCGTTAGTATTTATTGGTAAAGATAGAACAGCAAGGCGAAGGAAGCAAACGAGTTTGGAAGGAATAATTGGAAACCCAGAAACCATGAAATCACCTGAAAACGTGGCACACAAGACTGGGGAACAAACAGTCTCAAAACACACAACCAGACTGGGGAGACAATGTGCAATGCAGGGCATGGAGAAATACATGAATCAGAATGATAATCTAAACAGTGACAATGAGAAATGGCAGGATAAGGACATGGCAAGGCAAGACAGGAAATCTACAAAACATGACATGGAATTAGCCGAAACATGGCCTGGTAAAAGCAGAATCATAACAATAACCAAGACCAATAGCCTACCTGTCCACTTATAAAAACTGCTGTGATTCCTACACAGTTCACCCATTTTGGAATCAAATACCCTCAATTTAAAACTGAATGTCTGTGCTTTGACTTAGTATTCATTACTTGGTGTTATCACCAATATTACAAAGTTGACAGAAAAAAATGCATTGATTTATAAAAATGCCAATATTTGGCTATGTATTTTCTAACCGCATGATACATGCCCCAAGGAGGGAGCAAAATTTTTGATGCAAGACTGTGTTAACTTACAAACTGACGTTTACGTATTTCTTTTAAACAAAAATTATACATCTTATCGGACCACTGCACTCTTTATAAATAATGTAATACTGCTCATACATGCAAATTCCTGTCTCTCTGCTATTCATGTAGGCCAGCATCTATTCTGATGAGCAGCCTGGCAACTTGCCTAATTAAATAAAGCTTTTTACAATCATCCTCGCGAGTGCATCAGTGAAATAGCGATCTTCAGAAAGCTTACCTACCTTACCTTGAAGACAGTGGGAAGGAAAAAGTGTGAGAATCTAATGAGACGAGTCACGCCGAGTTAGCACATCAGTTGATTGAAATGTTTGTTGTCGTCGGCTTACGTTTAAATAATGCAATAAATTAAAATAACCGTGCGGGAGTGCTCTCGCAGTTTTTATTGAAATGAATCAGGCAGTCACAGGCAGATTAATCTGTACCGTCCAATAACATGTTCACTTCTCGGAATACTATTCAAACAGCACGTCTGGGCTCAGCTTAATGACCCAGTATTATACAGCTGAGGGAGACCTTGACCTTGTGGTGCAAAAAGGAGGGAAACTAACATCGTTTCCAAAACTACAGTGATAGAAAAATTGCATTCTGCAATGGCAAAATTGTCTATAAATCACGTTTGAATGTCAAAATTCACCCTTTTTTCTAGCTGTGCAACTATGCTGGCAGTGGCAAAATTAATTCTGCTATTATTTAATCCGCTGATTATTTCTAATATTTAGGATTCTTGGGAAAGATCCAGTATTCTCATAGATTAATACCATGGACTGCACAGATCTTGCACGGAAGCTGGGAAGAACAATTTCGGCCCCCATCAGTTATTGCTGATTTATCTTGGGAAGACACAAAAATAGGGCCACATAAATATACAGAGGCCTGACCACTGTCGCACTCTCCAAATAATCATGCACCGTCTCAAGCGATGTGACAAAATTGAATATTCCTCTTCCAAACCTTCACTTTCATCGTGGTCATGAGGGGCAGCCAAACAATGGTCTCAATCACAGTCAAGAATATTTTCAAACATTTTGACAGCTCAAAATTTTGGGCAAATATCTTGAAATTTTTGAGCGTGGCTATGCCAAGTGATTTTCCAAATGTGATTTACAGGCTTGTTCTAATAGCGACCAATAGCAATGCAGGATAGTAACCAATTAGAACATGAAACAAGTGTTCTAATTCAGGGATGGGCAACTCCCATCCTGGAGGGCCGGTGTGTATGCTGGTTTTTATTTCTATCAATTACCCCAACTAATTGAGTTAATTGGTTGCATACACAAATATAGATTTGTGCAAAGGTTTGATCAAAGAAAAATGTTTTATATAGGGAAACAAAAACAGTCTTTGGTGGTCATTCATGATAATTTAAAGAAATGTCATATTTCATGAATAGTTTGGCTAATTTAGATAATCAACTAATTGAAGCCGAGAAGCTGGTGTGAAAACTAGGGACAGATATGGCCCTCGTTGCCCATCCTTGTTCTAATTAGTCTAATCCTGGGAGAGTGTTTTATGGCAGTCTTGGGAGGTAAAGAGTTAAACTCGTCAAAATACCATTTTAAGAGGATTCGTTCCAAACCGCAGCTAAGCCAGCCCTGAGCTGACTGACAGTACAATTGGGCAATCGTGATTGTTGTGATTTTTATTTTTATGCCCCAGCCATTATGCTTGGGTTCAAATAGGGTCACCCTTGACCGTCCATACGAACTTGCACACCTCCGTACGTGGTCATGGTTGAGCGTGTTGACAGGGGGTATCGTTGAAATATGTGGCTACAGTAAGCCAATGAATTCGGTGGACATGTCCTTTATTGATATAATGAGCTACAACACTTGCATTCTAAGTCCAATACTAACCAAGCTGAGGGTCCCTCATCTACAGACCACCAGACTGAACCTTACCATATTCAGTGTAAATATAGGTGGCACTATAGCAAACAAATGGTCATAACTCAAACCAATTGTTCGATCAGCTTCAAATTTTACACAGCGCTTAACGGTCAAGACTGCTATGTATAGCTATAAGAACAAGATGGCCAACATTAGTCAATAAAATTTCAGTAGTCCTTATATCTCTTGAGCTATCATTTATTGTCATGAAACTTAAAAACTTAAATCCCAGCATAAAAAAAGTTTCTATGTTAAAACATGTGATCACACTTAGCAAATAAAGTTTGTGGGTGTGGTCTCCACTGATATACTGGCGTGTCATGCAATGTCCAATCATCACAAAACTTAAAAATTTACATTTATTCCCCTCTGAGTTAATGGAGTCTTCAAAATATGGTTGCAATCGGTCAATAGATGGCGATGTAGGGAGCAAATTTTCCAGGTTTTCTTCCACCATTTGACCAAAATGGTCCTAATTTTGCTTACTGAATAAGCTTCCTATAGTCCTTACAATAAAAAAAGGCAATATATGGAGCTATGCATTCCATTGTTCCCCATATGTAAACATGGAATCTTTTTGACCTGAATGTATTTTCAGTGCAGAGATAATATGCATGATTTATTTCTGTGGGGAATGCTTTGAGGATATCAGGAGTGCACAGGTAGATAAATTTGCCTGTGCAATTGGTTCAGCCCCAGCACAAATGGACCTGTCTGAATATCAAGCACACAATGATTAATATGTTTGGTGAAAAGATGTAGATGGGGCCCCTTAAATTCCTCCTCTGGCCTTTGTTAAACCTGAGGAATGATGGACTTACAGGGAAGGAAAAGAGAAAAGTCAACTGCCCGTTACGCCGCAACCTCATGTGCATTCTGCTCGGATCACACACCTGACGGCAGGCACCTATTTCCTCTGGATTAATGTCCCAATTTTTATCTCCCTCAACGCTAACGACCTTGATTTAAATTACAGGAAGGTGCGAAGGAATTCACTGACAAACAAGAGATAAATCCGCTCTTAACCGCTACTGGCCAGTTCACTAGTCGACCCCGTTCCAGCCTTACCAAAGAAAAGCCTTTCTTACGCCTCACTGCATGGAGGCCCTTTGTCTAAAACAATCAACTTCAATCAAGTACATCATTTATCTGATTTAATTAACTGCTCTTGATTGCAACATGGTATTTTCAGGACTGAATTTTCCCTCTGACTCTAAATTACACCACAGTCACATTGTCTGAGCCCTGTAATGTTTGGGGCAAAACTTTTTTATTTATCTCTGTGCTCCACAATTTTAAATTTGTCCAAGAATATTTATAAAGTGCCGACAATCTCTACTTTCATTTTTTTGGTGTTCCTATAGTCTCTGGCATTACCCTGATAAAATTGGGGCGTTTTTGAAAAAATAGCCTGCCATTTTGGGTAAAAATCTGTTGTGTTCCAGGGTTCTGGCATTTGGCCAGAACAGTATTGCTCATGGTTTTAAGTTTCATGTTCCAAGATTCCATAGTTCATAGTTCATGTTCATGTCATAGTTTTAACAGTTTCTTGTTTCAGGATTTCATGTTCCTTGTCCATGTTTTTACTTTTCCATGTTTTCGTTTTTGCCAGGTCTGCCATGCCACTCCACCGCTTGTCTGCGTTCCGCCCCGTGCCTTCGTTGTTGCACATTTCTGAGCTATGGTTGGCTTTGGTATTCCCCCTTCCTTCTGTGCTGTGCTGGATTCGGGCCTCTCTAAGCTTAATTGACAATTAACTGTTTTTAAGTTACTAACATTTACTAACACTCACTGGGTTGGTGTAATTCTTAGATAGGCACATTACTAATACTACTAATTTAGACAGGGAGTTTATTGTCATGATTCCTGCTTTGCTATTTCAAGATCTTGCTGTGCTTTTCTGTTCTGAACATTCATGCTTGCTTCCAGGCTGCATACTTAATTGGTACTTAAGCTGAGCACGCTCATTCTCTTAATGAGCAAGTCTTGTCAACCAATCTTGTCCATGTCTTGATCTTGCCATGCCTCTTGTTTCTCCTTCTCCAGGTGTTGCCCTTCATGTGTCATGATTTCCAAGCCTTTATCTGGTTGCGGTGGAAGTTGGCTGGCAGACAGTGTCTCAAGTTTGTTTCTAGTTGCGTCTCGTTTAGCCAAGTTCTTGTCAAGTTCCCTAGTATTTGTCCTAGCCTCTCGTCTTGTTTTGTGTATATATATTTAGTCTTGTTATTTATTTTTCCTGATCTTCTCGCCTGGAGTTTCCAGTGCCTTTTTGTTTTTTGCCTTTTTGCCTTTATTGTTTATAGCTCTGTGTAGCTTACCTCAGTTTGTTTTTTGCAACCCTTTGGGCCAAGTTTTTTGTTGGCCCTCGTGCCTGTTTTGTTTTGTTAATAATAAAATCCTCATTCCCTTTTCCCGCATCTGGTGTCAACTGATTCCATATCAGTAGACACTGTCTCCCTGACACCAGCGGGATGGAGTGCAGGATCGCCCAGCGAGAGGCTGAGCTGCTGCATCAACGGCAGCAGATCCAGGAGCTGACAGCTGCGCTGGCCACACTGAAGGCCAGCCTTCCCCGGGCAGGTCCCAGCCAGGGCCCCATCATGCCAGCTGTCCAGCCCCGGGCTCCTGCAGCACACCAGCCACCCATCACCCCTGTGCGCCAGCCCGGCGCAGAAGCACCTCAGCTGCAGCCAGCTGTCCACCCTGGTCCTGAGCCCTGCCTTCCGCCGCCCGAAAGGTACGGTGGAGAACCAGGGTTCTGCAGGGCTTTTCTCACCTCCTGTGAGATGTGTTTCGCTCTGCAGCCCTCCACCTTCGCCTCAGAGCCGGCCCGAGTCGCCTTCGTCCTCTCCCAGCTGACGGGGCGGGCTCGCTTGTGGGGAACTGCCGCATGGCAGGCTCGGCAGCCCTGCACTACCACCTACCGGGCCTTGGCGGAGGAGCTACTGCGTGTCTTCGACCGCTCCAAGCAGGGGAGAGCCGCAGGACGGGAGCTGCTGAGGATGAGGCAGGGGAGGAGATCGGTGGCGGACTACGCCATCGATTTTCAGACGGTGGCAGCCACGTCGGGCTGGAGCAGGGAGGCGCTGTGTGACGTGTTCCTCCAGGGGCTGTCCGAACCAGTCAAAGACCGACTGCTCTTCTGTGAGATCCCTGAGTCTCCAGAGGCCCTTATAGACCTGGCCCTGCGCATCGACAGCCGCCTGGAGGAGAGGGCGCTCACCCTTGGCCCTGGCCGACGCTCTACCCCCTCTGGCCAGATCCAACCCCCGTGCCCTGATCGCGCGTCGCCTCAGGACCAGCCGAGGGGGGACGCCACCACACTCTCTCCTGGAGAGGCATCTCCCCTGGAGATCGGGAGGTCCCGGCTCACCCAGGAGGAGCGCCAACGGAGAAGGAGGTCGGGGGCGTGTTTTTACTGCGGCCAGCAGGGTCATGCGGTCCGAGGCTGTCCAAGACAACGCCCACTAGCGTCTGGAGGAGTACTAGTGGGTGCTTCAGCCAAGGAAACCTCCTCCTACCGCCGGACCTGCATCCCGGTGACCCTGACCTGGGAGGGCTGCTCCCGCAAGACCACCGCCCTCATTGACTCAGGAGCTGAGGAGAGCTTCATTGACGCCAGAGCTGCCGCCGAGTGGGGGGTTCCCCTCTCCCAACTTCCCAGCCCATTGTCCATCTCAGGGCTGGGTGGGCAACCCCTTGCTAAGGTGTGCTACCAGACCATTGCCATCCAGCTGCTGGCGTCAGGCAATCACCACGAACAGGTCCGGCTGTTCGTGACCGAGACACCCCGCTCTCCCATTGTCCTGGGTCATCCGTGGTTGGCGTTACATGGGCCGGTGATCGACTGGGCCCGCCATGAGGTGCGGGAGTGGAGTCCCTCCTGTTCGGCCAGCTGCCTCCTCGACTCCCGACCCTCCTGTTCGGCGGGTGGACCAGCTTCCGAGGGGAAGCCAGACGTCTCCAGAGTGCCCCCTGAATACCATGACCTGGCGGCTGTCTTTAGCAAGTCCCGTGCGGTGTCTCTGCCCCCGCACCGCCCTTATGACTGTGCTATTGACCTCCAGCCTGGTACAGCACCCCCTAGGGGGCGTGTCTTCGCCTTGTCTGAGCCAGAGAGGGGGGCCATGGACAAGTACATCCGGGAGTCCCTTGCAGCTGGCATCATCCGTCCATCCTCCTCTCCCGCGGGGGCAGGCTTCTTCTTTGTCAAGAAGAAGGATGGCTCCCTGCGCCCCTGCATCGATTACCGAGGGCTCAATAAGATCACGGTCAGGAACCGCTACCCGCTTCCACTGATGTCCTCGGCGTTTGATGTCATCCAGGGGGCGGCCATATTCACCAAGCTGGACCTGCGGAATGCCTACCACCTCCTGCGCATCAGGGAGGGCGACGAATGGAAGACCGCTTTCAACACCCCTAGCGGCCACTGGGAGTACCTGGTGGTTCCATTCGGCCTGACCAACGCGCCCGCAGTGTTCCAGAACTTGGTGAATGATGTGCTCGGCGACATGATTGGGAGGTTCGTCTATGTCTACCTTGACGACATCCTGATCTTCTCCCGGGACAAGACGGAGCACACAAACCATGTTCGCCAGGTGCTCCGCCGCCTCCTCGAGAACCGCCTCTTTGTCAAGGCTGAGAAATGCGAGTTCAGCACCACCACTACCTCCTTCCTGGGGCACGTCATCTCCCCTAACCACCTGGGCATGGACGAGGAGAAGGTCAAGGCTGTGGTGGACTGGCCCGCACCCAAGGACCGCAAGGCCCTACAGAGCTTCCTGGGATTCGCCAATTTCTATAGGCGATTCGTCAGGAACTACAGCACCGTGGCAGCTCCCCTAATGGCCCTTACCTCCATCAAGGTGCCATTCCGTTGGACTCCGCAAGCCGAGGTGACCTTCTGTGAGCTGAAGAGGCGCTTCACCACCGCGCCCATCCTCACCACCCCCGACCCCGCCAAGCAGTTCATTGTGGAGGTGGATGCCTCCAATGTCGGGGTTGGTGCGGTGCTATCTCAAAGATCCAGCAATGATCAGAAGGTACACCCGTGCGCGTTCTACTCCCACCGGCTGACGCCTGCGGAGTCCAACTACGACGTCGGGAACCGGGAGCTGCTGGCGGTGAAACTGGCCCTGGAGGAATGGAGGCACTGGCTTGAGGGGGCAAGGGTTCCGTTCCTGGTCTGGACGGACCATAAAAACCTAGAGTACCTCCGTTCTGCCAAGAGGTTGACTCCCAGACAAGCCAGATGGGCCCTCTTTTTCGACCGGTTCAACTTCTCCCTGGCCTACAGGCCGGGGTCCAAGAATACCAAGGCTGACGCGCTCTCCAGGCGTTTCGACGCTTCCTCGTCCAAGGGAGAGCCCAGCTTCATCCTGCCAAGTACCTGCTTCGTGAACGTGTGCCTCCGGATCGAGGAGCTGGTCCGCAACGCTCAGAACGGCGCAGCTACGCCCAGTGCCTGCCCTGCCAACTGCCTGTACGTCCCTGCAGCTGCCCGGTCTGACGTTCTCCAGTGGGGCCACTCCTCCAACCTGTCATGCCATCCTGGGGTCGGCCGGACCCTGCGGTTCATTCAGCGCCGTTTCTGGTGGCCCAAGATGGCAGCAGAGGTCCGGGGGTTCGTTTCTGCCTGCTCAGTCTGTTCCCGCGCCAAGTCCTCCCACGCACCTCCCTCTGGTCTGCTCCAACCACTGCCCATTCCTCACCATAGTTGACCGGTTCTCCAAGTCTGCCCACTTTGTGCCCCTTCCCAAGCTCCCCTCTGCTAAAACCACAGCTGACCTTCTTATCCAGCATGTTGTCCGTCCCCATGGCATTCCTGTGGATATTGTGTCAGATCGTGGTCCCCAATTCACCTCCCAGTTCTGGAAAGCATTCTGCACATCCCTTGGCACCTCCTTCAGCCTCAGTTCCGGTTACCACCCACAGACCAATGGACAGACTGAGCGGGCCAACCAAACCCTGGAGACGGTCCTCCGATGCGTGTGCTCGACCAACCCAAGATCCTGGTCTACCATGCTACCCTGGGTCGAGTACGCTGTAAACTCCCACGCCGCCTCTGCCTCCGGCCTCTCCCCCTTCGAGTGCTGTATGGGCTACCAGCCTCCACTGTTCCCCAGCCAGGAGGAGGAAGTCGGAGTACCCTCAGCCGGGGCATTCATCCGGCGGTGTCGCCGTGTGTGGCTGTCTGCTCGCCGCGCCTTGGTTCGGGCGGGCAAGACCATGAAGACCGCGGCAGACAAGCGTCTGCGCCCAGCCCCTCACTATCGGGTCGGCCAGAAGGTCTGGTTAGCGGCACAAGACATCCCACTCCGGGTGGAAAGCCGCAAGCTGGCTCCTCGCTTCCTGGGTCCTTTCCCCATACAAAGGATCATCAGCCCCACTGCTGTCCGGCTCAAGCTCCCATCCACCATGCGACGTCTCCACCCTGTGTTCCACGTCTCACGCCTGAGGCCTGTTGCCACCTCCCCCCTCATGCCCCCACCTGAGCCTCCGCCTCCTCCTCGGCTCATCGACGGAGGGGAGGCCTACACAGTCAAGTCTCTACTGGATTGCCGACGGAGGGGCCGGGGCCTCCAGTACCTCGTGGATTGGGAGGGGTACGGCCCAGAGGAGCGTTCCTGGGTCCCGGCCAGGCACATCTTAGACAAATCTCTCATCCGTGATTACCACCAGTCACACCCCAAGCCATAGCCAAGCCATAGCCACAGCCACAGCCCCAACCCCATAGCCATAGCCATAGCCATTGCCATCCATAGCCACAGTCCCAAGCCATTACTATAACCCAAGCCTTAGCCCCAGCTTTGCTGGAGACCAAGTAATCTTGTTTGTTTAATGTTTCTTGTTGTACTGTTTCTTGGTTAGGTGTTTTGTGTCATAGGGGTTTTGTCTTTAGTATTTACTTAGTCATTTGTCTTGTGGGATTTGTATTAGTTTTGTGCGGCTTCTTGTATTTTAGTTATTGGTGTTTTTTGTCAGCGTCAGGTGCCGCTTTTGTCAGGGGGGGGTACTGTTGTGTTCCAGGGTTCTGGCATTTGGCCAGAACAGTATTGCTCATGGTTTTAAGTTTCATGTTCCAAGATTCCATAGTTCATAGTTCATGTTCATGTCATAGTTTTAACAGTTTCTTGTTTCAGGATTTCATGTTCCTTGTCCATGTTTTTACTTTTCCATGTTTTCGTTTTTGCCAGGTCTGCCATGCCACTCCACCGCTTGTCTGCGTTCCGCCCCGTGCCTTCGTTGTTGCACATTTCTGAGCTATGGTTGGCTTTGGTATTCCCCCTTCCTTCTGTGCTGTGCTGGATTCGGGCCTCTCTAAGCTTAATTGACAATTAACTGTTTTTAAGTTACTAACATTTACTAACACTCACTGGGTTGGTGTAATTCTTAGATAGGCACATTACTAATACTACTAATTTAGACAGGGAGTTTATTGTCATGATTCCTGCTTTGCTATTTCAAGATCTTGCTGTGCTTTTCTGTTCTGAACATTCATGCTTGCTTCCAGGCTGCATACTTAATTGGTACTTAAGCTGAGCACGCTCATTCTCTTAATGAGCAAGTCTTGTCAACCAATCTTGTCCATGTCTTGATCTTGCCATGCCTCTTGTTTCTCCTTCTCCAGGTGTTGCCCTTCATGTGTCATGATTTCCAAGCCTTTATCTGGTTGCGGTGGAAGTTGGCTGGCAGACAGTGTCTCAAGTTTGTTTCTAGTTGCGTCTCGTTTAGCCAAGTTCTTGTCAAGTTCCCTAGTATTTGTCCTAGCCTCTCGTCTTGTTTTGTGTATATATATTTAGTCTTGTTATTTATTTTTCCTGATCTTCTCGCCTGGAGTTTCCAGTGCCTTTTTGTTTTTTGCCTTTTTGCCTTTATTGTTTATAGCTCTGTGTAGCTTACCTCAGTTTGTTTTTTGCAACCCAAAAAATCATGCTTAGGACTCAGAAAGGTTGTATAATTAGCCCAGTCATTTTAAAGGGCTTTATTGTGTGTCCTCGCCATGCAATGATGGTGGGAATTCTCTGACCCGTGGACATCACAGAACATGCTGAATAGCTCCTCTGGTGAGGCTTTGTCAGGCATGTGCTTCCAGTGGCTTTAAGCCTTTATCTGTGCATCCCATATGAAGCACATGAGTAGGTGAGGATTTTTAGTATTTTCTGAGTTAGATTTGGATGAAACACTTCTGTTATCTGTGCACTCCTGGACAAAACAAATGGCCACAAATGGCCACACAAGCTTTTAATGGTCTTAACACAAGTCATGGGTCATGAAATTGGGAATTAAACAAATTGATAAAGTTAAGTAGTAAATACCCAGTTACACAAGAATGCAATTTCATCAGTGCAGAAAGGAGTTCATGTCGCTCTAAGATGCAGCGACAGCTGTGTTATTCCCCATCTGTTTTTCACTTTTTTATCAGGTACTCAATTTGTGTTTAACCGTGCAAGTTGCTCAGAAGCTTTTTATGCGTATTTTTGGCAACTTTTCCGTGTTTGTTTTTTTTTTTCCCCCTCCCCGCTCTAAATTTTAGAGGAGAGATCATATGTTATGCACTGCAGCACCGCTGGCCTCAAATTAATTGGCAAACGACATCAGGAAAAGCTAATTTCCCATTGCAGCTGTTGGGGAGTTTTAGATTATGAGTCAGTGTAAGTTTGAGAGGGATGCGCGAGCGCGCGGTGAGACTGCGAGTGTTTGTCCTAGTAGCCTCATTCTCTCTGCTAGCGGAGCATGTCCCAACTGTTGTCAATTCATCAATGTAACGTGCGCTAGTGGGCACAGTTTGAGCAGCCATTAGAGCAGGTGCCTCAATTCATCACGGCCAGTCACTTCTCCCGCCGTGTCGGAAGAAATAAATGGAGCTCTCGCAGAAATGTAAACACCTCTCCGTGGACAAACCTCACGTCGATTGCAGTGGCTGACTGAGGGAGGGACTCCATCGAACATTAACCCTTAGAGCGCTACATACAAATAGTGTTGCTCTATGATGTAAGATATCATATTGAAGGCTTATGAAAACATATCACGTGGCCCCTTGTTTAAAAGAGCTCCCACAGGGGAACGTGTCGCCACACGATAGGTTTTCGACAGTGCATCATAATTTCATTTATATTTTTTTGAAAATTTATTTCAGCGCTCTAAGGGTAAAAATGACAGACCTTCCTCATAAGCAAATCTAGCCACTTCCACCATTTTCTCCATAGGTGCGCCAGTAAGAAACATTTTGGTGTGAGTTTCACAATAACTGTCCGATAAAACATCGGTCCATACATATTTGGACCATGTTATTGTTATTTTAACTGCCTAATATACCATACTGGAGATGGTAAATGTTAAATGGACTGCATTTATATAGATAAATCTAAAGAATGAACATGAGCTTAGAATGTGGACTTTCAGGTTCAATTTGAGGTTATTTGTCTCCAAAATAATTGGCTACTACAGCATTACACAGTAAGAACTGTCAAACATGGTGGTGGTGGTAGTATTGTTGAGAAATTACACTGCCCGGCCAAAAAAAAGTCACCGTTTGGAAGCTAATGAACAAATTCTATAATTGGATCATTATTGCGGTTATGAATATGTTTCAGCTGGAAATAACCATTTTAACCCTGACTGATGAAGCACGTTGCCATTCATTTCTTACAAAATCATGTCGGAAAACACATTCCCTGATGGTGGAAAAGATGTTACAGTATTTCAGAACGGGCAAGTTATTGGCTTGTATTTAGCAAAGAAAACCATGAATGACAAAAAAAAGTACGAGGAATCATTTTCACAAACATATTTGCCACCACAAAGTCCTGACCTTAAACACATTCAAAGTTACTGGGATGTGCTCAAGAAAGACCACCGAGTGGTTCAACCATTATGTCGAGAGGATAAGATCTCGGCCAAAAATTATGGAATTTCTGATAGAAGATAAATGTTCTGGCATTGCATATGGTTGTCAAAACAATGACGAGACGAATATGCACTGTAATCAAAGCCACAGGGGTTCCAACTAAATATTTGAGTGAGTGACTTTTTTTTTGGCCGGGCAGTGTATATTTCAGCATTTCTCAGCAGTGTGATGGTCTGGGCCACTTTGCTGCTTCAGGACCTGGATGACGTATCATAATTGTTGGTACAATGAATTCTACTCTCTGCTGGAATATCCTGAAGGAGAACATCTGGCCATCAATTCATGACCCAAAGTTCTTGGGCAGTTGGGTTATGCAGCTGGACAATGATCCCGCGAACACTTGGAAGTCTACCTCCGCTTGATCTAAAATTACAATTACGGAATGACCAGTGAAAGTCTTGACTTGAATCCAATTGAGATGTTTTGGCATGATCTTCAACAAGCTGTTCATGCCTGTCCAATAAACCTGAATTAAAACAATTCTGCAAAAAAAAAAAAAAAAATACGTGGGCCAAATTCCTGCTCAGTGTTGTAAAAGACTCATTGCCCATCATCGCAAATGTTTGATTGCAGTTATTGCCCCCAAGGGTTTAGGTGGGCAATTATTTTTCACACGGGAGATATAGTTTTAGAATAACACTTAACCTTCAATAAATGAGATGATCATTTAAAATCTGCATTTTTTGTTTACTCATGTTTTCTTTGTTTCTTATCATAATTAGTTTGCTAATCTCAAATGTGCAAATACTACAAATGAATGAAAATAGAAGAAATCAAGGAGGTGGCCAGGCGCTTTTTCACAGCACTGTACATATTTTAGAAGTGGGATGCACTTAAAGACTTCATTATATCTCCGAACGCCGAATGGCGTTCTGGGGGTATTATGTTTTTGTTCCGACCACCGCTGCCTCACTACATGTTAACGCGATAACTTCTCTAATATTTCAATTGGAAATTTCAAGTTTTGCATATAGGTAAGTATCATAAAGAGGAAGAACTGATTCGATTTTGGACAATTTATGATTTCTAGATTGGCCACCAGGAGCCAAAAACTGAAAAAATCACTGTTTTTATCATGTCTCTGGATATATTTTTCCGATTCACCTCAAATCAAGTGCAAATGAAAGGTCATGACCTGAGGATGTGTCCCACGATGACATTATACCTGTTTGGTTCAAAATTTTGATGCAAGGTGGAGCTTTGTCACATAAAATTCATCATTTTTGCCATATCTTTGGAACTATCTGTCCAATTGACATGAAACTATGTGCAACTGCAAGGTCATGACCTCACAACGTGTCACATGATGACATCATACCTGTATGGTTCAATATTTCACCACCAGGCGGCGCTTTGTGATGGAAAATTACCATTTTGGCCATTTCTTCAGAACCATTTGTCCGATTGACCTGAAATTAAGTTCAAATGAAAGTCTATTCAAGGATTGGGGAATTGGAGGATTGGGGGCATTCGGGGATATATCCCCAGCCGTCGCCTCCGACGGCATAAGCCTAGTTTAAGAAGGCTTGTTTACAGAAAACCAGACCGGCCTAGATTCTCCTTTCTACCCGTATAGGGAAAAGGGTTATAAATGACACAAGAGTACCCAAAACACTCCTTTCTATGGAAGCCTTTTATTGTGTTTACCCCCTCCGCCTAAGTGTCAGGACTCTTCATGTGGGCGAATTTTAAACCACATGAGGTCTGGTAAATGAGTTCACAGGAGAACAGAATCTTCTCCGCAAATTGTGCTTCAAATCTGGGTTCAGAAATTCTTAAATGGATGGGTTTGTGTGTGTGTGTGTGTGTGTGTGTGTGTGTCTGTGCATGTGTGCGTGCGTGCATGTGTGTGTGTGTTTGTGTATGTGCTGATAGACATGAGCTCAAAGTAAAACTCTCATTCTTTTTTTCATAATTTGTGCCTTTTGTCTACATTAGTGTTAATTCTGTAGGCTAACCATTGGTAACAAAAAATGTCAGTATTCCACCATTTTTACGGTCTAACGACAAAGTACAGAAAACATAATCTTGAGACATTTTTATTATTTTATTTTAATTGTCAAGCGCAATAAAATTCATGCCAGAAGCAAGCGCTTAGCACTTTACAATGCTCAAAACGTTGAGTGTAACTACAGTATTAAAAAAATCTTACACTATTATTATTATTATTTTATTTTATTTGTCAAGCGCAACATTGCGTACTTGCAGTACTTGCATGACTGATGCCTCGATAGAATTATCCGCATGCTCAACTCGAAAAAACATGCAAAAAATTTAGAAAATATTTTGAAAAAGAACAAGGGCTTAAAGTATAATGCTCTGAAGATTCTGCCCAAGTCACTCTGATGTGGATCTTTGCTCAAAAAAAAAAAAAAGACTGAAGGTGTTAAAATTCATACACTTTCTTTGTGTGCTCGTTACCAGGTGTGTGTGTGTGCTGGGTGTAGACGTCCTCGGTTTTTCAACAAGGTGTCTCCTAACTCAGTGCGACAGGATGGTGTGAAATGATTTCCTGCTTTGCAAAGAGGATTTAATTATCACAACAGCACACCCTGCTTCCCTCTCTGGAGAAGGGGAGAGAAAAGCCTGAGCAGTTGTTGTTTTAATGCTTTAATAAACCCTGAGATGGCAGCGCCTGATTATCGTCAGCTGGCAGAAACTGAAAGGTTAATGATGGTCTATTGAAAGTGGGAAAAGCTCAGAGGGATGCACCTAGCTGGAACAGATAAGATTTACATCAGTGCATACTTCATCCGAGAAGTTTTTTTGGGTAGTGAGTAGGGTTGGTCTAAGAGACAGACAAAGGCATCCTACTGTGATATTAGAAATTAATACACTGTCTATGGACATGTGTAAAGATCCATAAGTATTTGGACTATAACACATTTTTTTTAAATGATTTCAGCTTAATAATGCACTTAAAATGAAAAAAGCAAGATGTGAATCAAGTGTAGACCATCAGATATCAGATTTCATTTAAAGAGGCTACATTATGCTTTTTCGGTTTTTCCACTGACTGTATATTAAGATGAACGACTTGACAGCCCCCCAAAAGTGAAGCTAAACCACTTGATCGCCCCCTCATGGCTGGCTGCAGTATAGGTTATAAAACCTGCCTGCTCCTTATAGCAGACAGGACATGGGCTAAACTAGAAAAATCAAAGCCCCTGTCACATAATTTTTCCCAAAGCTGGTTTCATCATTTTTGGTTTTTATACCATGCTGATGTATGTATGAGTGTTCCTTTTTCTGATAAGTTTGGTTTTAATTCACTATTTGATACTGTGAAAGGAGGTGAAAAGTCCTGATTGACAACTGTGTTTGACAGCTACTCTGAACAAAGTAGTTACGGAGGGTCCCACAGATATCTTTTCAGAAATTTCGCGTTGAGTTTTAATTGCTTTAGCGTTGAGAGAAGATTGAACCTAAGGTTACAAATGTGTTAGCCGGTTTTGATTTTGAAAATCTAGCGGCATTTGGCAGTAAAATTCTCTGCACTCTGAATATTGTATAGTGGTAATATCACATACCGTGACCTCTCGTGAGTTACTGCTTAAATATCTCAAACCTGGGCATGGAACAGCTGAGCAGCCAATTGTCCAGCGGTGGGTTGATGGAAAGCCTCTTAATGCTAAGAACCTTTCCCAAACACATTCATAACTAAAGCGTCTCTTTAGTTCGCTCTAAACTAACCCACATAACAAGAGAACATCCGTTGCTGAGAAATCTCTTAAAAACACTTGTTAATCCTGAGATCCAATGTTATATGGAAACCCACCGCTGTTAATTTTCGTCCAATAAAGTTGGTAGGACCACATCGTTAGCCTCGTAGCATAATTGCCTAGCTCATTTTTAAATCTTTATATTTTATAATTTAGGAGAATAGATTTTTTTTTACGGTTTTCAGAAAAAAGAAATCAACATATTTTTTCACCAACACGAAAGAACAGGCAGCCGATATCTCAGTTTGATAAGAATATGACCAGGCAGTTATGCTATGAGGCTAACGATGTATATCAAATTCTGGAATTCTTACACGGTCCACCTGAATTGGATGTAAATACCTCAAAATGTAACTGAAAGTCTGCTTTTTTATCTCGTATGCATTATTTAATGTCAACTCCAATATACTGCAGTAGACAACTAACAGTAGCTTTGTCGATGTACAAATATTTATGGACTTGACTGCATGTATTGTGTGTCTGTTTTCTTCCATTGACATTAGTAGAATAAATCAGTTCAGCTGAGGAGAGACAGACGATGATGCCTGATGTTATCAATGGGATGTATCACAGTGTCACAGTGACAGTGGGAAATTACGGCTCTTGCATACTTAATTACCAATCAAACGCACAATGAAGAGTACCCATATTAAAATACATGTACACACTGTCTGTTATCAGATACTTGCAGTCAGACAGAGCTTCTAAATGGTTTCAATAAGAAACACTTCTATGGGAGCAATCAGATGTCCTACCATCATCTTCCTACAGTTTAACACCTGAGCCGAATAAGCAATGTATCTCACAGTGCATAGTTGAATAGGAGGTCAGTATTGCTAATCTCTTTTCATGCAACTTTCGGCTGTTTGGCCCCCTTGAAGCATTCACCCTTTCAGAGGATATTGCATGCCACCTCTCCTGTGGAACCATTTTTGAAGCAGAAGCTTCATCTGCAAGTGTATATGAAATTGGTAGATAAAATTTGAGTCAATTCAGAAAGACCGACAAATAAAGCTTGGCAAAGATGCAAAAAAAAAAAAAAACATGAAAAAAGGGCAATAAAATAATATTACACAAGAGATTACTGCACACTTATATCTATGCAGAAGATTTACTTTACATGGGTTGTGTTGTCATCAATGTACAATGTGCCTATTTTTTATTTTACATGCTTGTCAAAGTGATGTTGATAGCACATTGCATCCTGTAATTCAGCTGACGTTTTTTGGGTAAAAACAGATGGCCGGAGGCTTTCCCTTCCCCCTGGTTTTAACACAGAAAAATCGTAAAATACATGTAATTTTCCCCACTTATTGTAGACTGTGCTTTTCCCAATTTTGATACAAATTACACTTCCCTTACACTGACTTTAATGAAGAAACAGAGTATAAAAAGACTTAATATGGAAAATATTGCCGCTTATCACCCTCTAAATTCAAGCATTCCGGCGCGCTATCTCAAAGAAAGCAGCTTAGCAGGAGGGCATTTGTTTTCTCTCTTCAATAGATCAGCACTTTGTCTTTGCAATCATTACCTGTCTTAAAATCAGGTGCTCCATTACTGGAGGACTGAAGAGGGAGGTTCTTTCTGGGGCTAAATTCCAATTTGTTGGCACCCATTGAGGAGACGGCTCTGTAATCAGCCTTCGGTGGTGTAGAAAAACGCATAAAATTAAATTGACATTAATGCATCAGTGTGTAATGAAAATGGAGGATGAGTGCTAATTGCATGTTACAGTGAGTGTAATGGCCAGATAACCTTGTGTCTAATGCTGTTTTTAGTCTGATTGCTAAAACTTTCACAGAGCCTCTCTTAGCAGGCAATTATTTAGGCTGTGAGTAGATAAAATCTGTTCGTCAAAGCTTGATGGCAATGGTCGACCAACAGTTTCTTTCAGGACTATTTATTGAGAGGCCATGTTCAGGAAGTTTGCACATAGTTTGCTAGCATTTGTGGTCTGTGGCTCAGTTAGTACTGCCAAACAGCTCTGCATATTTTAGGAGCCCAGTGTCACTACACCTTCATTCCCAAGCCTGACACTGAAGGGAAGCGAACATTAAAATGCTCAGTCATGATTAAACAGGAAACAGGAAAACGTCAATCAACAGGAAACGTATGTTACCCTTTGAATTCATTTAAACAGTCATTAATTTTTAAAGTTTTCAGGCAAATTTTGTCTTTAGTTTTATCCAGACTATTTTACCCAAGGCTAACTTGATGCCATCTGTGCCAAATAATATATAACAGTGATTTTATTGTTTTTTTGTTTGTTTTTTAATGACTCAGTAGTTCGCAAATTTGCGGTACTCTGATCGCTTTATTAATCCCTGACATTTGAGCTCTCGCTGTTGTTGTGTCAAATATACTGTAACTCCTTTTAACACGCTCCCGATTGGCTGGGAAAGTTGTCTTTGCTTGTATTTTGACTGAGACTCATGCCACGGGGAAAATATCATGCATTTTGAAAGTACAGACTAAAATATCCAAACATTTTTGTCCAACCTGCATAGTTGTTATTGGCTACGATCTATTTTTAGCTTGTCATTTTCTTGTGGAAGAAGAGGGTCTTGATGAGCATTTTTCATTGTACTTTTCATTAACAAAATTAATACTGGAAACACACAAGCAAGTTCACTTCTGAATGGCTCAAAAGAAACAGCGTGAAGATTTTGGAGCGGCTTAGTCAAAGTACAGACTTGAATCTGATTGAGACACAATGGCATGATCTTAAACAGGCAGTAAATGCTCAAAAACCCTCCAGAGTTGGTGAATTAAAACAATTCTTCCGAGAACAGTGGGCCAAAATCACTCCACGTGAATCCAAACAATTCATGGCCAATTATTGCAAATGTTGGACTTCAGTTGTTGCCGCCAAGGGTGGCACAATCAGTTATTAGGTTTTGGAGGGCAATTTCACATGGGTGATGGGGTTCTGAATTACTTTTTACCTTCAAGAAATGAAACGATCATTTAAAAGCTACATGTTGTGTTTACTCACGTTGTCTGTTGTCTTATTTTAAAATTAGAGGATGATCTGAAACATTTAAGTGACAAATTAGCAAAAAGGGAATAAAAATTGACAATGAGTAAATAGCTGAGTCAGTGCGCGTAAGCAATTGTCAGTGTTTGTGTGCACATACATGCTTGCATCATGGCACTTTGACAAGACAATATATAACCAACATTGACTGGCATCTGAAAAGTTCTTAATTTCTTTTTATCTTAGTAAATTTGGTTTGAATTGGGTATAAAACCTCTTTTTTACCAGGGTAAAACCAGAGAACTGCTACTGAACTGTCTCTGGAGTTTTTAAGCTGCATAAAACTTTTAACCCATGAAAACCATGGCAATTATCATATTATATTCACAAGAAGGTCATTGCAGGTGCTGTGAACAACTCAGTCATCAAATTAGTTGCATTCTTGTTGTGAAAGGGGAAATAATGCAACTTCTTCAAAAAGAACTACAAAAGTAGACTGCTTTTCCTGTCGGTTAATGCATTCTTAATGATGCACACAAAAGATTCAGGCGGTCAAGAAATGGCACCTGTGTAGAGCCAACCCCATTGAGGTTATAATGACCATTAGAGTGGAACTGTGACCAGCAATTAGTCTTGCTGAAAACATGTCATTTGTGAGGATACTAAATACCAGTAGCAACTCCTCTGCCCTCTCGAGTAAAATGAAAAGCTGGGCTCCAGCATGAGGATGTTAACAAGAATTAATTAGCTTGGTGGAAAGTACAATTTGCCCATTAGTTGAGTTTGTAGGTGAAATGCCTGGCTTGTTTTGGTTGTAATTAGGAAGACAAATGAATCACACTCTGACTGACTCACACCTGCGTGGAGTTTAGACTACTATGTTGTTTTCAGCTGTAATGAACAACTTCTCTGCTTTGACCCATCGTATGTTTTGCCCTGTTTACATTTGTCATTTCATGCATTTACTACCTGGATAACTTCCGGATATGATTTACATTAAATTTACGCTAAGCCACATAAATGTGTCTTCACAAGACAAATACAAGTCTGATTTGCAGTTTCCCTTAGGAAATGCATCTGTCAGTTGATTGACAGTTTTTTTTAGGTTATCGCCCTTGTATGAAGATGATTACAAAATAGAATCTTTTGCCATTGTGGCGAATCCTTAAAGGCTAAAGTTGGTGACAGAATGCAATGATTTGAAAATCATTCAAACTTCACATTTAATTGAAAATAGTCCAAAGACAACATGTCAGATGAAACAGAGAAATATCACGGCTTTTTGAAAAATACATGCTTATTTTGAATTTAATGCCTGCAACACATGTTGAAGTTGGGACAGGGGCTGTCTTGCATGGCCTATTCTTTCAACAATACTTTGTATACATGTGGGAACTGAGGACATCTACTGCCATGGTTTTGAAAGCAAAATGTTTTCCCATTCTTGCTTGATGTAGCATTTCAGGTACTTGACGCATCGCGTCCTCCTTTGTCATGTTTTTGTTTCATAATCTGCCAAATGTTTTCAGCAGGGGCGGCACGGTGGCACAGTGGTTAGCATTGCTGCCTCACAGCAAGAAGGTCGTGGGTTCGAATCTGGCCCGGGGCCTTTCTGTGTGGAGTTTGCATGTTCTCCCCGTGTTGCGCCGGGTACTCCGGTTTCCTGCCACAGTCCAAAGACATGCATGCCAGGCTAATTGGAGACACTGAATTGCCCGTAGGTATGAGGGTGAGAGTGAATGGTGTGTGTGCCCTGCGATGGATTGGCAAGCTGTTCACGGTGGGTCCCTGCCTTTACCCGTGGTCAGCTGGGATAGGCTCTAGCTCGCCCCGTAACCCTAGTGAGGAATAAGCGGGTATAGAAAATGGATGGATGGATGGATGTTTTCAGCGGGTGACAGGTCTGGACTGCAGGCAGGCCAGTTTAGCACCAGGTCTCTTTTTCTCTGGGGCCATGTTGTAATTCGTGCAGAATATGATTGGCATTGCCTTGCTGAAATAAGCAAGGTTGTTCTTGAAAAACACTTTGGCTGGATGGCCGCATATGTTGGTCTGAATCCTATATACACTACCTGACAAAAGTATTAGGACGATCCTCATTCTCACTCAACCTTTGATGTACGTGCTATATTACACATGTGAGTGTTGTAGGAATTTAATGGTGTCTTAAAATGTACATGTAAACATCACAGAACATTATTTGAACATTTGGGGATGCTACAGATATACAAATTGGCATATTTTTTCTCTGCATAAAAAACTCTCACTTTGGGTCTGTCATAAACAAGAGATATTATAATAAATAGTGCTTGCAAGATGGTAATCTTCAAATTTACAAGTTTGGAATTGTGTCTTTGTTATAATGGAAGACCACGGCTACTATTAGTTCAATCAATATGATCAGGTGTGGCACATGGAGTGATTTTGATTCTCTATTAAAGGAGGGTCAAGACTTAAAATAATTCAGTTTGGTGTATCCAAAATGGGGTCTGTATTTTTATTTGAATAAACAACTATTTCCAAATATGATACATTCACTATTTTCAACTGCACTGTAAGAAAATCACACACATAAATAGTGACGTCCTAATACTTTTGTCAGGTAGTGTATATGATTTTGATTGATTTGATTTTCACTCAGTGTTCTGTTGTGTTTAAAAGTTGGAGAAAAAAGACGATGTGTAACTACATCAGTATTTTTTCTCCTGCCATGAGCGCAAGAGTGTGTTTAAAAAAGGAGAAGGCATGGTGATAATTTACACTGTGTAACAAACTTCTATTGCAGCAAAACAAATTAAACTACTGCAGCAAAACACGCTTATAAGCCTAGACAAAACAATCACTCAACACTCGTTTTGATAGCACATGTTGATAATGGGACATCCATGTCATTAAACTTATGTTTAAACTTGTGCAAGTTGCAAAACGTTAGTAAGCTAGCTTATTGGCAATCTACTCCTAACAGTTGGCTTGTCAATCGTTTAGCATGTCACATCTGTTTACACTCGAGTGCATTAAAGTATCAAATGAAAAGTGACAATTGCATTGATAACACGCACAAGAAAAACATTTTCTGTACGATTATTATGAGGTAATGGCTTATACATTTCAGCTGTGGATTGATATTGCTAGCTTTTATGACTACGATGTGTAGTGGCCAACCTCATTCATCAGGCAGTGATGGAAAAGAGGGAAAGTGTGGACCGATGGGTCACTTAACCCTTTCTAAATAACCGACAGTGATGCAATCCAAACCATAAATGTTTCAGCACACCTAGAATATGGAAACAGTGCAGTAAAGTAACAGCAGATAGGCGATCTCTGAAAAACAGATGGCTTATTAGGTAAAACAAGATACTGAGTTCTGGTGAAATAATTGCATCGGTATCACTCCCGCTACACATAGTCAGTAGTGGGGAAGCAAGTATTAATAAATATGGTTGGCGAAGTCTTAAAGGTGGCTGAAAGAAACGAGAGCAACCCCAAAAATGTCAGCCTGCCAATGCGCCTTTTATTTTCTCTCTCCTTTTTTAAAAGGCTGTGACAGTTGAAGAGTAAAACCTCTTTATGAAGTTATTTCATGTCTGTTGTTATCTGGAAACTATATCAAAGGAGCCAGTAGCAGTCTGTAGATCGGCTGCCCGCTGGTTTTCTCATTGTTTTTAATAGGATCCTCACAGCAGGCACCGAACTGACAATTTGTATTTCCCAACCTTCTCTCCTGGGTCCTACCAGCAATGTGCGCCTCCTGTTCTGCCTGCACAGATGGATAAGAATAGAGGCGGGCTGCGGCCTGACCTTGTATCTCTGTTCTGCTGCTGCGTTTGATCTGCAAGCAGACCTTATGGAGGTCAGCCCACTGTCTCTGTCAGTAACCAGTGTGCAGAAATGAAGACCTTGTCCAGATATTAGATGTGAAGTGGCTACATGAGCTAATATAGGACAATCCCCATCATTCCGGAGAGCAATAACTAGTTCAATGCAGTGCGAGATGTGGAATTTTCTCCGACTGTAGTAATATGCATATCTGGACATCGACAAAATGATTGTTATTTTAGAGATCCGCCACTGCATACTGGAGGTCCATATGTATTTTATAGTTCATTTAGTTTTTCTGGCTCTAAACAGTTAAGTTTGTTTGTAGTTAATACTGCGGTAAGCAACCATATACTTGCACATCTTCAGTGCTGAGACTTTTTACTCCAGCCCTGATGTACAACTTATTCGATGGATCTTTATCAAAATGCTCAACCTACAAGTTTTAAATTAGGAGATTTATTAAATCACAATTTCAAAGTCTAGGTGTAAAAACTACTTGCTTGCATTTTGATGCTTCAGTGTGTGCAGGTTTGTCAGTTTGAATATTATTGAATAATCTCATTGCATTTTTCATTTTGTTTGGTTTACTGCTCGAACAGGAATTAGTGATTAACAGTCTTAATTATAATTCCAACGTGACAAATTCAACCCGCCTTGCGATGCATTTGAGACTAATAAATCATCGACTGAAATAGTCAAGCTGCCGTGTAAGCGCATATGTTCTTCTTTGGGACTGCACCGCACTGAAAGTCGGTCAGGAATACTTCTAAATCTCTCCTCCTTATTGTTTAACTCTCTGCATCTCTATTGTCATGACTGATCACTGTCATCCTGCCACCACTGCTATTTAGAAATATGTAGAATTATAGCCAGTCTGTTGGTTATCTTTTCTACACCCACTTGTGGAGAATTTATAGCTTCAAGCCTGGCTCAGACTCTGTGTTTCCAACTGATCACGCGTGTACAGTGCTGTGAAAAAGTATTAGCCCCTACCCGATTTCTTCTATTTTTGCATATTTGTCGCATTTGAATGTTTCAGATCATCAAAATTGAGCAGTAGTTCAGTCAGGCCACGGAGTCATGCCCAGCTTGCAAGCCTGCCTTCATTAGAGATGGTACAGATCGCAAGCCACGCCCACATCAGCTGACAGCTCAGCTGACTCCCACCAGGCACCCAATTGGCAAATCTTAAACACGGCGCCCTATTTAGAGATGCTTTGCCCACCTACCGTTGCTGTTTTCTCTGCTCATTTGCAACCCACTTCCATCCCCAGCACCTACTTCACATATTTTTCTTATTCAATGACAGCACAGTCACTGATGCTCCTCTGTTCTGTACCCCTGGGGTTCGCTGCTGCTCTCTCCACCAATGGCATCACGCGTGTGCATGGAAGGGCAGGTTTCGGCTCTCCTCGCCTACTGGCTTTTCATGCATGCGGTTCGTAGGGCGGGGAGGCCCCAGAACAGAGCAATGTCACCAAATACAAATATTGCAAATAAATCTGCTGCAAATGACAATGTAATTTAGGGTTTTGACAAATTGGATATGACTGAACTAATTTTAATATTTAACAAAGATAACCACAGTGAACACAAAATGCTGATTTTAAATGGTGATTTTATTTGAGGGAAAAAGAAAAAAAAAACTATTGCGCTGTACTTGGCCTAATGTGAAATAGAAATTAGTCCCTTAGTTACTGAGCCAACCAATTATTATTATTATCTAAATAATAGAAAGTTAGGCTCAATTTCACTTGGCATACCCAAGCATGAAAACTGCCAACCCTGCTGAGGTCGAATGTCACTTAAATAAAACTTGACTGTTGGTTGCCTCGGTGGCACATGGATCTAAATGCACACACCACAAAAGGCTGTGTCCTTCCCACGGTGGCCCGGATTCGATTCCGGCTTGTGCCTGTGTGCTACATGTCATCCCCATCCTTACCCCACCTTTCCTGTCTCTCTCTACTGAATACTGTCTAATAAAGGGGAACCCCCCCCCCCCCCCCCAATTTATTAATATTAATCTTATTTAAGATTTTTTAACAATAATCTTAAATAAAACTTGACTGTCAAGGTAAAGTAGGCCAAATGTACCGCATGATGCCACAATCTAAAGAAATTGAAGAACGGATGAGAAACAAAGTAGTTGACATCCATGAGTCTGGAAAGGGTTACAAAGCCATTTCTCAGGCTCTGAGACTCCAGCTCACCACAGTTAAGGCCATTATCTACAAATTGAGAAAACATGTTATAGTGGCGAACCTTCCCAGGAGCGGCCGGCTAACCAAAATTCCGCCAAGCTGCTTCATCCACTCATCCAGATGGTCACAAAGGAATCCAGACCGAAATATAAAGAAGCCTCACCATCCTCAGTTAAGGCCACTGTTCACAATTCCTCCCTAGGACTGGGCCAAAAATGGCATCCATAGGAGAGCTGGAAAGCAAAAACCACCCCTGACCAAAAAGAACACAACAGCTCATCTCACATTTGCTTCAAAAAAAATCTTTATGAACCCCTAAACTTTTGGGATGATATTCTGTCCTGAGGCAAAAGTGGAATTGTTTGGAAGACATAGGTACTGCTACATCAGGGATAAAGCTGACACAGTATTCCACCATAAGAACATCATACCAGCAGTCAAACCTGATGGTGGTAGTGTGATGATCTGGGGCTACTTTACTGCTTCAGCACCTGGGCGACATCTCATAATTAATGGAACCATGAATTCTGCTCTCTTCCAGATAATCCTGTGGGAAAATGTCCAGCCATCAGTTTGAGACCCAATAAACTCAATCACATTTGGGTTACGCAGAATGACTATGATCCGAAGCAGGTCCTCAATGGCTGAAAAGAAACAAGATTAATATGCTGGAGTGGCTTAGTGAAAGTCCTGACCTGAATGCAATTGAGATGCTGTAGCATTAGGAGGAGAAAAATTAGCTCCCAGACTCTCAAGATGTCTCATCTTCATCCAGACAGCTAAACATGGCGGATTCGTGAGGTTCCCCTTTTAACAAGTGACAGAAGCCAATTTTAATGACATTAACCAATCAAAATGTTAACATTGCTGAAAAAAATCTGTTCTTTACAGTGGCACCTCCTAAAATGAGCCGTCTTGCACAGAAAAAAAAAAAACGTGCAACAATATGAGAAAAGGCGTAGAAGCTGGGTGGTTTGATAGACTTAAAGAAGCAGCACCATTGCAGTAACGTTGCATAAAAAGGCACGAAATTTCAGATTATTTATCGGATTTCTTCCCCTCTGGCCCGACAGGTCAACGCGAGGGGTTGCAAGAGGTTTGAACAATTATCCGCTCCTTCAGTTCAGGGGCTAAACTGCTGCATGTGTGAGTCCATAACAGATTTTAGGCCTGATCTTACCAGACAACGGTCAATTTGAACCCTCACAACGTAGGGCTGTCCTTTCACTTGGACAATTTAAAAGTTTAAAATGCAGTTAGACGGGGAGAGCAGAGTTACATTGTGCCATGCCGCCTGAATCAAGGGACTGCTTCTCAATTTGTTGGCTGTTTGAAGTAGTCTTCAATTTCATGCTGGGACTATTTTCCAGAATGCTGATTCTATGGCTCATCAAATCGATGGTTTTAAAGAAAGACGCATCCCACACGACGGTAAAATAAACGGGTGCGACAAATTTATGCTGCGTATTGACCTTGTGTAAACATTCCAGATCTCAGTGCATTCAGTATTAACCAACCAGACTAACGGTTCCAAACCTCCTTCTTCGCGCTGTTTTTTTTTTTTTTTGGGATGTTTTAGTGAAAGCTGCTTTCTTCTTGTGATCTTTGCGCCCTGTTCAAAAGATCTACAGTTATAAAACTGTGAAACCCAGACTGCACTGTACTGTATAGTCTTTTCATATGACAAACGGCTGCTCCCCTCATTACGTATGATGTGTTTTTAGAAAATGTAAAAATTAATGTGTGAAAACATTAAATGAAAAATCACTTATGTAATTATGGTAATGATTAAAATTTTGTGTTATTTATGCAAATATACCTCTCTTGTCTACTTCTGAGCAAACATCTGGAATGCAAAGCAGCTATTCGATGAATTAAATGCTTTGGTGAACTTATTAATTGCATCTTTATCACTCCAAAATTACATCTAATGATGTTATCTCAGATGGCACGGTCTGCTGTGTTACTAGCTTTTGTGTGTGTCGTCAGGCAAACAGTTGCCCTGAGATAAATTCAGTTGCACACTGAACAATGAGATTTATAAAAGAAAATAATAATAATAATAATAGTTATAATAAGTGCTCATTTCAATATTACATTGGAAGCTACATAGTTTCATAATGAATGGGCAGACCATGATGCTGCCAGTATGCCAAATTTAAGCTTTATTACCACCATCAAGGAGGTAATGTTTTTGCTGGTGTTGGTTTGTCTGTCTGTCTGTCTTTCTGTGTACGAGATGGCTCAAAAAGTCATGAACGGATATCTCTGAAATTTTGTGGGTGGTTTGCCATTAGATCAGGTACGGACCCTATTGTATTTTGGCCGCAATCGATTAAACAATATGGCCACCACAGGCACAGCAATCATCTCAAAATCCTGCGTTGCACATACCTTGAATTTCTTAGCCATGTTCACTTCAGCAAGATTTCGACTGTGCAGGTTTGCACTCTCAGAGCGCCTCTAGTTTCTTTATTTCCGATGTGGTTTCTTTTCTCTCGTTTTAATTGACAATATCACCACGCCTTTATTACTGATGTGCCACCCACCCACACCTCTGTCTCCTCAGTCTACGATGAAGGAATGAATGAGCATTGTATTTATATAGCGCTATTCTCAAAGGGACCCAAAGTGCTTTACAGTGATTTGGGAGAATCTCGCCTCAACCACCACCATTGTGTATCACCAACCTGGGTGATCTGCGGCAGCCATTTCGCACCTGAACGCTCACCACACCTCACCTGTGGTGGAGGGGTAGAGGAAAATTTTCATGGCCAGTTAACCAGGGAATTATTAGGTGGCAGGTTGAACGACTCAGATCGGGAATTTATCCAGGACACGCGGGAAATCCCTACACTTTCATGGGATCTTTTATGACCACAGTGAGTCTGGACCTCAGTTTAATGTCTCATCTGAAAGATGGAGTATCCAACAGTATAAAAGCCCCATCACTGCCCTGGGTGCTGAAATGTGTGCTGTGATCATTTTCCCGAAAACTATTTCCCTCAGTCACCATACAAAACCACCGAGGAGCTAATGATATTTGCATGTGCTACTTACATCTGACTGATATCAGAAACTGGGTGGACTTTTACAAGCAGCAGCTGGCGTTTAAAGTGGTGACACAGGAAGTCCTGGTGGAGTGAACCAAATTGTAAATAGCGAATTCTGCGTCTTTTTATGGTTTAGCCCCTGTAATTGTTTTAAAGGCATTTTCTCTTCTCCTCTGCCTTTAACCCTTAGAGCCCTAATTGCAGCCATTTCTGCTCGATGATGTAAGATATCAAAATCAAAGCTGTTGAAACCCTATCATGTCGCGACTTGTTTAAAAGAGCTCCCGGCAGGGGAGCTCTTTTAAACAAGTCACCTCATGATAGGTTTTCAACAGCACAAGATACAGTTTTTTGCATTTTTATTATTTTACTGCTCTAAGGGTTAATATATCATACTTTACCACCTTTGAACTATGCTGACCACAATCCAACCTAGATACAACTCATTTACTTGTATCCGTTATAAAAATTTGCAACAATGATTGTATAAATAAACATTATGAGCAATGATACATATTCTGAGCTCAGACATATAAAGAATTGTATATAACACTACCTGAAAACAAAAAAAGAGAAACAAACACAAAAAAACCCCACAAAGTTTAATTGAGTTGAAAAATTAATCATCAAAGCATTTGCTTAAAATTTTTGACACTCCTTTGAGTAATACTTGTCAGAACCTTCACTGGAGAGAATAATTGCACTGATGTTCGTACAGTAATGTTTGAAAGGGTTGGTTAAATCTTTTGGAAGCATTTTGGACCGCTCCTCTTTGCAGAACCTTTGAAGAATCTTGAGATTCAGAGGTTATTGGTTGACTCTGTTGTGCATTTGGGGTCACTAGTCGGTCATACTGAAGGGTCCATATACATATGGCCAAGTTTGTACCCCCTGGCAGATACCACAAGATGTTTGATTAAAATATCCTGGGACTTTGTGGGATTTTTTCCCGCTATCAATCATGACAGCCCGAAAGCATCAATGATCCATAATCACCGAAAGCTTTTCATGTTGTGCGACTCTCTCCCGACGAAACATTTAAAAAATTTAAAATTGAAACTGAGGGCAGTAATTTGCGGGGTATCTTTGGCCTGTATTGCTTCAGGCAACACAACAGCTCATTATTTTATGTTTCATGACAGGAATTTTATTGATTTTTCAGAATGAACACATTTCGTTTTCATATTCTTGCAACAAGTTTCAAAAAATTTTGGACAGTAAATTATTTACCAATTTGTAAAGTAGCCATTCCTTTTCACAACATTTAGGGGCTGAAGACTCCAAGTGAGTGAGTGTTCCAAGTTTAATTTAGTCCCATTCTTCCTGAAAACAAGTCTGAAAGTGTGCAACAGTACAGGGTCTTTGTTGTCGCATTTTGAATTTTAAAATACTTGTACATTCTCTATTGAGGATAAGTTGGGATAGCAGGTGGGCCAGTCAAACCCTTTTTTACTCAGCTATGACTTTTGTTACACGTGCATAATGCAATTTTGAGTTGTCTTGTTGCCTTTGTACTTGTCGATGGTAACAGTCTGGGTGGTCCTTTTCTTCTTTGGTCTGGAGCTCAGGGCATCCATTACTCATCCATCCATCCAAACCATCTTATTCTGTGTGTTGGGCCTGAATCGTGTGCATCCTCTCCTTCACAAATATTCTGCTGTTCCAAACTTCAAATATGTCCTGATTATTGGCCTTGTGTGCCCAGCAGTATTTCATCTGTATTTTTTATTTTTTTATTTTTTGTATATCCTTTAGTTAATTTATGTAGGTCATCATCACGTCTTTTTTTTGTATTTGCCTTAGTAAAGGATGACAGGGGATTTCATTCATACAGTTCTAACTTATACCCTTGTTAAACAGGATATTGTGAAAACTAGCGAAACATGTTTAGGCAGCGATGAACAATTTTGAAAAAAAAATAAAAATCTAACTTTCTCTCAAGCAATTTTTATCTCATTGGTTTCTTTTAGAAATATACTTCAGAGATGCCAATGATTTTGATTTCACTATTTTTGAGGGGGAAAAAAAGCATTTTTACCAAAAAAAAAAAATTTACCAAAAATTTTAGGAATTTTTGTTATTGTTCTTTCTACGCGGTCTTTACTCATTTTCATGCCGAGTGTCAATAATTCTTGAGTTCACTGCACCTGTCAATGCAATTGAGGCTCGGATAATTGAACTGGTGTCAAATTAGGAGTGCGTAAATAACATCCTTAGCTTTATATTGGCTAATTACAATTCACTAAGCCCTGTGAAGGAGAGTGATTTCATTTGCTTTCATTCACACGGAGAGGTACAACAAACAAATCGTTCTTAATTAAGGTCGACTGCGATGTCACCTGTTGTTAAGCTAATACTCTTCATGCGAGTCCTTCTGTTGAATTACAGTAATCATCTGTGTCAGTGACAGTGATTGTCTTTTATTTGTGTTCCAGTGGCTACATTCTCCTGTGCATGTATTAAATGCACTTGCTATCAATACCTTATTCATACAATACATTCCATGGATGCAAACCTTAAACCTCATCCAGGATTAAAGGGAAGTGGCGCTTGAGCACTCTCCAAACTCAAGCAAGGTAATTGGCCTCCTATCCAGAAAGAGTTGGAAAACAAGGCCAAGTGTGGGAAACTTGAATGAAGGATTCCCTAATTTAGCCATACGCATGTGGAGAATGTGGACCCATTAACACAATGATATTCATACTATTTCAAACCCAACCAATCTGCACTTCATTTGAGTGGTACTACTCAACTCAACAGAGATTCTCAGACACTTAGGGGTATTGTACGGGTTGCCCCGTTGGCAGGAGCTCGCCTCAGTTTGTCCTGGGTCCTAAGTGCTCCTCTGCTCGGGGAGCAGGAAGTGAAATCCATTTAGCATACACCTGTCCCGCAGAGGGCCAGGAGCACTGCTGAGAGGAGACAGAACATGAATGTTGAAACCTGGGACAAAACAACAGAACAAAAATATGGAAAGTTTTCAGTTTCATAGCAGGAAAATTGCTGTTTTGCTGGACAACATGACAAAAAAAAACTTAGCAATGATATGTAATTTTCCTCATTGAAAAATTGACCAACTGGGTAACCAAATTTCAGTTTTGAGTCATAGTGTGACTGACCTGGAGATCTTAAGAAGATTTAGAATCTTAAAATTAGATTGAAAGCCCTGTTAAGATCGGCTCTTTCACCTTGTTAATTTCACCACTTTCATCATTCTGACATGCAATGAAATTCTAGAGAGGGGGATGTGGAACAAATTAATTTGTGAAGGGGGAATGCAGTGCTGAAGTGGCAATGCAGTGAATAATTGAGAACGAACTCAGCTAGCAGCACATCAACCCATTTTACTGTGACCTCCTCTAATATTGGTACCCTTGGTTAACATGAATCAAAATATTTATGAGTTAATGCCTTTGTTGTCTATCATCTTTAATATGCAATTTTAACCCCTTTTCGCAGAATACAGATTAAATTGTTGTGCGCGAGCCCCATTTAAGGCTTTATAACTCCATAGTTATCACAGAGTGTCACAGAGGCTCTGGAAAATGATTCCAGTGAAGCAAGACATTTGAAAAAATTCAATCGCAGAATTACTTGGCAATTAAATTTTGGAATTTACGGACGCTGCATAGAGTGGTTAACAAAGAAAAAAAAACCTAATTGAAATTTAATTGCTGGGAGAAATAATTACTGATGCAATTAATTTCATAATAAAAATATGTGCGCACAATTATTGGACCATTTCATTTTAGCTGGCTGACTTATGTTCAGCCTCCCCTTTCCACGATAATAACTTTGAGTCACCCAGCCGCAATGAGACATGGGATCTGAGCCCATTGCTCCATGCAGGATCTTTCAAATTCTTAGGTCCACGTTTACGGAATCCTCAGCTCATTCCTAAGTTTTGTGTTGGGTTTAGGTCATGTGATTAGGACGACCATGATTAAGTGGGTGGGGAACCATATTAGAGTTGATTTTGATCATTGATTTGATCATTGTCTTGTTGGAAGATCCAACTATAGCCCTGTTTAACCCCTTTGCGCAGAATACAAAATTATGCCAATTTTTCTTGTTGTGCATGAGCCTATTCAAAGTTTATAACTCAGTAAAAGAGACTTTTGAAAAATATTCCAGTGAAGCTAGACGTTTGGAAATTCAGAATTGTCGAGGAATTAAATTTCAGAATTTACAGACGCTGGCGTCTATATCTGCGCAAAGGGGTTAAGTTTTCGCAGGGGCGCAGTCAGGTTCTCAGTCAGTATCTCTGCTGGTAATTGGTATAAATTAATGGTAGATGGTGTCTGACCATAGATCTGGAAATTTTATAACCCCTGAACATGAATAATGCCTGCAGTTCCTCAAATGTAATCCTGAAAGTTTCCTTTGCCACATGAATCAGCCTCCTCAGAACCCAGGAATTCAAAAGAGGCACACATCCTTTCCCGAGTTTATTTTTTCGTATTCAAAATGGTTATTATTAACTTTTTAGCTCTTTTGTTTGAGCCAGTTCCACATCTGTGACGTTTAACTACAATCTGGTTTACATCATCACTGTCAGGCAGAATCAGTGCTAACAAAAGCAGCAGGATGAATTCTGATGTGAATAGGGCTGTATTGTAAGATTTAACCGCATGCTTAAAAACCCATTGGTTAGCGCTTTGCAGTACAGATGGACAGTGACCCGGAGCTTAACGAGAAAGCAGCCAAAATATTTTTAAGCTAGAAAGAGGAGAAGATATTCCACAGTGGTCAATCACCAGACCCAAATCCTATTGACCTTGCATTTCACATGTTGAAGGTAGGTCTAAATTCCCCAAGAACTAGCAGTAACAGGAACAGCTAAGGTGAAGGCTTGGCAGAGAACCACCAACAAAGAAACTCAACATCTGGTGACATCTACTATAGGATGCAGACCTCAGGCAGTCAGTTGATTTGCAACCAAGTATTAACTAGAGGCACTCCTAGAGTGCAAACCTTCGCCAAGGCAGCACAGTCCAAATCTTGGTGAGTGGAAGCAAAGTTCAGTTATCACGTGTCATACAATTTTAAGATAGCTGCCATGGCAGCCATATTGTTTGACTGATCATGGTCAAAATCAAAAGGGTCCATCCCTGATATAAAAGTGACCCACCCACAAAATTTCAGAGACATCCATTTATCACTTTTTGAGTTACCTTGTTCACAAACAAACAAGTAAACAACACATAACCTCCTGCCAACTTTGTTTGGTGGAGGTAAAAATAATAATCAAATTAGCATTTGTTAGTTTTGCTAATTATTTTTCAGACCCAAAAATTGGGGGGCAACATAAAAATGGTTGTAATTCCTTTATGCTTCATTCAATTTAGGCCTTAAACCTGAAAGCCTACCTCTCTAGCAAATCTTAGATGATTCATTTCAAACCCACTGTGGTCATTTTTAGAGCCAAAAAATGAAAATTGTGCCACAGAGCAAATACCTATGGATTTGAGTAAATATCTTATGTAGCCCATAGGATGCAGCAAAATGACTGTAAGCACTTTCTTTTTTTTTGAAACACCAGTAAAAATTAAAAGATCATTTACTTTATCATTGTTGATACTGAATAAGTTTGAGATGGATTGGGGAGAGAAAAGCTTCAATGAAAGATGCATATTTCATTTTGTGCCATTCTGTTGATGCAGAGAGAATTATTGCATTGCACACATAAAAAACTTGGTTTGAAAATATAATGGATAAAATTTGGTGTATGAAATAAACAAATGCAGGAAATGTATTTGGGTTAGCTGAGAACTCATTAATAATGACTCTATGAAGATGTATGGTGCCCTACTTTCTGCATCTGGAATTTAAAAAAAAAAATCCCAATAGGCTCATTGATTGATTGGAATGGGCCCTAAAGGTCACATTCATTAAATATTAGGGTGTCGTTATCACACCGTTGTTTGTGACTGTTAACCATTAATTAACAGGGTGGGTAGTGGATGCTGCCATATTTTGTTGCTTGACTGTGCCATGGACTGCAGCTTTTCTTAAGGAAGAACTCTTTGGATCCACACTGAATGTTACCCTCCAGCACCAAATGGGTCAGTTTTTCAAATACGAGTTTTGGGTCTCATATTAAATGCCCTTTCAGATGAGCCCAAAACTCATATTTGAAAAATTGACACATATGACTGTTTGGTGCTGGAGGGTGACAAATGCTCAAGTGTCTGAGGTCACGCGTACTGTCAAGGCCAACTCCAGGGCTTGCAGACCAAGTGGGCATTTACGTTTTACTGAGGGCTCCTCTCGATTTGTCCACTTCAAATAACTTTTTACAAATGTTTGTATTAGGCCATATATGAAAAAAAGGTAGGAGATCATCCTTTTGGGTATAAAAAAGTGAGGCGGGAGAGAGATTTTTTTTTTTTTGAGGATTGAAACTGGTGGAAACACGTTCTAACTGAAGACCGCTTGGACATTTGCGCACGCGCAGCGTGGTTCAACAAATGCTCGCTAGTGAATCAAAATCTCAGCTGAATCAAAATACCGCAAAGTTTGAATCACTGACGCTCCTTTTTTTCACGTTTTTACTCGACTCGAGTTGTTTCAATTAAAAAAAAGATTTTTGTGAAAAAAAAAAATTGGGTCAGCACCGTTTTTGCCAGTCGGGCGGGGATGATCACCAAATAATTTTTTAAATGGCCTTACTATTATTATTGCTATTATAAGCAGTGGTGGGTGGTGGACAGAGAACAAGGAGGGCGATAATCTTGTCCTCAAGCTGCTTATTAGTCTTGATCTGTTTTCAGTAAGTTTCCCTGGTAAAAGACACTTGAACCCTCCCGTCTCAAGTGTAGCTAATTGTCTTCGTTTAGGCGAGAAATGAAACGCATTAGTTGAACGCAAGAAAAGAGCGCATTTCAATCTTTTTCAATTCAACAATCATTACACACAAGTTTGACGACTTGCTCAGGCTGTGACAAAATTTTACGCGGAAAATCTACAGTGGTTTTTTTTTGTGACGAGTTGCCTATTAAGGCATGTGAATTAAACAATTCATAGAATTTATTATTCACTCCCCTAAACATTTCATTATAAGGGAAACTAACATGTTGACCAAGAACAATGATAGAAATCGGGTCACTAATCTCATCCGTTTCAAGGGATGTTTTCCGCCCCCTCGGTTTTCCGTCCACCACCTGCCACTGATTATAAGTAGTATTATTAGTGGCAGTAGTAGTAGTCGTACCAATGTTCTCTGTCAGTGAGGTATGGGATTGAACAACTGAAATGCACATTTGGAGCTCACTTAAATGTTTACTCTAAGCCACAACCAGTGATGCGATCGCCATCATAAAAACAGTAATGACTTTCGCCATGTATTTCTGTGCTTCAGCTCTGCATTATCTTTTTCATATCACCATATAACCAAAAGTATTAAGCCAGGACACACAGGATATGCATAAACTAACATAAATCACACAAACGAGGCACTGACTGCTTAAAGACGGACCGAGACCAGTCAGTATCATCAGCAACACTGTCAAAGCACTACATTCTCCAAAATGCGCAAAAGGTTAAGAAGCTTCTTTTTACCTTGAGAAGAGTAGTAGGCAATGACTTCAACAGCTAAATTTCTGCAAATGCAGTCTTCTGCAAATGAGGAACTCACATTAGGCTAATTAGGCGCTGGCCAGCTTTGCAGTCAGGACACTCTTTTTGCTCTGTTTTATTATAATCATTATAATTATGATTAATACTAATCTGCCCTCCCATGCATGGAAATAAACCCAACTTCACTCATCAATTCTGTCAAGTCCAAATGACATACAGTTGGCTGAAAAATGGATGTCAAAGTGTTCCTCGGCCTCTCTTTGGCAAGACCTTTTTTTAAAAAGACTTTCTTTTTGAGGATTTTCTCTTTTTACTATATAGTCACAAAGTGGAGAGTGACAGGAAATTTGGGGAGAAGACATGCAGCAAATGACCCCAGCCGGAATCCAACCGGGTCGCCGCAGGAAGGACAACCTGTATGGTGCGCCCGCTTGGACCGATGAGTCATCGGGGTGCCCAGGTCAGAATTTTTTGAGGGATGAAAAGATGGCATCCATCAGTTTTATTATTGTTAGGTCACGTTCTTATTATTGAAGCATTAGAACTTTATTTATTTTATTTTATTTTTTTTAATTTGGCATCTCCAATCCCACCCGAATCTGGAATGCCCAATTGGTGAACTATGTACAAGTCTTGCTCGTATGCGACCCCTTGCTGCCATCTCAGGAGAGTGTGGATAGTTTGCATCTCTCCTCCGAAGCACGTGCCTGTCAGCCATCGCTTCTTGTACACTCATTGGTTGAATCCTCGTAAGTTCAGAACGAGGGCGGTGGATACCCGGACATGAGCAGACTTAGAATCTTCCTGACGAGTGCCCGTCTGGCCAACAGGAGGCGCTTGAGCAACGAACAAGGCAACTATTATATTCCCTACCTGGCAGTACCTTCCCAATTTGCAACCCTGTAGCGCTATAGTCAATTGTACGCCACTCTGAAAAAGCTGCTGGCTGGTACAAAGCAGGGCTCGAACCCACGGCGTGATAGTCACTTCTGCTTCACAAAGCGATGCTTGATCGAGTGAGCTATCCATCAGCTAACTCAATTTTTTTAATTGCAAAAAATGGAATCCATAATATCAGACTCCATATCGATAATTCTTTGATTAACATTTTTGAGCAAGAGTTGTCTTTGACTTTAATATTCATGGTATAATTTGTCAAGCCTGTGAAAGGACCTGGGCATAGACAGTGATGAAATGGCAAAAACAAATTTGATTGAAAGAAAAATCATTCCAGGTCAGCTAAGAGCAGGCAGATGGCAGTACTCGGACAATCAGCATAAATAGTCAAAAACCAGGCAGAGTAAGGAAAGCCAAAATGGTAAGAATACTTTGCCAGGGAGTGGACAGAATCATAAACCAGAAACAGACTGAATTCGTAACCTGAAATTCAACAAACATGAAGGCCTCAGCAAACTCAAAAAAACTGTAAAACAAAAGAAAGCAGAACCAGGTTATCACACTGGGAAAAGATTCTTGTCAGTCACTCAGCTCACACAGAGACCTTATTAAGTAAAGGAGAAACCAAGAACTTATGAAGCAAACAAATCAAGGAAACTCAAAGCAAGTGCAGAGAGAACAAGCGTGACAGGGGGCGTGGTTACAAATAAGACAATGAACTAACTGATTAACCAACAGAGTGAGGAGGCCTGGGGTGTGTTTCCCCAAAGCATAGTTGCTAACTAACTAACTAACTAAGTTAGCAATTTACATCGTTCATCCATTCACAGTCAACGGGCCCAACTACGTATGTAAGTTGGCGTTTGTGATTTTGGGAAACGCACCCTTGGCCGGGAACGTGAAAGAAAACAAAGGCACGAGGAAACCTAACACAGAACTGAAATGATAACAAAGACAATGGATGCAAAGAAGCTCAAAATAAGACAAAAAATAAGATGAACAGACTCACAGAACACTGACACAAATAATGAAATACAGGATAGGCGAAGAAACAGGCAGGGAGCTAATTAAGGAAACATATTGTATGTTGAGTATTAGGATTTGGAGGTCATCAGCTCAAAGGTTAAGGTAACGCGAGGTCAGTTGTGTGTGGGAACCGAAGATACACTTTCAGAGCATTTGAAGCTATGGCAGGTGTCGGCATGGAAATCAACGCTTTGCATTGAGTTGAGGCTTGGTATTTTAGCTGTCTGTCACAGCATAGTGGAGTGTAATTTAAATAATGAATAAAAACTTCAAGCGCTGACTTTTAGCTTCTTCGTTACCAGGGTTGCGGGAGAGGTAGAGCCAATCCATGTTGACTATGAGCGAAAGGCAGGAACAGGCCCATGACAGCTTACGAATCCATCACAGGGCTCACGCTCCATTCACTGACACACTCATTCCATCCCAGGGCTCACGCTCCATTCACTGACACACTCATTCCATCCCAGGGCTCACGCTCCATTCACTGACACACTCATTCCATCCCAGGGCTCACGCTCCATTCACTGACACACTCATTCCATCCCAGGGCTCACGCTCCATTCACTGACACACTCATTCCATCCTAGGGCTCACGCTCCATTCACTGACACACTCATTCCATCCTAGGGCTCACGCTCCATTCACTGACACACTCATTCCATCCCAGGGCTCATGCTCCATTCACTGACACACTCATTCCATCCCAGGGCTCACGCTCCATTCACTGACACACTCATTCCATCCCATGGCTCACGCTCCATTCACTGACACACTCATTCCATCCCAGGGCTCACGCTCCATTCACTGACACACTCATTCCATCCCAGGGCTCACGCTCCATTCACTGACACACTCATTCCATCCCAGGGCTCACGCTCCATTCACTGACACAGTCATACCCATGGGCAGAGTCTCTAATAATCCTAGCATTCATGTTTTTGGACCTTGGGAGGAAACCAGAGTATTACGAGGAATTCCTCTTGAACATGGGGAGAACATGCTAAATGCACATGAACAGGTCCGGCAGGTCAGATTCAAAACCACGACATTCTTGCGGTGAAGCAACAGTGCTATCCGTAGATATTTACATCCAAATGCAGAAATTAGGAATTATGATGTTGGAATTAAAGCACTTTTTATCCCTGGTCTTGTCAGGATCTGCCGAGGTAAACCGCTGTTATCCCAAAACCCGGTACACCCCACCTGAAATCCACCCACCACAGACAACCAGGACGCCTGAGTCACAGGTAAGTTTTGTTATTGTTTATCGAAAAACATGGACAGCACTGTTCATGATTGGACCATTTTCACCTCTTTTTCCAATCAGTGGCTTGAGAATTTTATTTTCTGCTCTATTGCAGAAGACAGTGACTGAGAGACCTGTGTTATGGGCAAGATACTCTAAATCCATGATCTCTGTCAGAATGTGGAGCTATTTAACTCTTTTTTTAAAATGAATAAATCATGTATAGCAGCTTTAAATTATTACAAAAAGTATACTATTCTTTAAAAAAGATTTTATTGTTTTCTATAATGTGCCAATTTTTCGTAATTGGGTTTGGAAATTATTTCTGAAGATTAATAGATTTGTTTCACTTACAGCTTTAGGATCATGTTAAGCAGTTTGATGAAAAACCCAAAGTGAGCATTTTATTGGAAATTCCTCCTGCCATGATTCTTCTCAATAAAATAACTAATTAGGAAACAATCTCGCATTGATATTCAGCTATCTCCTGTAATTCAAAGCTTTTTGTGAAACTGATCTTCTGAGCAGTTCTGTTTTTCACTTTTTTGTTTTGAAACCTGTTTGCATTGAGACTGCTCAAAGCCTAGCCCGATCCCCCTGCTGGTGAAATTGACAATTATCTTATTATTTTTACTGAAGATTTTTGTCCTTTTCCATTTGTTTGAAGTAAATATCTGACTGTTTTCTGTGGCGATGAGGTATCATACATGCCATGGTCACAATGGTTTGTCCCAATGATGCTTCTTTTCAGTCCAATTCAAAGTATGATTGAATTTTCTTGTGGATGGAGTGAAGCCTTTCTAATGCTTTTAACCTCTGTCGAGGCACCTTGACCCTGATAAAGACATTGTTTGAACATAAAAATGATTCAATGCAGACTGCACTTAGAGTGGAAAAAAATGCTTGCATCTGTTATTCATCAAAGCTTCCTTTGACAATATCGCCATTCAGACTTTGAAGACGGAATAACAGCTACTATTGATTATTTTCAATTTTAGAGCCAATGCTTTATCCAGACACAGTGTACAAATATCAAACAACCATTGTAGGTATTAATTCGTGAAACCATTGACCTTGAACATTCTCCTCATGATTCTCAGAGAAATTAGAGAAAAATAGTCACGGGAACATAGACATTTTTCCTCATTTTGTCACTCTACAAAAGAACAAACAGTATTGCTGAAAATTAATATTTATTATTTGTAGTCAATTGTATGTTTCAGAATTGTTGGAGTTTCAGAGTTGAAGTTTTATGCAGGTATATTCAATTAGGATTCTTTGAAATGAAATTCTCAGGAAGGCAGAAAACGGCAACGTAGCCAGTCTGAAACAAAGTTGCGCGCACACACTAAATTCTGTTTTTTTTTTTTGTTTTTTTTTTTTGACGCAAATATTCTACCACCGTCCTCGGCAAGGTTTGGACATTTATTTGCGATCCCTCAAATCAGATTAGTTCCCATTCCTGAGGTCCGTGTTTTTGACCTACCGTGTTTACCCAATATTTCTACAGCTACTGTGATAGACAATGGGCCCTTTGACATCATTATCCAGTGAATACTGGGTCTCGCTAGAGTCTGTTGTGAGGTCTCAAGAACCCAAATGAGTGGCTTTCAGGCGGTACTGTTTGGACAGGTTGGAACCATTTGGTGGACTTTTGCTGATATCCGAGACCGTTGGTAAACAGGGCGACGCGGCCTATCAGGAGAGCGATTCGTGCTGAGGAATAAGTCTTTCAGGAAGGCTGACATGGAGGCCAGAGAATAACCTTCAGGAAGACTTAATCTGTGTGTTTTACAGATTAAGCACATTCACTTTCTACCTGCTTGCTTGATGTACACAGTTCGGGGAGCTTTGAGAAAGTATTTTTTTAGCTGAGATCAATTGGCCCTCTCTGGGCTTTGGGGACCTGCGAGGTACAGCTTGGATGTGTTGTTCTTTGTGTAACAAATGTTGCAGCATAGCTTGTGTTGCCATTGTACTCTGGCAGTGCATGCAGGGATATGCTCTTTCAGCTTCCACTGATTCTCACATAAATTAATTAGAGCCACTCATGAAATCAAAAAAGGCCAAAGTTCAGACTCTGGTTTGGATGTATTATTTTAATTCCTCAGTACTCACTGGCGCAGCCCTCACCGGCTACAGAAGGAGCACGGATAGATACGGCTTAGTAATGAAGATGGATGCATTCTGTTATCAGGCAGCCATTTACAGGGGCTTGATGTAACCTTAAACACTGCTGATAGCTGCGTGGCACTTGCCACAATGAATCTAATTAATTAACAACAGCCTTGAGAGAAAATGAGACAGAGTGCATTTGCAAATGATTTCTGGAAACCAATTAAACGCTGTTCAAATATCACACGGAAATTTGGTTTAGTTTGCCTCTCCTGTGAGGCAAACAGCGGAGGCTTTTTATCCCAACTACAAAGCAGAATAAGTATATAATAAACAGTGTTTGTCCTTCTCCATGTGTGTCTCTCCGTCATGCGTCTGTTCTGGGCCATAACTCACAAAATGTCCAACATTTTTCCATACGATGTGACGTATAGATACATCTAGTGTGAGTGTGTACTCCCCCGTCCTCTCCCCAGCTGTTCGGGTGCGGAGCAGACCCAGTTCTGAGCTCATACAGGGAAATTTTAACCCGAGTAGCTGAAGGCCCAAATCATGCAACGGTAATGGCTGCATAGTGTATGTAGGGGAGGAAAGCAGGAAATTGAGTCAAGTTTTAGAATCCATTTTTCTACAAATGTGCAGAGGGGAGAGCCAATTGGGCGATCGATGAAGAGCCGCTAAGGTGCGTTTATAAGGAGGAAGATGAGGAGGAAGGCTTGGAAAACCTGTGTACCTAATAATTTGTTCACCAATAATTTCTCTCCCTGGAAAGGACACCAGAGACGAGAACTAGAATTAGGAGTAAACTAATAGAGTAACCCCTTAGGCTAAGATGATCCAGCCCCAACTGCGACAAAACCAGCGACCTATACACTCGGGACACTCATACAGATTGCCAGATGCCATTAGCTCGTGCCGCATAATCCAAGTTTCCTGAAGCCGAGCTGTCGCACTGTGGCTGAAAAAGACCTGTATTACATAATTATTTAGCTTAAATCTTATCTCCATTATATTTTCAAATAGTCACGATTATGAGTACCCGCCCTGTGCAATTCACTTGAGTGCTCTTTCCGTGTCTGTGACGTTTGCCTATGCATAGCTGGGTCATGAACCTCTTAAAATATAACGACTGCTCTAAGAGTTTAAATAATTTATTGGTTCAATACAGGTTTTATTAAGTCACAGTGCAATCGTTTGGCGCTAAGGAACTTGGAACTTCTGTTTGAGCTGTACGATAGTAGTTTCATGGTCATTCTTGGCTGTTTGTAGTTGTTTTGGAGAAAAGTGCTTACTGGTGTAAAAAGAGTTTTACCGCTATACTCAAAATTTATTTTATGGATTAACCTTCACCAGTGTTTCAACTGGCATGGAGGTTAGCAAATAATGGCAGAATTTTATTTTTTTGGACGAATCGTTCCTTTAAAGCATTATTTTTTTTTTCTACTTTATGAAGACACTATTTCCCATCGTGTGCTTCTTGCTACTGCTGAATTCTGAGATTCCCTCCGTGGAGGTTGATGTTGTGCCAGTGGCTGACCTGGCGACTTCACTTTGCCCGTCTGTGGTATTGTGGATGATAACCGCCAACCCATCGTCATGTCACCTTTTCAAGGCGGCCAGATCTGGAGACCCTCCTGATGAAGAGATTATTGTCAGGGATTTTGTCATCCATCAGCTGTTTTATGACAAACTCTGGTGGCAGAACCCTGGAGATTCAAAAGTGCAGTCATGGAGAACTGGGCCACTGAAATTAATATACAGTACAGGCCAAAAGTTTGGACACACCTTCTCATTCAATGCGTTTCCTATATTTTCATGACTATTTACATTGTAGATTCTCACCGAAAGCATCAAAACTATGAATGAACACATGTGGAATTATGTATGTATCTAACAGTTGTCCAGTAGGGCTGTCGACTGTGTATCAACCTGACTTCTGGACAACACAACTGATGGTCCCAACCCCATTGATAAGGCAAGAAATTCCACTAATTAACCCTGACAAGACACACCTGTGAGGTGAAAACCATTTCAGGTGACGACCTCTTGAAGCTCATCAAGAGAAGCCAAGAGTGTGCAAAGCAGTAATCAGAGCAAAGGGTGGATACTCTGAAGAAACTAGAATATAAGACATGTTTTCAGTTACAGGTATTTCACACTTTGTTGTTAAGTACATAATTCCACGTGTTCATTCATAGTTTTGATGCCTTCAGTGAGAATCTACAATGTAAATAGTCATGAAAATAAAGGACATCCCCTGAATGAGACGGTGTGTCCAAAATTTTGGCCTGTATTGTAGGTGTCGCAGCTTTGCTTGGGATTGAGTACTTTCTGTGATGTCATCACACGTAAGACTCCGGTCTGAGAGCTGGGAATTCAGTCTTCTCACCATCTTTCAGAAAATGTGGAGACAACTGTGGCTGCAGTGTGAAAAATTCTGTTTGTCTCTAATGTTGTTGAGATTCTCAGTAATCCTTAGTTTCCTGCCAAATCCTGAAACACCCAGCTCTTCTCCCTCAGAAGTTAATGAAGTAAAAATAAATTGATGTTGAGGGATGAAAGCTATGAGAGGAAAACTGAGCTTTGACACACTGCGGCACCAGATGGCCGGACAGTTTGCGAGAGAATTTGTTTATGCAGAACTTTGCTGCCGTGGATCTTCACAGGAGCTTGATTAAGTCAAATTAAATTTGATTAGATCCCCTCCCCTACCATGTTGATGATTGAGTCATCTAAACCAAACATCCTCCTTCCTATCTGCTAAAACATACATTTGGGGAAGAGTAATGAAGCCACTGTAGGGTATAGAGAAGTTTATATCCCCTCATTTATGAAAAGAAACAAACCCCAGTTTGAATCAATTACAATTTGAGCTGGTCCCGCCTTGCTAATGTTTGTGTTGATCAAGGGTGCCTCATTAAGGCAGACATTAAAATCTGGGGGGAAATTTTTAGTCTGTGTAGTTTCTTAGATTTTGGTGGCAGTCACAAAGCTGATAAAAGTTCAACACGGGGGATTTCTCTAAAATTTAATTTAAATTATGCTCTGGTAGCCTTTGTCTTCTCACTGTGCTTTACCCAAAGACAGCATCTGGCTCCTCAAACATTGATAGTGCAGAATTTATGATGCATATAGACCAGTAATCTTGTGACAAACACAAGCATATGTGGTTATAAAGTTTATACTACCTGATATTTTTCATTACTTGTTGAAAGTGTGTGCAGCACGAGCATTACCAATCGTAGGAAAGTGAAATGCTCAGTTGATCTTTCACTTTTTGATCTTGTTTTTTTTTTTTTATTCATTGTCGTTCACCGAATAAATTGAGTGTGGCTTGAAAGTAATGCCTATGATTTATGTTTCAATAAAGAGAATAATGCAATAAAAAGATGTTGACTGATGAAAGGAGGTTTTGGATGAATAGTGGATATGATGTAATCCTACTGGACATCACTCACAGGAGTATATAATTCAAATTATACCACTTTTTCATCTCCCTAAAAAGACAAGGTACAAAATATGATTCTCATATATGGGTGTCTAAATTATTTAATGCATCACTTTGTTACTTATTTAAATAAGTTAAACATATCAATGACCACCTCTGAACATCATCCCCTTATGAACAATTACTGTTGTTCCAAGCTATAGTAATTTTTGCCACCATAGTATAGTATTATTATAGTGATACTATAGTTAATCAAACTATTCCGAAATAGTTGGGACAAAGTGTAAATTGAAGCACCAATTGCTAAAACCCCATAAGTCGTACTTGACTTGACTTGACTTGTGGGGTTTTAGTAATTAGTGCTTCAATTGTGAATAAAATCAAAACGCAATGACTTTCAAATGACACCAGCCAGTATTTTATTCACAATAGAACAGAGATCACAAAGCAAATGTTGACACTCAGAAATTTTATAATTTTATACAGAAAATGAGCTCATTTCAAATTTGATGGCTGCTACAGGTCTCAAAAAAGTTGGGGCAGGGGCCTGTTTACCATGGTGTAGCATCCCCTCTTCTTTTTAACACAGAGCGGACGCGTCTGGGCATTGAGGAGACAAGTTTCTTGAGTTTAGCCATTGGAATTTGATTCCACTCTTGTATAATACAGGCTCCCAGCTGCTGGAGAGTTTTGGGTCTCCTTTTGTAACACTTTTCCTTGAATTATGCACCAAATCGGTGAAAGATCAGGACTGCAGGCAGGCCAGTTTAGCACATGACTCTTCTACTTCAAAGTCAGGCTGTTGTAATAGCTGCAGTATGTGGTTTTGCATTGTCCTGCTGAAATACACAAGGCCTTCCCTGGAATAGATGTCATCTGGAGGGGAGCATATGTTGCTCTAAAACCTTTATATGCCTTTCAGCATTCATGGTGCTTTTTAAAACATGCAGGTGTCCCACACCATATACACTAATGCATCCCCATGCCATCAGAGATGCTGGCTTTTGAACTGAACACTGATAACAGGAGGGATGGTCTTTATCCTCTTTAGCTTGGAGGACACGACGCCCATGATTTCCAACAAGAATGTCAAAATTGGACTTGTCTGACCACAGGACACTTTGCCACTTTGCTACAGTCTATTTTAAATTAACCTTGGCCCACAGAACGCGGCGGCGCTTTTGGATCATGCTCAACAATGGCTTCCTTTTTGCATGATTGAGTTGGTGTGAGGTGGCATTTGTGGGTGGCACGGCAGACGATGTTTACAGACAGTGGTTTCTTGAAGTATTCCTGGGCCCATTTAGTAATGTAATGTGCTAGTGAATTCTCCACATTTTACCCCAGTAGGTTTCAGGGGGTGGCAATCAATTCACCCAGTAGGGGCCACAAAAAAGACGCCTGGGAGAGTGTGGGTGTCCAGAGTGGTAGCGTACAGATGTCTGTTGCCACGAATAGCTCAGTACTTAACGAGCAGAGCGTGCTCATTATGAGCAGGAAAGTAGCTAAATTAAAACACCCGTAATGTGCAATTAAATGCCTCAGTGCCTGGTTTGAGATGGTAGTCGTTCATTTCTTGAGTCATAATAATGAGTCAATCTGGCCATCAGGAAGGGCCAAACCAGGAGATGCCTTTCAAGTCAGCTCAGATCAATACTGAATACTATATTGTGAACAAACTCATTTAAATGGTGTGAAACAATGAAGCAATAAATTATAGTTTGATAACCATTGTTCCATCAGCTGGCGGTTTTGAACTGACGGTCTGAAAGGGTTAAATGTTATTCCTAATCAGCATGTGGGATGTAAGGTGAAAATCCTGGTTTTCGGCAAAAGCCCGTGAGACTCATATTAAGTCTGCAAATTAATGAAAGGTTACTGCATTTAGGATGACTAAGCACCATGAAAACCTTTACAAGAACAATATAATTCTAGTAATTGCGAAGCATTAGCCATAACACTCTACACATGCTCTACAACTGCACGCTCACGCCCAGCCCCCTTTTCAGCTTAGTAGCGAGGCAATTTCATTTGTTACAGCCATGAAGGTCATATGCAGCACAATAAAACTATTTACAGTACAGACTACCATTCTAACTCAAACTGCCGCCTGGCGTAGGACTGCATTTCACTGGCACAGCCTGTAATAAAAACTGTGACAATGATAATAGCACAGGATGATAATGACAGAAACGAGTAATTCATGACCTTGCACAGAAATCTCTCTTCAAAAAAAAAAGTCACTGTCAATTGTTGCCTTATGTATGTTATTAGTTCTCATTATTATTGGTGAGTTAGCGGTGCAGTTTTAGAAGAACTGGTCCATCCACAGGTTCCAGTGTCCCAGCCAGATGTTACAAACACAACTGAGGCAACGACAAGGTCAAAGTTCACTTAATTTCAAGCCCTGGCGACATCCTATATGACCTCAGGGCAACAGTTGCCCAAAGTGTAATCCACATTTTGGAGTGCCAAGCAACATCCATTACTCGTCAGTGATTGCTATGATGTTCTGTCACCAGACTATACACTGGTCTTCAGACTGAATAACCATTCCAGGATGTACCTTTAGTTCTGTTTATTTTTAATTAAGTTTGATGTCAATCTGTTTCTAATTGCATTTGTGTTTGCTATTGTCTCAATGATCATTTTAACTCTTTAGATCGACTTGTCGTTGCCTGTAAGCAACCGTGGATTCAGTGCATCCAGCTAACTTGGTCTTGATTAGTGTATTTATATACTGTGTGTGTCTGTTTACTAAATCAAACCCAGCGTCTGAATGCCATTACCTCAACATGAGCGCGAGTCAAACGGTCATCCTTATCTACAATCATGAATTTTAAACCTTTGAATTAAGTAGTAGCTCAACTTTTTAATGCTCAGGTTGACATTACTATGGAATATACTCAAACCACTATTTCCTTACGTCAGGGCAATATCATGATTTCTGTGCAGATTTGTGACACAACTGTGTCTGTATTATGGCAATACCACTGTTTGAAATGCAGCGTACATTGCAATCAGTGCTGATTTGTTGAAAAAAATTTTACCACCGGTTGGTAGATGGAATTTGGAGGAGGTTTAAATTTTGTTTCATTTCGATCATTTCCATCCCCACTATCTCATTATTATAGTGAAAAGAAAGAAAAAAACATTTCAGGAGCATGTGTTCTTGATCTCTTGATGGTAGGCAGTCAGACAGCTTTATATAAAAAAGGTAATCAATCTTAATTTAATCACAATACCAGAATAACAAAAGCATGCATTCCATATAGGCAGATACAGTAGATATTATTATATTATTATACAAAAAGACAACAACAGCCCCCAAGTCACACCGAGCCTCAACTTAGCCGTTCTAATAAAGTGCAATCGTGCAAATTAGTTTGCTCCAGCTGACAAGGTGTTACATCCATACATGCAAATACAAGTAATTTGTCAGTATAATTAAGTGCAACGGAGCCTCAAGTTTACAGAAATAATGAGTTAGGAAAGCTAATAGGCTAAAGCAGTGGCTTTAACGCACTCATATCCCGCCGGGATAAACTAGAAACTAATCAATCTTCCGCTAACATCTAACAAGACTTTCAAAATCTCTTTGCCCTATGCTTGATCATAGCCTCCATTCAACTAGATAGCACAAACTGTAATCAGTGTCAACTCCAAGAAAACAGGAGCGTTGGCTAAACAGCTGTTTCAACAAGAAATAATCTTGCACTCGCAACAGAGCCATTTCTCGTGATTATGAGCACGTGTTTTGGCACAGTCACGGACCACAAAAGGAAAGTTTAGTGAAGGTGAGCACTGAAGTAAACTTCATGCAGATGCCAAATGAAGCCAATCCTTGCCTGCGCACGCATTCAAAATAAACCGACGACTGGAATCGTTTCTCCAGTTCCTGTGACACTCTAATCCTGAGATGTATCGCTTAAAATGGGTCACGCGCGCATAGGCAAGGATTGGCTTCATTGGCATCTGCATAGAGGGGTTAAAAAATAAATAAATAAAAATTTTCTTCCAGCAACTGGAACACTCCTATTTCTACTGTGGCTTCCTATGATTGAAATATGCCGCCCGACACATTGGGTCTCTCTGTGTGCAACAATATGCCAACTGCTCTGTTTATTTATTTATTCTTTTTTTTTTTTTTGAATACACATGGCTTTGTAACCAAATCAAGAGACTCCAAAGCAATCTGCTGCTCTCTTTTTTTTCTCTACTACCTTGCCAGTTGGACACTGTTGAGGCAGAGCACTGAAAACATAATGGAAAAAAATGGCGTAGTGGCTCTCATGCCTTGGGTCCAGCGTCTCCTGGTGCCCCGTCACTGTACGTCTCACTCAGTGCTGCCCTCAGGAGGGACCCACATTGGTGGCCCGGTGACATGACATGACACCGTAACCTTTGGAAAACAGCTCCCAGACCCCATTTTAAAAACACAAAACACCCCAATCGCTGTTGACCTTTGATTATTGTTTTCTCGTTGCGCAGTTATTTTATTTCTTTATTTAGCTGTTTGTTCTGGCTTGTATTGTGGTATCAAAAACTCGCTTGCTTCAGCAGAATGACAGGGCACCACCGCGGTCCCTTCCTCAGGTGAGCAGTAACCTCAGATGCAAGTGCGGAAATTATGCTGTAATAATGAATACACCAGGAGTGCGTAACTATATATTGAATATTCAAGAGGAGGGTAGTGTGCAAAGACTGTAACAAAGATAATAGTTATCTAAAATATCTAAAATAATGCTATAGATGTTGCATGAATCATATCTCCCCATTAAACTTGATTTGCTCCCAGCAGGGCATATTTGGTGACAGTAGCTACCAAGGAATATATCGTAAGATATAATGAATATGAAAAATTTTTCTAACCTCATACCAACAAGGGAAAGCCATGCATACTGAAATAAATGTGAATACAGTTGTGAAATGCTACTTAGAGAATAACAATATATATATACAATACATGCTTATGTTGTCAGTCAACTGACAAAATATCCTATTTCATATTGGCGTACATACGCAATGTTACGAATGCTAATCCGACGAGGTCCCCTTTGAAATTCACCATTCAATTTTTTCCATTATTCTTGAACCCTATTGTAAAGGGGAAAAAAACAAACTAGAAAGCAGAGCTGAATCCAAAAATTGTCTGTTTTAGCACTTCTCCTGTGACTTGGAAAAACCAAGTTCACAACTGAACAAAAACCTTTGAATTCGAGACTTCTCCTATTCGGGAAAAAAAAAATATATATAAACTTGATCTAGACAGTTCAAATATCACTTATAGCTACTGTTTTAAGATTTTCAGCACTCTTAATTACCGCAAAAGAGGGTCAAACTCAGTTTCTCCCAAAAGTGTCACATGTACTAGGTTTTTCCAGATCACAGGAGACTTCTTGTCCATCTACATTTCCTTGCAGCTCAAGGGAGGCCAATCAGATATCAGGAATGTCCGGTGCCACCCCGGACACCCCTGTGGCCTCGCCACTGTTTGTAGACTACAATGGGGTCTTTTGATCCTTTGTCACGCCGGTTACTGAGCCTGACCATGCAAGCTTGAGATGGTCATATACTCGTCAGATTTATGGCACCCAGTTACTGCCACGGGGCAGAGAGACCAGTCTCTGTCTGCATCAAAGGAGATGGCGAGATCTGTTAAGAAGCACACCCAAGAGAGAAGAACGAGGCCTCCAGCACTAGCCACCTAAACCTGCTCATTTGCATCTCCCAACTCCATACTGATCTTTTTCGGCTGTGCTACATAAGCCTAGTTGACTGTATCATTTTATTGTAAACAGCAACTCTGTATTTAACATGTCCTGCATATGCATCTTAATCAACTGGTGAGAAAAACGATGGACAACAAAAAGCTAGTGAGGCCTCTTGGCGTCTGAGAGAGGGGGTGCAGTGCTGTGTTGTCACACGATCATATTCTGACACCCCAACCTCCCACGCCCCCACCCCACCAACACAGCCTTTTCTCGTGCTTCTGCCAGTAGCACAGAAAAGTGGAGCCAGCATTGCTTGAGGCAACCCTTCCATGCATCGCAGATGCTCTCGCCAGATAAAATCAGAATGATCATGATCGTGTGGCAGGTTAAAAACCTGTGGATTTACAGTTCTTACCCTCTGATTTGTTCTGAAACTGAATTTGTCTTATTTATTGCATTTGAATGCAGTAAATGTATAAAATAAAATATATATTTGAGGGAATATAACATTTTTTTAAAAATCTCTTTTTTTTTCTTGAAAATTTACTGAGGAGTTTGTTTCCAAAATGCAATAAGTGCCTAAATTACAAAAATTGAGATAATACAATAGAGCAGGGGTGTCAAACGGATTCCGTAAGAAGGCCGCAGGGGCTGCAGGTTTTCAATCCAACTGAGCAGAAACACACCTGATACAATTAATCAACCAAGCGCCTGACATCAGTTGATTACATTAGTTGTATCAGGTTGCGCTTTTGCTCAGTTGGATTGCAAACCTGCAGCCCCTCCGGTCCTTTCACGGACCAGTTTCACACTCCTGCCGTAAAGCCATAGCCTGTGTTTCTTACACATGGTGCAAAAATCCTTTTTTTCAGACATTCATACTATAAGGTGTATTTTTTCATGGTCAAATTTTGTCTTTTTCAATAAAATGCAATAGGCGCCAACGCCAAGAAAAAGCTGATTTACTGAAAATGAGTAAAACGTAGATTGTGTTTTGGAAACAAACTCCTATTCAAATAGTAGCCCCCGTACGATTTCAACAGAAGGTTTCTCCACTCTCATGATGCTTGCCTGGTTGTTAGTTTGTTGATGGGGTTTCGAAGTCGGTTCATCAGCCTCGCATCGTATATTTGTTAATCTTTTTATTTTTCATCTACATGATGTAAGTTCCTGGGTCACTGGATGAGCACTGCCTCTGTTCTTTATATCCAAGTCGCCAGAGATCACTGACTGAGCACCGCCGGTGTTTCACATGGCATTTATCCGGGCGGAGGTTCCCTGTGGTACTTTTGTATGTCTCCGTCTGTACAGGAACATTTTCCCCAGCTGAACATCTATGTTCTGCAAATTCTTATACATCATCGCCTGGAGGTGATAAACTTTCATTATGGTGCATGAGATTTATTAAAATAGATTATGAAAATGTTAATTAAGTCATTAAGTACATTAATTCATGTTGCATTGACCAATAACACATGCATATGTCAATGGAAATCACCGGTGACAGTGAGTTTTGTCGGGGAGAATGAGGTCAAATCCAGTGAACGCAGTGGGAAGCTCTGTGCTTGAGGAACGTCCCCCACTCCTGTCTTTACTGTGGACTTGACCAAATTAGCAGTGTGCATACAGACACTGGCCTCCAGCCAAACTCAAAATGCCAGACATACAGCACAGTATGTTCACCAATTATTAATGATTAAAAAGAACATTTGGAGTGTAGCAATGACTTGTGTTTTCAAAATCTACCCCAGAATTACTCACAACTGATATAATGAAATACCACTCTGCCCTTGATGCGGCAGTTCTTTTCTCATATTACACTAATCAGTCAGTCTGACCTCCAAGATGGGCCAAAGCGCAAAATATTGTCAGCATTGTTCATGTGGTTGCAATCTAGTTTCATTTTGACTCAAATATTTTATTTTATGTACATTTGAAGGGAAAATTTGGTGTAATATTTGGGTGAAGGCATCAAAGCAGATTTCCAAGCTGCTTAAAAGAAACAACATGACAGCCATCATTAGATGGATTACAGCTGAGTTGTCACAGAGTACCTCCTTATCTGGTGCCAGTGGAAGTACTGTTCAGCCAAAGAAATGGGGTTCGTCTTCTTTTTGGGACATAAGCCCTGATCTGTGTGCAGAGTGCACCAAATGGCAAAGAGAGAAAGCAAAATATGTGGTCGGCCATTTTGTGAGGGACTGAGCTCTTTCCTTTTAATCTCATTGACGATCCTGCGGTTGTAATGCTCATTTCATCTATCGCCTGGCGAGCAACCTCAGCCGCTGTAGCCAGGCCGACCAGTCCTCATTCTAGCGCAGCCTCGATGGGTTGTTCTCGAAGGTTGGCCCGGCTGGTCAGCAGCTGCGGCCATCTGATCGGGGGGCAGAAAGCAGGGGAATGTCGAGGCCGGCCAGAGAGAGAGGGCCTCGAGCCCTGAGAGGGAAGAGCAGTATGGAACCAGAGGAAAACCCCTGCAGCGATGAAAAATTAAAACTGATAGACTCTCAGTGACCGATTTAGCCTTCGGATCAGACAGAAGTCTCCCCTGCTGGTAACTTTGGCCATTTCACAGGAGAGAGACTCTAATGAGAGGATGTATACCTTGTCACTCTAATACTGGAAGATTTTAGGGTGCATGTCGGTAAGAGCAAGAAGTTTTAAGCAGTTGTGTGAAAGTTGAGCCCAAGAATTTGAATCATGATATTGGTTACCTTTGAAGGATTTTAGTTGTGAGAAGTAAATTTAAAAAATTATAAAATAGTGTCTCTAGTAAAGATATGATCTGGTACTTGGAGAATAGGTGGTGGTGCTTACAGCTGCTACAGTGTTTTTTTAAACGGCTTTAATTTACTTTTCATACATTTTTAGCAGAAGTTTTACCTTTAATGCATTACAGTGACAAACTAATTGAAGCTCCACTTTACAAACGTTGTATTTTTTCCGTCACGTGTTATTTCGTGCCCATTGACAAAACTTTTTTGTACCTAATACGACAGCTGGACTGTATAATCAATCCCCACTCATTGATGAATGCAAGAGTTTATTCTGTCACTGTCATTTTTCAGAAATGGCCAATTAGTGGGAAAAAAATGTTTTAACGTTGAAAAAAGGTAACGCTCGCGTTTAGATGTGCGTCAGCATTATGGATGGCATGAATTGAAACCAGGACGAAACGTCATGCAATATTGGCAGTTATGAGCAGGCATACTGAGCTACAAATCCATAGTTCATTTTGCCTCAAATCACATGCATGGTGGATAATTCATTTATTCAGTTATGAATACATTATATATCTCCAGTCTCATCCAGCATGTCGGATTTTTTCACCACTATCATTCCACACATTTGACACGAGCACCTGTTTCAGCAGAACCCCACCAGGCGAGCGCATATGGACCCGAGGTACTGCAAAGGGTAAGAATAAAATCTGCTCAAATATTCCCCACGTCCCACACACATTGGCACCGAACGCAGCGCCAACGTCACACCGCCCTGCTGTTTCTGCGCTTTTGCATTATTTCAGGCACAGCTCTCCCTCCCTGCCTTTCACTTCATCACGAAAATAATTATCCGCTAAAAAGAATGTAGAGTAGGAGAAAACTGACTGCTTTGTGCTTTGCCCTCCATTTTTATGGGAAAACATCTATCATATGGCTTTTTCTTGCGATGCAGTTGGGTTTTTTAAAGTGATTCCTAATATTATGACAGATAAGTCTCGTACTCACCAGTGTAAGGCCTCTCAGAATACCCTCATGTTCTGCCATAAAGCAAACACAGCATTCCACAATAAGAACATCATTCCTAAAGTCAAACACTGTGGTGGTAGTATGATGGTCTGGTGTTGTTTGCCTGCTTCGGGCGCAGGGCAACTTGGCATAATTGATGTGACCAGGATTTCTGCTCTCCACCCGAAAATCCTGAAGGAGGATGTCCAGCCAACAGTTTGCGACCTAAAGCTCTAGTGCAGTTGAGTTAGGCAGTAATGATTTGAAATATATGTAACAGGTCTCACTGCCAGTTATTGCAGACGTTTGATTGCAGTTGTTGCCATCAAGGCTGGCACTACCAGTTAGTGGGTGTAGGGGGGTAATTATTTTTCACATGGGTGATAGGTTTGAATAATTTCTTACCTTTAATAAATAAAATGATCATTTAACAGGTTGGATGTTGTGCTTACAACCTTTGTATTGTGTTGAAATTAGTTTGATGATCAGAAATATTCAAGGTTTAAAGGGGGCAAAAACTTTTTTGCGGCGCCGTACCTAGGCTTTTGAAAAAAAAAAATGATTGCGAGTTTGTCTGCCAAAGGAAACTGCGCATGCATTTTTTATGTGCCGCCGTATGGCGCTCATTTTCTTTTGGCTGACAAAGTGTGTCGGAATGAAATTGTGAGAGCTGACACCACTTTGTGTCAATTTCCTTTTTGGATTAGATCGGTATTTTGGCATAGGACTTTTACATTATTTTTTGCCTTGGCAAATTAGCGTTAGTGTAAGTTTACAGCGTGGGGAACATTAAAGAACCGATTGTACAATGTGGAAGATTATAAGATTTTACCTTCATTACTTGCAGGATTAAGACAGGGAAAGACAATAGCCCTGATGGCAATGGCATGACTCTCGGTTCACTTGAGAGCAGGCCAAAGGAAACTTCTGGATCATGAGAGCTCAGGCCCTTCATAACGACTTAATGGAAGCAGGCCTGTGCCACTCTGATTAGTGTCAGCTGTTCTTGCATCTCTCATCGGATCCATTAGCCTCCGCGCGCTCCCCTTTTTATCTCAATAAAATAGCCTGCGAAGAGGTGATGACAAAAAGGAGACAACAGTATCTGCGTCTCAGTCTTTAAAGCTGAGATCATGTGACGGCGGAGGGGAACTGCTGAGGGACAAGAGACGAAACAGGGAGTCACCGTCATTTTTATCTGGCTAATGATTGGAATATTCTCCATGAACATTAGATGGGAGGCAAGCATTTAGAGCTGATTTTTTTTGTGCAAGTTGCATTCCCAACTGTCGTCGTCGGCGTCTTTCAGTCATTGCTGACTATGGGTGTGCAGCATACGCTAGAGTCTGGACCGGCGCTACTTGTGGTTGTGGAGACCGATGCAGGGGAGACACTCTAGACCAAAAAGGTCGGATCAGTGGGTTTGTTGTCGTGGTTCACGGTTGGTCAAGTCTCGGCTGTACTTTTTCCCGCTGATAAAAACCAGAGCCTATCCGCTACCTAGCAAACATGAGGTTGAAGTGCACTCATGAAGCGCATGAACTGATATCGTGACGGAGATCCTGCATGCATCCAGCGGTTTGCCTGCCGACTTTCTCCTGTGCGTACCCTCCCAGTCGAGCCCAGTCTCTTCCCGGTGGGTCATACAGTGATGCTACCTGACCAAGCATGGATATATTACACAAAAGGAGACTTTTAGCGTCCTTATTTGATGCCAGTTTAAAACAAACCCTACCACCTAACCCTTAACCCGAACCCTAACCGTAAACGTCAAATAAAGTCGCTAAAAGGCTCCTCTTGTGTCGTATACCGATGCTTGCTCAGGTAGTGTCGCTATATGACAAGTCAGAAATGAGAATGCGTTGCCCACTCACAGCCTGTTTTGCACAAAGTATAAACGCGTGGAAGTGTTCTGCGCAAGAGTTGAGCCACCAATAATGCCTGTTTGACAGACCAAAGGTCTGATGATCACGACAGCAACATTGCGGGCTGAGCCTGGAAAACGTCATTGCGGAAATGAGCTTGTGTTCATGACATTATGCTTAATACACGTATGAAGCGAGTCCGAGTTCAGCGGTCACTTTCAGGACTACGTGTGCAGATACGATCATCCTTAGCCATGAAGTTAAAGGGGGATATAGGAATGAGCATTGTCCTTCTGTGTGTCCGTTTGTGTGTCTGTCCGTCACGCTTCTTTTCCGGGCCAGTACATCTAAACTGTTCAACGTCTTCCCACAGAATCAGATATTTAAATGCATCTAATTCTGTAGATGTACGTCCATCCATCCACTTAGTCGTCTGTCCGTCCCTCTGTCGCATTTTGTTTCTAGCCCTAAATGCCAAAACCATTCAATAGTTTCCAACAAAAATAAATGTATAGATACATCTTATTGCGTAGATGAGTCTTTTCATACATCCGTCCGTCCTCCATTTTGGGAAAATGCTTTCTGATGTTTCCTCAATGGTGTTTTTAAATACCAGGTATTTGTTGGCAGGGATCTGAGCATTTTATGCTTAATTCATTACTCCATCTGGGACCCCAAACGGAGTGTCGCTGGAGTGGTCAGGTATGCAGGGGGTGGGTCTGGAAGCCGTCCTCCAGCAAAGCATTCTCTGACATCCACTTAGGCTGACAGGACACTGGGACAAATGATATCCTACAGTCCTACAGCTTACAAGCCTGGGTTTTCAGAGACAATGTTTTCGAAATTATGCTGCTTGAAATGCAAGCTGTGTCCAGCCAGGGCCTCCAGCCAGCTACAACATTACATTTGGGTTGCTCTCTTTGGATTTTTTCTTTTTTTTATGTCTTGTTTTGCAGTTTCATTAGATTCAGTCTGTTTTGTGTGTGCTATTCAATGGCAATCTATCCTTCATGAATATTATTCACAGTAATAATAATTTTCCCCTTTTTGTCTTCAGAAATATGCACATTCCCACAGTCTGGTGAAATTCAACACTGAATCATTTTATAGTTAAGGTGGGCTATATTTCCATTTCTGTCCTTAATATAAAAATTAAAGACTATAATGTCCAAATCAGATATCAACTTGTTTTGCATACAGCGGGCTATTCAACCTTATCCAGAAAGGGCCGGTGTGGGCAGAGGTGGACAATCCAGGTTCAGAAAGTAAAAATCCTCCCCAGTATTTAGTTCCAACCTCCTGGATTTGCTAAATGAAACAGCCCTTCAGATCAGAGGTTGGACTGGTCAAGAGAATCAGCTGGTTGAGTTGATGGGTAGAAGTAAAACATGTTGGGACTTTTACTTTCTGACCCCTGGAATGTCCACCTCTGGGTGTGGGTGCAGGCTTTAACTCCAACCAAGCACTTACACGTCTGACACCACTAATCAACCCCAAAAGTCTTGGCCATAGAGATTGATTAGTAGTATCAGGTGTATAAGAGCTTGGTAGAAATGAAAGCCTGCACCCACACTGGCCCTTGTTGAATAGCCCTGGCATACGGTAAAAGCCAGACTGCCCAAACCTTAGCATTGAGTGGATGTGAAGGACAGAAAAGTGTATGACTGGCCTACTCAAGATTTTCACCCTCAATTGAAACCAGTCTCCTGCCAAATTCAGACTTCATTAAACCTGAAAGGATCTTCAAAACATTTTCACGGTTTGTTTTTGAATAAGCTCATCAGCAATGTGACAGCAGAGGAAGTGGTTTTCGATTCACACTCAGAGTCTCTATCTGGCAATGCGTCCTCCACTAACTTACTGGAAATGTAACGAAAAAGCAATCACCATTGAACTGCTATTCATTTGCATAATCTGCTTTGGCTGCTGCTGGGATAAGGCGACGTAACTAGCCGCTAACCTACTGCAGACCATCTGCTTCAAAAAGGATCATGCCTCTGGTTTCATCTATCGAAATCTCTGGGCTCTCATCACTCTTTGTCATTTCAGCTTGATTTCTCTCACTTTTATTTACCAAATGATTCTGACCAAAGGCAACTTGTCTTGATTGTCAAATGTATTTCTCTGTGCCGGGAAGAAATGTTCCGCATTATAATTAGTACAGGATTTCAAGTAGCACTGCCTCTTTTTTACCAAGTTGCTATTCTGTAACGTTATCAGTGTGACACATTTTAATCGTAATGAGAGCACATTAGCAAACTGCACATTTTTGAACTAGCGTTCTGATTATCTACATACCATAATTCATTAATGTCTTCATTGATAATGGTAAATGGACTGCATTTATATAGCGCTTTCTAGTCACGTGACATGACCCCAAAGCGCTTTAGAGTTATGCCTCACATTCACCCTGATGGCGGAGGCTGCCATGCAAGGTGCCAACCTGCACATCAGGAGCAGAGTGGGGTTCGGTGTCTTGCTCAAGGACACTTCGACGTATTCTCTGGAGGAGCCGGGGATCGAACCAGGGGCCTTCTGGCCCGCCCACCTGCTGTACCTCCTGAGCCGCTAACCCCCACCCCCACTACTACCGTTGGCCCCAATGACGAAATTCTAATAAATTATATGCATTTTGTTAGATTGAGGGACTCAAATATATGGGTGTGTGGAGGTCCATTGTATCACGGTGAGTTGTCATGGTCATCTTGAAAACTCACTGAAAGAAATACACTGAGTATTATTGATCTAACTGAATAGCTCCAAACTTTTTTTTTGGATCGACTGCCCCTTTAAAATTTATGCTGGCAATTAATATGAATTCCTCCATAGGGAATAGGAATGATTCTGGGAAGATAAAGCCTTTGACTTCCTCGACTGCGGTCCAGGTAGAGAGACCCACTGAGCGTTAATCAGATGTGAAATAGCAGGTATCTTTGATGTACCAACAAAGATTTGGCTGTCAGGGCCACAGTGCCAAATGTCCCAGTTGTGGGAGATTTTTGATCTGCATCTCGGGCAAACCTCCTGTTCAGCTACCTGTTGGGAAGGATTAAACAGATCTCTGCCGCATTTGCATTTGACAAATGAAGGAAAGCCGTCTCCCCGAAATGGGAGGAACGGACCGCCTGCGTTGGCGGGCTTATTTCAAAGCAGGGGCTAGCGGCTATATGCTGGGACAGAGCTGGCCCTGCAGAGCCACTGTGCGGCACTGTGATTTGATTATTTTTCTACACGCAACCGACTGAGTCACAAACCTCAGCTTCAGCCTTGTGTAATGTGTAACCTCATTGTCTGCATACGGATCTGTGGTCAGCCAAAAGCTCAGAAATGCCACCCTGGGTATATGCATTCAGGTTCACAAGTGCAGCATCCATTGAGTTCACTGGAACACTGGACTTTTGAAAACTTTATTTAAATTAACACTGAGTTGCAGTCTGACCCAGTCGGTTTATCTGGGCAGTGTATAACTTTCTAAGTCACGTTGGACATCCTCTTGGGATTGTGCATTTCCAATCATATTCCATAATTACCAGTTCCAGCATAAAGCCAGAACTGGTTTGATTCTAAAGTCACTCAGGTAAATGAGTATACACTCATGCCTTGTGTGGCAGGCCAAAGGAGGGCCCGGGTGGGGAGTTGAACCCCAGACTCTGGGGTAAGAGTCACACATGCTGACCACATCGCCAAAGAGGCAGGCTCGCTGGCAAGGTAGCCGGGCCGCGGAATTATTAGTAGGTATTTCTAGTGAAAGGACCCATCAACTGTCACTTGCTCATGGGCTTCTGTTAACCGCAATATCTAAGAAGCTGAGCGGAGTGGCTGCTTGGCTAATTGGGCAGCATTATAAGAAATGGCCTGTAGGTTGCTAACACCTTACAGTCCTGTAATTCAGTCTCAGAAACTTACAAAAATATTAACTGATGTACAAGATAATTTTTCACCGAGAATAGAATAATCTTCACCATTATTTCTCTGTCTGGAGCCAAATGACGCGTATCCTTTACAAATATAGCTGCAAGCAGCAATGAGGGGGCCAAGCAGTCCAGCATGGCAGAGTGGCTATGGTGACTTAATGTAATCATGAAAAAATATGGCTGTAAACACGGATGACAAGTTCTATGCGAATAGTGCCAGGATTGCATATAACTGAGAGATGAGCTCATGTTCTGTTTAGGCCAGGGGTGTCCAATCTTATCCATGAAGGGCCGGTGTGGGTGCAGGTTTTTGCTTTATCCCAATGCCGCAACACCTGATGCCACTAATTAACTGATCAGGGGGGTCAATTAAGACCTCGATGAGAAGAATCAGGTGTGTTAGTGTCGAGGTGTAACAAAAACCAGCACCCACACAGGCCCTTTGTGGATTAGATTGGACACCGCTGGTTTAGGCTGTTTGCCTGTGATTTACCTGTAATGGACTGATTTTTGAAAATCTGAAATCCATCTAAATACTTTTGTGAGGCTTAGTCTGGGGCTAATCAAAAGCAAGTTTGGTGAAAATTGAACAGAATTTGTGGCTTGTGAGAAATTTTTAAATCTTTTGATTACTTCTAATATGGCGGCCTTAGCATTTAGGTTAAACTGAAAAGTTGCCATGTATCGGCCAAAGAATGTCACAGAGTCATCTTTTTCTTTTTTTTTTCTTGAGGTAAATCCATCCGCAGTTATAAGTTGTAAAATTTTGGGGGCTTGGGTAAATGCTCAACGATGATTAGACTGTCAATGACAGCCAAGATAATGACAAGGGTACAGGGCTTATGACTGGTCAGTTGTGATGGAAATATTCTTTTGTTGTGCTTGAACTATTTTTTGTCATTTATGCTGTTTGAAAAGATGCAGAGCAGGAAAAATACTTACAAAATATGAAATCTCTAGTATACTGTGACTAATATTAACCAATTTTACAAGGATAAAATGTGAATGCTTAAAGTAGCAATCTCTTTACACATCCACTTTCAATTAGTCCTCTGTCCGGGAAAGAGTACCTAAAATTATGGTTGATGAGTTGATCGGTGATGGGTGATTTGAAGTGCTTTGGCAGTGATTAATATAATTTCTTGTGATTGCATGGTTTGTTCTCTCAATATACGCTGTCGCTCTACTGCACCTATTTTAGTGGCTCTGTCATAATGAGTAGTGCTACTTCCTCAATTCAGCATGAGGTTCTGTGTCTTAAATATGGGACTACGGACACTCAGGATGATAACTCTGTCTCCCAACTGTAATCTGATCTGAGGGATGAAGCCCAGTCTCCCAATGATTTATGATTGAGAATATACAAGTAAAAATATCAAAAGAATCAGGACTGTGTTGGAAGAGATATGCCCCCGATGCGTACATCATGCATGACAGGCTCATGGTGTATTCGGCTGGTCTGGATGATGTGGCCTATTCCGTGGGATTTTACTTTAAATAGGTTCAGCTAACCTCCTATGAAGTAGGCAAGCTACCATAAGGTGACACTGGTTCCCAGTCCTGAGGATGCCCCACATTACCCTGGCAATTTATGTACACTCTTCCAATCAGTATCATAAAAATCTATCTGTTTCACCAGGTGCTGCAAAATTTCATTTCACATCTACTTTATGTATACGCAGGCCATCTAGTACTGAACTGCAGCAGCTAAAAAAATATTAAATATGAAGTGACATTCATTTTGTCTACTCTCCATGGATTTACATTTCCATCGTGTTAAACATCAGAAGTGTGTTTAATGTGGTGGTCTTGAATTAATGTTAGTTTGAAATGTAGCAAGATGCTCATAAAATGATTTTTATAGTACTGTATTTAAGCTGATTGCATAAATGCCATTTGCGGGATCACAATAAAATTTACAAGTTTTACTGCTACTGCTATTCTCGCCAAATTCATGCGTGTGATTGGCTGATGCTCTGTACAATATAGGACGTGAATTCTCCGTGTAAACACAGCAACTGAAACTCTTAACGAGCAACACAATACCAGGTAAGTGATCTATATATATGGTATTTGCTTCACGTGAACATACCCAATTCTGTCTCCAGTTAAAAATACATTAACAGTCCCAAAATAGTGACTCCATTGCATTGCTTGTCGTGTTAATATGCAGAGGAAATATTATATTCTCTGAAGTGCTAAATAATCTGCAAAATCTGTCGCTCTTCTTCAACGTTTTGAATAGACTTGAATGGATTTTGCAGAAAATGGCTTCTTCAAAAGAAACTGAAGTGCAAACTGTGAAAAACAAAAATGAAACTAAAAACACCAAAAGGAATCAATGAGTTTCAGATTTGAACTCCTAGCGAGGCACCTTTGGCACTTAGAATCATGCCCCACAATTTTTGTTTGTTTGTTGTAATTCTCTTGAAAATACACAGCTGTTCTTTTTCATCAGTGAGGCAAATTTGGTCACAGATCAATAAATGTTTGAACAAACTGAATTAACATTCTTTAACTGATGATCTTTTAAGTGTGAGCTAATTACATAAATTCATAATGATTTCATTGTTAGTTAATGGCGAGCTGCAGGAATTCATGATATGTCCGGCATTAATTCATGCATTAAATCAACATGAATTAGTTAAGCATTGCTTAAGCATGTGATTTGTTCCCTTTTATCTGGCATAACTGCCAATTCTATCAGCCGACAGAGAAACTGCATCCTCCCATCCAGGCAAACTAAACCATAGACTTTAGTCTGGGGTCAGTGAGCAAGCCAGATGTCATCTTCGAGAACATCACTTAGAAATATTCAGAAAGGATGCTCCACAGGGGAGCAGAAAGCAATTTTAAATGCCCTTTCGATGTTCTGAGTTACAATATTCTGTTCAACTGGCTCGAGATTAGGTTGTTAAGAGATACGCTTCGATCTTTTAAACCTGTGGCTCGCAGTGCACACTCTGAAGGTTTTATGAAAGATGCCTCCCAGAAACATTGGGTTCTAGTCTAGGATTGCTGATTTAACCCCCCTTTGAATCTGCAAAAATATTCCCACAATCAGTTTCTTGCATGTTCATATTAACCCTTGTTAAATATTTGATCGACAAAAAAACTGAGTTTATGTTTTTTATTTATTTTTATTCCTTTTTGAATAGTATTAATGGTCAAAGTTTACCGCTTTACAGCAGGGTGGCCATCACCCAAATACGGCAAAAAACTTTTCTTCACCTTTGCTGCTTTCAAAGGTCAGAGTTAAACCGGTTTAATGTTGTTTGAGTCCTTCTCTGTGTGGCCCGGAATAAATGCCATTTTGAAGTGTGTGTTTTCTCGGCTGACAGAGAATAAAACCGTCCCTAAAATGGAACTTAAAGGATGGGATAAAATAATGAAGTGCCTACAAAAGGAAGAAAGCATTTTATACAGTATTCCCATTTCAATGAACTTTTAGTGGAGGATCCTTCTAAATGACTACACAAAAAAAACTAGAGCTGCGCTCACAAAGCACAAGTACCCCCGCCAATGTACTCAATGTTTTTGCCGGTATTAGATAGCAGCGCCTGTGTTTATGCAGTCCTGTAGTCTTTGCGCAACAATGTTTTTAATGCGTTTTTGAGCTTTTGCATGCCCTTAACCTTGACCTCCCAAAATCAAATTACCTCTTCCTTTAACATTCCACCAAATTTTAGGAAAAAAACCATCCATAACATTTTGCGTAATCCTGCTTAGAAACAAACCAACAAACCAACCAACAGACCAGCAGTAATGATCACTTTACCTCCTCCAACTTCGTTGGGCGGAGGTAATAAAGAAGATCAGCACCGTTGAGGCATAGATTGCAAACACTTGGTCACGTTATTGTCCTTTTCACATGAGCCCTAACTAGCTTTGAGCTTAGCTTTCTGGTGCTTGATACAGGCCCCCTGACTGGTGTTCATGTTCTCTTTAAACTCTTTACCTTCCGCTCAGTAGTTCCTGCGATACTTCGTAAGCTACGACTTTAATTCTAATTAGTCCAGTTTTGATATTTTAGGAGTATCGTTTTAATTTAAGACACTTAATCCTTTGAAAAAAAAAAAAAAAAGGGTGAATTTTTTATGAGCTTGACCACAAATTTTTGGAATGTTGTGTCGTTTTTATGAGAGCAGCCCACAGTGAAAACATAATAATTCAAGACTGTTTACATATTGAATCAAAACCCACAAAATCAAAAGACAGCCTCTCTCATTGTGGTTTAATGTCTGTCAACAGAAGGGCTCACCCAGCCGAGTAAATATCCATCCATTATCCAAATTGCTTATCAAGGTCATGGGAGTGCTGGAGCGTATCCCAGCCGAATGTGGATGAAAGGCCTAGACGTCTTGCGGATCCATCGCTGGGCTCACACAACATTTATTCACGCACTTGCTCCTATGGGCAATATGAAGTCTTCAATAGCCTAGGATGCATGTTTTTGGGCTGTGGGAAGACACCCCTGCAAACACAAGCATTTAATGCTAACACCCTGCAGAAATGTCCCAGGTGGGACTTGAACCCATAACCTCTCTGCTGTGAGGGAAAAGTGTAACCCACTGCTCCATGTGTACAAATAGTCCCACTAACCAACAGTTTGGTAATATAATAGGAGCATGAATTGCAGCCTGTGGCATATAAAGGGATAAAAAAGGGATAAAAATGTGCACAAGCTCCCTCTGAACTCTTAGTCTATAGTCGCAGTCTATAACCCTGGCAGCAAGGACTTATATAATCTAAATCAAACGTTTTAAAGGGCCAGCTAGTGCAAAGGTAAAAACATTAGAAACTCACTTTAATAATATGGTACGATTGATTTTTTGAGGTTTCACTCCTTTTATTACTATATATGTGCATCATTTTGAATCATTCCTCTGATCCGGGCCCTCTCAGTGAACACTGCAAAGCCTGAATCATGAAATAATAGCCAGAAAACCCTAAATGTTTGAAATTGAAGTATATGCTGGACCTTTACAAATAATCAAAAAAAGGAATTTGAAAAAATAATTTGCATGTAGAACTGTATGAAATTAATCTTGTATATTTGATATTTTTATACATTGCGGTTAAGTTTCAAAAACTGGGTTTCATTTCAACAAAATGGCGACGCGTTAATAAAACTGGGCTCATTGAATCCACGAGTATCAGTTTTCCAGTCATTCTCTATAAAATTACAGGACTGATTAGGGACCCTAGTATGTGGAAATAGTCAAATACATTAGGCAAAAATTATACATTGATACTGCATGCAAAAAACTGCATTATTTGCTCAAAACTGTGTGTGATTATCATATCACAAGATTGCTTAGCCGGTAATATGTTAAGTTTATTTAACCCATTTATGCCTGAATTTTTTTTTTTACTTTTTTATGTTATTATACTTCAAAATACCACTCTAATAGTCATTCATACAGGACACTTTTTCTAACCGTCCTCATGTGAGGACGCTAGGCATAAATGGGTTAAGTTTGCCTTCCTGAGTAGCTGTTCCTCAGCTCGCAGCTCAGCAACCCTCCTCCACCCCAGCTTCACCTGTCTTTTAGTGCATGCATTGATTATGTTCTCTTGTGACTAAATTACTGTTCAGAAAACAATAGGTGCATTCACACTGCAAAAAATTTAAAAATAAAAAAATTTCACCCTGCTGTTCACACTGGCACAAAAACTCATGTAGTTACCTCTTGGAAAAAATTACAAAGTTTCAGGAAGTAGTGCTCATCCCCCATGTGTACCATTCAAGCATTCCCAGCACGCTGAGTAACACAAGTCACATGAGTAACTTGTGTTTGATAGCAGCTCCCTGGGATGGGCTTGGATGGGCTGGGATCTCTCAGAACAGAGCCATGTCGCCAAACCCAATGTATGCTAATATGCCGGTGTGCTTTCAGTAAATGTTCTCTTTTTGACAAAGTGGTCCTATCAGAAGAGAGCATGTCTGTAAGGAGGAGACTAGTAGGTATGTGTATACTATAGGTATTTAGGTGTATCTATCTCTGCCATCTAGTTCCTTTTTGGCAAGTCGCCTACTCACTCCAAGGTAAACTTTGAGAGTGGGCACTGCCCTATGTGTCCTGTACCCCAGAGTGATTTCCCAGAATTCTTCCCAGACCTGCCCCATATGGCTTGATCTTCCCCTATTCATCCAGTTCGCCTGAGTGGGATTTATTCCTTCAGTCCTGTGAAAATGTGTTTTTCTTTCCCAGTTTCTGCCCATTGTGGCTTGCAATTTTAATTAAAAATCCATTTCGGCTTTTTCTGTGGATCTGTGCCTCATCCTTCCGTGATTCTCATGAGGCAAAGTTGTCAAAATTCTTTGTTCAGGAATTGGAAGGTCCCTAAGGACCTGATTGTGACACAGCATCATGTTCCAATTAAAATAATGTTTTCCAGTTTTAATCCCAGAAAGAATTCGGAAATAAACAAGAAATCTGATTAGTTCTCCAGTCTTCAACGCAACACAAGGTTATTCCTTCATAAACAGCTGAGTTTTAGGATCTATCCACATGTAGCACTGGAAAACAAGGTTTCAAAGAATAACCTTCACTGGAATAGTGTAAAAAATCAGACAAATACAAAAAAAAATTGAAATTTAGCTTCAATCTGACCTCATCATTCATAAATGTCACAACAAAACTGAGTTTCTTGATGCTTGCCTGAAAGTCCAGGAATCAAAAATCTTTAAAAAATATTCAGGAACGAGAGTAGCATCTTCAAACAGTATAAAAGTATAAAAAAGTTTGAAAAACAAAACCTATTGTAAACAATGCCTTAAACAATAAACAGGATGAAAGGTAGTTTTAACATTGATCAAAAGAACCTTGGGAGTACAAAATAGCGTGTAATTTATAAACAAGAGGAAAGTTGTTTTTTCACCTCCTTCTCTCAGTTGAACTCCTGTGTCATTGGTGGAAACACCATGTCCCACACAGCATCCTTTCACTAAAAACATTTCATCTGGGCCTCCTGCTGAGAAGGGATATATTTGCCTGCGTCTGCAGACGAATTGTATCCATTTTCTTCTCACAATCGGATCCTTCAGAAACTTAAACCTTCTAAAACTGCACAAACGACATATTCTGACAACTTTGTAGGTTAGGGGCACCAGAAATGCAATATCGCCCTTGTCGCCGCTTATTTTTTTTACCATCTGCAACACTGCAGTGGCACCGCTATGACGTCAGCGGTTATTGTTATGTAATATTTGGCTGTGCAATTCAAATGTCATTTTTTGACAGTCTGAAAACACAGGAAGATAAGAATTAACGTCTTGAAATTACAGGGTGAAGATTTTTCATTTGTTTGAACATAACGTGTAGATCATTAAATGAGTTGTGTATAGTACTCAGACTGGATTCTTTACTTAATCTGGATGGTATATCACGTTACCTGAGTTTCTCAACATGCAAATCCATAATAGAATGCTGAAACAGGCCATACTCTATTTCCACACTCACCTCCTCCATCCCTTTAAAACTGTTTTAGTGACATATTTATTTATTTATTTACTTATTTGCTTTTTTATTACCACTAAGAAATGCAATAAGGCTGTCTCTCAGGTTGTCATATCACTGAAATACTGTAGTGCTTGCCAACTGCAATCAGGACTATCCTAGATGGAAAACAAGTGTTCGGCCATAAACTCATATTCCCCCTCTATCCAATCACACCGTCTTGAGCGATTATAATGATTAGCTTAATTAGCTTAATTAACTAAACTTTACAAAAGAACACAGCCATATGGCGCAGCAAAACAAAGATGGAAGCCGATTGAAGTTAAAATAATGCAGTTTTAATTAACTCAACCTCTAGGCATCAGCGTTTTCAAATTTATCCAAGCCGATAATTAAAAATGTCTCTTGCCCAAGCAATGTTTCTTCTCTCAACTAATTAAATCTGGAAATGAATTTGCAACATGAAACTCCAAATATTAATTTCTACAAGAAGATGCAGTTAGTTTCTAATGAAATTAATTTGCTACTCTAGATCTTCAATCAGATGCCAGACACGACCCATGAACATGGACCCAGTGTAATCTGGCAGTAAGCAAAGAGCCCAAGGGAAGGAATTAACAATTGTAATGAACACCATTTAGCCGTGTGTCCTGTGCAACATGCTGAATGAACAGGAAGGTCTATTTATGCCAAGGGCTTCCTCATTTCAGCCCTGGAACGAGGTAGCAGCTTGTTACAATAGTTGGACATTAACCTACGTCGCTGAACGATTGATCACTTTATTGCCACGCCAGTCTTCAATGGCTGAGTAGCAGAGGTGTATAACCCAGGGGTCAGAAAGTAAAAATCCTACCATGTTTTCATTCCACCCGTAAACTCCTGTCAGCAGATTACACTTGTTAGTTTTACCTCCCAGCTGAAGAATAGGGCCAACTGACAGGTCTTTTGTGGCTGGAACAATATCCTGGGATGGACTTTTACTTTCTGAACCTGGGTTATACACCTTTGTTGAGTAGAAATCCTTGCAGCATTACTCGCAGAAAGACATTCAACACAGCATAAATCATAGCCAATAACACAACTGCCCAGCAAACCAGAAGGATGGATAAGTACACAAATAAAAAAGTACCAATACATTCATAAAACGATACGTAAACAAGAACGTGCATACATCCATTGGGTTGAGAACAAAAGGAGTGAAAAGAAATCCTAACTGTAGAGGGTTAAAAACAAACTGAAATTGCATTTTACAATGGCTCAGGAGCCTGATGCAGGGAGAGTTTCTACATTGCATACTGTGCAAGCTCTTTGAGGACATTGGAAGCAGGGTGTGAGTTGTCACTGCAGATCTCACGTTCCGTCCTCTCAGTTTTGGAGGCATTCGAGGACGCAATGAAGCGGAGCGCTCGGCCAATTATCGTGGACACTGCCCGTACCACACTCCCCAGATGCTCCCTCTTGTTAGCTGTTGTGCCGGGACGCCACACAGTAAATGCACAAGGGAAGGACATGCTCGACGACAGCTCTACAGAGAAGAGCCCAAGGTTCCCTGGAGATCCCAAACTTCTTAAGTTGTCTCACAAAAAAATGAGCTACTGATGTGCCCCCTTTAATATGACACAGGTGTTGTCCTCCTACTTCAATGTGTCATTGCTTGTAGTCCCCAAAAACTTAAGAGCTGTCATCTGTACTGTTTGACTGCATATGGTCAGAGTTGGAGGGTAATTGGGGGTGCAGGGCACATAGGACGATGCCCGTACTTGAACTCTAGCTTGGAGGGATTGGCTGGCAGGGTTGGGTTCAATTACTCTTTTTCAATTACAATTACAGTAATTGCAATTTGATTTAAATTGAATTTTTTAATCGAAAAGTAATTGTAATTGAACTTTCTGTCTAGAAAGTAATTGTAATTGTAATTGAACTTTCTGTCCAGAAAGTAATTGTAATTGTAATTGTAATTGAACTTTCTGTTAAGAAAGTAATTGTAATTGAAAAAAGTAATTGAAGACACCCCTGTCAGCTGACTCACCAAATAGGAGCTGGATAGCACAGGGAATTATCCCTAATGAAATGGCAATTAATAGATCTTGAAAACTGAGAATGGGGGGTTTGGAGCTCTTTGGCCAACTAGCTTACAAGACAATGAGGAGAAACTATCCACCCAAAATGAATGTAGACCAGAAGGAACAGATTAAGTTTTTCATTTGAGTCTCATCAGACCAGTAGCATTTTGTTTATCACTTCAACAAATGTAACAAATATTAAACCTGCATCTTGTTATTCCTCAGGCCGCCTTTGTCTTACATTGTGTTTGAAGATATGAAGCAATGACAAGTATGGAAAAAATAGAAAAATCATGAAGGGGCAATTTCTTTCATGGCACTATGTCTACATTCTGTTTTTCCTGACAGAACCACTATTTGATTCAAAAAATATTGCAACGCAACTCTGTCTCGACTGAACCAAAAAAGTAAGCAGACAAGGTAAACTGAATGAATGCTGTTTTCTCAAATAAGAAAATGAGGAATTACTAACGAAATGTTTATAGCATTTTGCTTTTAGGCTGATAAAATGAAAGTGCTCTTTGTCAATTTAAAGGCATTAAACAAGCCTTTTTTATGCATTTGTGGGATATTCTCCATTTATAATGATTTAAAATGCATCAGTTTGCGGATAATTTTCTTATGAATTGAGTTCTCCTCATTTTCGACACCGTAACATTCATCTGAGTTACTTAACAGCACTTTCAAGAATGCCGTCTCATAACATTTTGGCGACAAAATGTGAAATTTACTATATTTTCAGGGATAATGTTAAAATAATGGTTTGTGTATCCCCATAACAAATAGCACACAGAACAAAAATGTCTGAAATGCCGTGATAAGTTTTGCTCCTGAATAACAAGAGAAGATGAAGAGGTAACAATGAGAAATATTTACCCTGACGAGCAGCGCTCAGGAACATTCTTCCTCTATTGCATTACCACCGCATCAATAAATGTGAAATCTTCAGTCCCTGCAGTAAGTGTGGCATTATGGGTAGTTAATTTTTAAAACTGACTCTGGTGCTGGAACAGAAATGGGAAGTGTGGCTTTCATTATAATGGCACTTTAATGTTCCATTTAAATACAGACAGGCTGGAGAGAAGATTTGCATTTCTTCCCTGATTCAGTCTCTTTCTGATCCTCAAAGACCAACATGTCGTGGCTTGAGCTGACATAACTAAGGGAATTCCCAAAACCATTCGCACAACCGCTGTTTACTCCTTTAAATTTTATGCACCTGCACTCACACATATACACACTGTAAAAAATTAAAAGTTGAATTAACTTTAAAAGCTAAGGCAACCAGCTGCAAAGCACTTTTGAGCTTACGCGACTTCAGTCCCACTCATTCTTGAGAGTACTGGGAACTTGAAGTTGAGCCCACTCAAAGGAGCTGATTGCAGCTGATTACTTACTTTTCAGTTCAGTCAAGTTTTTAGTTTTTACAGTTCTCACTCTTGCGCAAATCTTTGAAAATACTTTTGACATTCTTTTCAGGCGAACCTTCGAATAAAGTGACTTCAGGATAAATAAAAAAAATTGTCAAGACTTAAACTCCACCTTTGCTTACAGAGAAATGTAAGACCCCAATACTGAAAAACATGTTCACAACATGGACAACGCAAATTAAATCAAAACAAACTGATCTGAAGTTGATTTACGTAACGCTCGAATGCAAACAGAACAGCAACACCTTATGTGATGTTTTAAAATGTGAATTCAACTGCTTTTTTGAAAATATACTAATGTGAAGACTGCATAAAATGAAAGGGACTGTGCTGGGTTTTTAAAAAATTGACACTGTTGACTGTTTACCACTGTGTGACATCAGCATGTCTTTTAGTTACACTGATTCAGCGTTTGGGCCCTAACCACACCAGTTGGTCATGTCTAGTGAACGTAATCAATTACATCTTCAGCCGTTCAGTTGTATAGGGCCTTCATTGCCATGTTTTTGTTATGATGGGTCATACTTTCTCTGTCAGAGAGTGAGAGATCAAGACTCTGGCCAGTGTAGCAGATCAGTTGAGCACCCGCACTGCCTGCTTACACAGCCATGCACTCGTAATTCATTCCAAATGTGCAATAATGCCAACTGTTTGTTCCTTGCCTGGGTGCATGGGATGCAAAAAGACCAAATCAAGTGGCATAATTTCTGACTCTCTACCTGCAAATACAGTATGAGTGACAGATCGACGAAAAGCAATTGCAACCCAGATATATAAAACCATGCTGGCAAGTTAGTGTATAAATGTAAGAGTTTGCAGTGAGCATTTCTGTCTGGAAGACTACAAGGGAAATCTCCTTTTGGAGATATTGGGCTGTCTCAGAGATGAATTCAGAGCAATGCTGCCATGCAGTCAATTTTCCTGTTGCATGTCCCAAGCAATTCATGTTTATGAAGACTCTTGCCTTTTGCCTTCAAAAACTCAGAAGAAGAGAGGACAACCAACTGAGCTGAAGGTGAGTATGATAACCAGGTGGCTGTTTTCTTTCATGTTAACGCAATGATCACAAAACAGCTTGTTACTGAACCCGTAACTGACAAAATCCTCCATTTGCTAGCTAGCTTCAGCCAACTCACATTACAACTGTAAGCTAATTTTATCATTGCTTGACCGAAATGAAGCTGACTGTGCCAAAACTGTTGGGTTACGTTGCCAACTTGGCAAGCAAAATTTGCTAGTTAGCTTGCTCCTATTCGCTATGGCAAAAAGATAACGAAAACCTTAGCTAGCTGATTAAAAGATAACATAAGACCGCCAATTCCTCTGTTGGCTGATTTGCAATACGAATGAAGATAACAAGGGCGGCTTTGTTATTGAGTGCACTGTTAAAAAAAAAAAAAAAAAAAGTCTCAGCTGAAAAAAAGTGCCTAGGCTGCCTTCAAATTTTAAGCTCATTGAACTTGAGATGATAAGTTGAGGTAATACTCAACATATAATCTTAAATTCAGTCAACTTGAAATTTTAAGGCAGCCTGGACACTAACTATTTTCACTTGAGACAACTTTTTTTTTTTTTTTTTTTTTTAGTGTGGCATCTACACTTCCTAGCTAGGCAGAGGTGGAGTCTAAAATATCCATGCTGCTGTGCTGGAGGAGGAAGTATTCCATATTTTGCATCTATTGGACTAATTTACTCTCAGTCTTACCAGAATCTTGAGAGAAATTTAAAGGGACATGACATGCAAGGACAGCGAATGGTCAGACTTGGCTCAACTTTCTGTATTATGTCTATTTTCTGGAGAGCTCAGAAGTCATGGAAAAACACAAACATTGAAATTTGAAAGGGACCTCTATTTGATAACACTGTATGTGAGGTACCGTTCAGGAACCACTCGGGAGACTGCGTAATCCAAAAACATATGCCTTTATTGGGGTCCGAGTCAAAGCCAGAAAACACAGGAATTGCCAAGCCACAGTACGAAACCCAAAAACAGTATCGACTAGACTGGCCGGGGTCAGAACCAGTAAGACAGATGGGCAGAGGTACAAAAACGATGGGCAAAAAGTCGTAGTCGATGGGCAAAGCCAATGGTCATACACAGGGCATCCAAACACAAAACTCGTGGTCATACAAAAATTGGTCGAAATCCAGAAAGACAAAAACAGTACAAAAAGGGCAATGGCAAGAATCAGGGTCGGACTATCCAGTAGAAGAAAAACAATAATCAATGGCGTACGAGTAGCTCTGCACAAAGAAGTATTTATCAACGTTCTGACAAGAGCAGTGAGTGAAAAGACTCCTAATATACACATAGGAAAGGTCACATGCTATACAGGGATCAGCTTTGGGGAATGAGACTAATTACATCGGGAGAATCACATGAGGGAAACCCTAACCACGAAAATTGGCGAGAGACAAAATACGAGCGAGAATCACACAGACAGCCCATGACATTTAAACAGCTCCGGTCCAGGAGTTCTACGTGCACATATAACAATAGCAGGAAAGTAATTAAGCACGTGCGAGAGATTCTCGCTGAAACTCAGGGAGAGTAAAGCGAAAGACAAGGGGCGGAGAATAGAACAGGGCGATTGCGGAGAGGTAATTAGTCTATTAGTAGCGGTGCAGCTTTACAACTTAAACTAGAGTGCTCATTAGTAATTTAGTAATCGGATATATATACATGGTTAGTTGTGTCAGTAGACTATAATACAAAATACAAATGTTAGTCTTGTTAGTAATCAGAATAGAAGGGTGAAGGGAGAAAAAGAGATACGAAGGAATGCTTTAAACACCAGACTTCATTTAAATCACCCTAAGTCAGTGAGCACGCAGACAGGGAAGACGGACTGAACCAACTAGATCACAAGACAGGGGAGACAAGTGCAATGGAACTGAGACGTGGAATGTCTCCTGAAAATTACAATAATCAAAAAGAATAAATAAAAGACAATAATCATGAACACAAAACCAGCACATAAACATGACCAAAAACAAGAACCATGACAGTGTATTTATATCAATATGAAATGGGAGATCTTGATAGTTCACTGACAACACTAGAATTTCTCATGAATATTTTGTCACTCCCTAAGCAACATCTCACTTCTGTAGTCACATTTATCTGAGTATGGACGGCTTTACATTATTTACATTTACATTATTATGCAGTTTTTATTGATCAGTACACTACAGGCCAAAAGTTTGGGGCCACCCTCAGATTTTTAATGGTGTACCAAGTTCAATGTGACCCCTTGGTTTTGGGGAAGGCATTTATACAGCATGCCTTCTTGTTACATAAAATTGTTTAAGTCCTAGTGACATTACAAACACAAAGGCAATGGAATTGTAAAACATTGTGGTCAGTGATCAAGGCAGCATTAAAATGTGGTCAGAGGTCTGGAATTCACCCAAAAGCTATTGGCTTCCTATATTTTATGCACTTAAGTCATTTCTTGTGCAAAAAAAAAGAAAGAACAGTTGATGTGTGATTTTATTTTATATATAATAATATATAATTTATATATAATATTTTATATATTTTTTTTTAAATCTGAGGGTGGACGCAAACTTTTGGCAGTAGTGTATATCTGATTCCAGGCCCAGCACTAGAACAGGGAATTGGGGGGGGGCGCAGACATGTCCCTTTATAACAATTAGTATAGTCCTGGCTAGTTCTCAATCATTTTCCTTTATTGAAGTGTTTTACAATTATCATAATTGTCAACTGAAGACACAGTTTGTTGACGTTGATTTAAATTAAGCAAATACGCATCCAGATGAATGACTGAGGTCTTACCTAATCGGGGAGAACAAGTAACACCTGTTAAGTGCGGAGCGCTCTCGGAGCGAACCTTTTGTTAATCATGAAAATGACTGAGAACAGATCAGGACTAACAATTGTTTAAAACGGATGTTTTGTCCACCCAAATTCTCAGTTATACTGAATTTAGCCCATGATTTCATTGCTGTTAGATCGCATATGGAGAGAAACCGTGTCTTCAGTTGCCAATTACAATAATTGGAAAACGCGTCAATAAAGGAAAATGATTGAAAACTAGCCAGGTCTATCCTAATTGTCATAAAGGGACACGTTTGTACCCCCCCAATTCCCTGTTCTAGCGCGGGGCCTGTCTGATTCCATGTTAGCTTCTGCAGCCAGATATGCCTGGCTGGTAGCAGATCAGGTTTACTGGAGAGATATGATTCATGCAACATCTATACCACCGTATCAGGCTTAGAAATAGCTCTGGGGCTCCACAACCTCATGAATATTCAACACGCCGTATCCCCAGTGCATTGACAATTACGGCATCATCTAAGGTTACTGCTTATCTACAAAAGGATTTAAAATAATTTTGTATGGAATAGCGGGTCAAAATTACTCCACAGCAATGTAGAGGACCCATTTCCAGTTATTGTGAATGTTTTATTGCAGTCATTGTCACCAAGGATGGCACAACCAGTTATTAGGTTCAGGGAGGCAATTTTTTTTTCACATTTGTGATATGGGTTTTGAATATCTCTTTACCTTCAATAAATGAAATGATCATTTGAAAGCATTTGAAAATGGTATTTTGTGTTTACTCAGTTTTACTCAAGTCTTATATTAAAATTTGTTGGATGATCTAGTACGTGTAAATATGACAAATAAACAAGAATAGAGGAAATTGTAGGATGGGGGCAAAAACTTATTCACAACACTATATATGATTGCAATGGAAAGCATCCTCAAAACCAGCTTCAGACATGCACTTGTTAGATCTTTGCAACACAGCTATACACAACTGTCAGGCACACATTAACCATTAGCCTAACTCAGGGGTGTCCAATCTTATCCAGAAAGGGCCGGTGTGGGTGCTGGTTTTTGTTAGAGCCCAACACTAACGCACTTGATTCTACCCATCAAGGTCCTGATTGAAACCCCCGATTAGTTAATTAGTGGAATCAGGTGCAGTAGCACTGCTGGTTAGGACAAAAACCAGCACCCACACCGGCCCTTTACGGATAAGATTGGACACCCCTGGCCTAACTCATGCATTTCTATTCACTGATGCATCATACTTGGCATCATGCAAAGCATATCAATATAGAAACATGTGGAGCCATGGTACAGCAGAGATTTTGTTCAGGGTCAGATTTGAGTGTTATAAGCAATTTCAGTTCTCCGTATCTAACATTTTAAGGAAAGGCACACCCTTCTTTAATAAGGAAAAAGAGAGGCAGCAAACATTAAAGGAATTTACATTACAGCACTGAACTGAATTCCATTGACGATTCATAGATTCACCATCTGTTTATGCATACCCCATTATGAGTCCATAATCCTTGAACTCACTGTACCCTGAAGCATTAGATAGGGCCAGGGTTTCATTCTCAATGAATTTCTTGACAGCTCTTAAATGTCAGACTGTGTTATAAACCATTTGCGAGAAGCATCACATATAATGGCTCTGATCTGCGCAGCACTAAGTACCTGCTCCTAAAGAGGCATCGGATGGGACTATGAGTACTTACTGTATATCCAGCATTCAAATGCATCTGATTGACTGCTTTTAGAAATTAAACTCTCTCTTGACTCAGTTCTAAGCTTTTCTTTAATATTTACAAAAAAAATGTTCTTTTATCTTTCCTTCATCACAGCCATTTATTGTAGAAAAATGCCTCCAGCATCAATTCATAGAGAGTAGTATGTCATCTTATGTGCAGACTAGAGTTCTGTAACTTCCAATAAAAACACCTGACTTCAAGTTAAAAGAAAACAGAACATAGATCTCTGTGCCAATGGAGAAATTGACACTCCTTTCATATTTTTGAACTACTTGAAATGGCTTTCTACTCCGGACTTGCATTGGAGTACAAGTGCATGTGACCCATAAACAATTATCCAGAAAGATGGGTAAGTGGTCAGAATGTGGACTTAGGCACTTCATACAGCAACAGCTTTTATTCCCTTTTCCTCAAGTAGCCTGAATCTTTGAAAAAGGAACATCTTTCACTTTCTCTGCAATTTAACTTGAAACCTTTTTGATGTACATTTACTATCCATGAAAGGTAATTACGATGTTTCATGTTTTAAATAGAATGCTGGATGCGTTTCCTGAAGTTAATTTATGATTAATTAAATATTGTATTTTTAGACCTCCACAGGGAGCAAAGTGCACGAAAATTATTTACCAGATGCGCTACAAGCCCGCAATATTAAAAATGGAGGACAAGGTAGCTGCTCGACAGCAGAGACAATGAGGCTAAACAGTAGAACTCCTTACCTGGACCACTTCACTGGGACTGGCCCAAAATGAGGACAGACGGAGCACTCAGAGCTCGGAAAAAAGAAACCGTAATGGACAGGGGAAGACTGACATTTCGACATCAACTAAGTCATCCTCAGAGTCAGAGGGAAAAGTGAAAAGACTGCGGAAGACGTCGCTGATGTTGAAACATCAATCTCCCCGGGTTCAGTAAAGTGTTTTTCCTCCGAGCTCTAAGTGCTCCAGTGTTCCTGATTTCAGGCCAATCCCAGTGAAATGGCCTGGGTGAGGAGTTCTGCTATTAAGCTTTAAAATGATGGCTTGGGCACTGATTGTGCCGAACTCCCTCCTCCAGCATTGCCCACTTTGCCATTCAGCAGACATTATTTATTTGCAAAGATATGCTTCAGAAGTTTTAAAGGATGGGAGAACAAGTTGAAAAATGTATTGTAATGTGTGAAAAATAGCATAAATTGTGATGCAGGTGCTTTCTATCATTCATGTTGGAATGTAGAACAGTTTTTAGTAAACTTTAAAAAAAAAACCTCTTGGTACTAACAAAATTTTCAATTCAGTTTATAGTATCACATGAATGATGAATAAAGAAGTCGACAGAGAAAAAAAAAGGGGATAGTATTTTAATCTTAATTTTTATTAATTAAATACACCATACTGGAGCAAATGTCTCAGAAAATATCACAAATAGATTAATTTCATTCAGCATTTACAGGTTGGTGAAAATCTCTATTATGTTTTGAGCATTTTTTTTTCTTTGCATCATTTGTGATGGTTGGAGGATTTAGGATGAAAGAGGGAGGGTTTTAGAGAAACAAACATCTGGAGAGGAGTGCAGCCACATTGGGACAAAACACTTACATGCATACATATATGGCATTATACACATACACAAAGTGTTCATGATTCGTTTTCCACAAAAACGGATCTCCTTTTATCCCACTTGTTTGTCCCCAAAGTAAAACATGTTCCCTTTACAAGACATAAAAATATATAAAAAGGAAATTACTGGTCGTAAAGAAAAGAAATCAGGGGTGGGGTTCAAAAAGGTGACGACAGAAAATGCTGTCAGTTCCCCCACAAATGGTAAATGAGGGAACGATGCAGATCTGAAAAGCTGCTCGGCATTGGTGTCATTCGTCTTTTTTCCCCTTTTCTCTCGTTACGAGAAATGTCCTCAGATTCGCATCCTGTCATGTCTCATTTTTCTGATCTGCCTCCCGCTAATCCAGGTTCGCCGAGTCCTCAGAGTCGCATCGCAGTCGCGCGATGTAATGGGGGGTTGGGCGGATTTGGGGGGGCCCGGCGCTGAGGTCATGGCGGTGCGATGGGGGGGGGTAAGGGGTGGGGCGGGAGTGAAGGCACGCCTCCAACTCGTCCGAACACCTTCCTTCTAACACACCTGCAAAAGATCGAGGGGAAGGAGAATCATTGAAGACAAGGGAGAAGTGATTCAAAGCAGGACTGAGAAAGCTAAAGTACTATTGCGCCAACTTGAGTGATTCCCAGGAGTGCTCAGGTACATTTGCTTGACAGGAGGGGGCCAAAACAAAGGATGTCTGGCATTACAATTGTGAAACCTGTTAAAAGTCAGGTCCAGTGATTAGACAATGCAAAGAACGAATATCAGTGGTTACGAGGGTGTTTTTACGTGGTTGCTAGGGTATGTAGGGTGGTTGCTAGGGTGTCTCTGGGTGACAGGTAGGTTGTACAGGGTGGTTAGCAGAGTGTTTCTGAATTGAAGCTAGGGTCTTAATAGGTGGTTTCTGGAGCGTACAGAGTGGTTACTAAGGTGTTTTTTTGGCAGTTGCTAAGTTGCGCAGGGTGGTTGCTAGAGTGTATCTACATGGCTGCAAGGGTGTGTATGTGTGGTTGCTAGGATGTTTCTACATGACTGTTAGGGTGTCCAGTATGGTTGCTGGGGCGTGTATGGTGTTTGGTTGGGTCTTTCTAAATGGTTGGTAGGGCGTGGTTGCTAGGGCTTTTTCAGTTGTTGCTAGGGTGTTTCTAGGTGGTTGCTAGGGTAAAGAGAGTGGTTGCTATGATGTTTTTGGTTGGTTTTATTCATTGCTAGAGTCGTTAAACGCAGGTGTGTGTGCATGTGGGTGCGTAGATACATGCATTAGAAGCAGGTGTCTGTGTGTGAACCATGGGGATACATGCAACTGCACCAAAAGTAGCATCAGAGTGTGTGCAGACCATAAGAACACTTTTCATAGTCATAACAGTCTCCTCAGTGCTTTAAGCTTGTCAAGTCTATAGGGCAGCTGTATTATGACATCACAGAGGTCCTGCAGATCTAATATTCCACCTTTCTTTTCTCATGGCAAAATTTTCCACAGTTGTGATTTTTGCTGGAACAGTTCAGTGTACCTCTACCAAAAGGAATAGCAGACTTTTTCTGGTCAATGGGAATGTTTTGATGTAGTTTTTCCATAAGTGCTGGCAATGCTATGGGGTTACTTGAATGGCATAAAAACATTCGAAAGGAGAATAAGTTTTAAAATAATGAAAAAATAAATTTAATTAAAAAAAATTATTATTAATAATAATAATAAGTCTGGAGAATCTTAATCAGGATGCCCTGTACTTGTAGCACATTAGAGACACAGAATTAAACACTTTGTTTTTTCCACAGCTGACGATTCAAGTAGCTAATGGGGATAATGGCTTGAAGGGATCCCACTCCTGCAAATGTGACATTATTTTCTCTTTATTTCCTTTTGCCTGTGAAGGAAAGTAGGATAAGCCAAATTGCTCAGTTGAGTTTTTAATACACATTAATGAGGGGTCATTTGGATGTACAATAATTCAACACATAACTGCCATAGTGATTTTATTCCCGTATACTGCAGCTAGATGGCTAGCTAGTTATTTATACTCAGTTATCTGCCAAGTTTAGGAAGCTAGTCAACCCTAACTGTAGTTATTATACTGAATAAATAAGTGTATATTAGAAATTTGAGCGTCTCGTCCACTAAGGAGATTTTTACCCCCATGAATTATTCCAGTAGTGTTGCAGTAAACAAATCATCCCGGGCCAATGAGCTGTACTATAATACAGCACGCATGAACCTTATTCTAAGCATGTCAACTTATATCTATCTTGACTTATATTACCGTTAGTTTACCAGAAACTTTTCTATTTGAATGCTTTAGATTTATAACTGTTATGGACATTTTCAGCACCATAGAGGAGGCTATCTTGGCTACATGCTAGTGATTCTTACGGTTTACGATAGGTGTTATTAAATGAAGCAAGTAATGGCAAACCAAAGAACGTCTTTCTGTATTGTTAAATTATGCATTTTTTTGGGGGGGCCATAGTTGTGTTAAAATGGCACAACCTAATCTCATAAAAATGCTACTGAATCTCAGAAAGGAAACTTTGCTAGGCTAACCCAACAGGCCTGCGTCCAAAGTTGGAAGGTTGGATTCACACCCACACCCATCCTATTAGTGTTGCTCAATAATAGAGCGCAACCATGTCTGAATAGTTTCTTTGCATGAACAACTTCCCAATCTTAGATATGTTTTCATCTCGTTTGTTTGTCACGGAGAGGGGGTTGGGTTCCAGGGGAGGCTGCATAGCGCTAAGCAGCAAATATTCATTATTTTTCTGTTGCTCATTTATTGTATTGTATTGATATATAAATCATTTTGTAAAGGTCATGTTGTTTTAAAAAACGAAAGAATGTTATTAACCATTTTTCTATAACTAGGATCCCCTCGAAAATGAGATGGTACATCTCAAGGGATTTTATTCTAATAAAATAAATGCGAGATAACAATCTAACAGGATATTTATTGCAAGAGAGGCCTCGGAAAACTGCAACGGGAACGTAAAAATAACGTTTTTGCTCAGAACTCAGTGAGAAGTTTTTGTCTGAGCGCGCCGAAGGAGAATTACATGAGCAGAGACATGAGCCCATTTCTTCTCCTTAAAGACTTCATTGACATGGCAAATAAGCAGAGAATTTCAAAATCGAGAACTCAAAAGTTTTATTTAATTATTTTGCAATCAATGAAGAGAAATGACATCACTTATTGTCAGCTATTTACACCTTGCTTCACATATTGATCAACATGCCCGCAAAATCATTTGCCATCTCATCTCTTTTGAAATTGTGTTTAATGCGCGATTATAAAGTCGCTCTCAATTCCTTGAAATTTTGTAAAAACTGCAGTGAAACCTACTCCAAGGTATTACATTTCTATGAAGTCGAATAGAAGGTGAGGAACCATTAAAGTCCTGAGCAATTTCAATCATCCCTCCCAACATCCTGATAAGCCTTCTACCCTCTTGTTTTCACATTCTGAGGGAGTCAGCTTCCCCCTTTCCTCAAATTACTAAGAGGGCTGTGGTCTATTGGTAATTGCAAACCCCCACTTTCAGACTAATTAAAGCGAGTGAAGCAAAGAGGTTTGATTCCCAGGGGTTGGAGCTCAGTGTGAAAAAGGTAATTTGTCTGCTCTAAACAAAGAGATTACAGAACAGCCAAAGAGCCGACTTAATAAATAAGCATCAAATGTCCTCAGCTCCGGACACGGACAATACCAATTATGTCACCGTGAAATCGCACATAAAGTAAAAAATGAGTGAAGTAACACTACTCATATTTGTATTAGTGGAATTGCTTCATTTTTCGCCTCCACCCCGTTGCTCGCCATTTTTCTCTTTTTACCTCTGTCAATGTTATGAATTTTTCAGCATTGCCATAACACTGGCGCGGTAAGTAATACGTGGAATTTATGACTTCCACTCTGTCAGTCTGATATGGATGATTGTCTTCCATTAAACGTTACATAACGGATCCTTATGTGCGAGAATGCTGCCCGAAATTGCACGTCTTCACACTTCGTCTTTTCGACACGGCATCCTCTTAGAAAAGGCATTGAACAACTTTATTTTAGACGTTGGAATTCAAAACACTCCTTCTTCGTTTTTTTGGGGGGGGGTTTTTGCAGCAGGAGGTGACTGCATTTATTAAAGAATCCTCCCTCTGCTCTAATTAAAGCACTGAGCCCAATATTCAGATCGCATTTAACATAAATAATTAATCTGTTTTCACTACAATTGATGTTGGCACATAAATAAACAATGAGGCCACATATTTACCAGGCAAACCACTGTGAGAGCGGCAGCAGCTTAAACAGACATTTTAAATTAAGCTTGATAATGCAAAGGCTTTCAATTTGAATGTTAGGTACTCTTTGCTCTGACTGGTAAATTGACTAGGCCTTAAAAGCCTCTAATGGCACAGAAAGCCTAATGGAACTCTTTTCTGCATCCTGCAACCCAACACACACTAAAATACACCCTGCATAACACATTTAGTCAATACAGAACTGCAAAATGTTATAAGGCATGTCCAAAACACTTTCAGCACAGTCCGTTTTGCATTTGCACAGCATGTAATATAATTCTGCAAAATGTTTAGTTTGCTGGCCAGCCTCCAAAACTACAAACACATTCTTTTAATGGTGAAAATGAGATTTAAAAAATTATTAAAAGAAGTCTGAAATCTTAAATCAAAATAGCAACTGCAACTGAGCAAAGCTTAAGGCTTTCAAATTAGCCTTGACTGTTTTTTGTTGGGATGTATTCAGCGGAAGCACAGTCCACATAATCTGAACAGAGCCAAGCTCTCTGATGCTTCAAACAGATATTAATTAAGTTCCCATTGTAAATCTATAAAGAATTACCCTGTGATGCGTGCACGTTTGGTCACACTGTAATAACTCGGATGGTTCTGATTACCACTCTTAATGACGAAAAAGTCAAATACGCAATCAGGGCTGACGGAAAAATCCATCGCCCGTCTGAAATTAAAATTCATCTTTTGTCAATAAGATTTAATACGCACTCCGTTTTTGCAGTAAAGAGTAAATGAATCAATGTCATCAATATGCCATGTAATGAAACTGAAATATGATGCAGATGCAATTAAGTGGAGTACTCAGTTGTGTTGGAGTTTTTTTAAAACTAGTCCAGGCTTACAGTTCCAGCGCTTTCATTTCACGGTTGACAGTGCTTGTTACAAATTGGATTTTGGTAAACCCAAATAGCACTTGCCTGCCTGCCCTGGCTCAAAGTGTACCACAACTGCACAATAAACGGACACGAAGCAAATAATGCAACGAGCCACACTGTCACAAACTTGCAGCTTTTTTGCCAGTCATTTTAACTGTAAGTGGAGTCCTGCGTGCATTTAACTATGGTTTACGCTTAACATACATGGCACGCTATTGTAATTCTTATTGTAAAATTACAGTTAAAAAAACTGGCAAAAGAGTTGCCAGTTAAATGAAATGGTAACAAAAGGTGCAAGTTTAAAACAGTGCAGTTTTAGGGGCCATTCACACTGAATGCACATTATCGGCGTGGAAACTCAAAGCGCGTCTGTCCTGATTTTATTTAAGTCTACATTGTAAAGAGTGCCGGATGCGTCTTTGCTAAAGCTGCCGCGTAACGCTCCAGTCAGTCACTTTGCGAACATTCTGAACAACGTTAACGGCTGTGGCGAACTGATTCCACTGCAAAATCCGGTGTGTTGTCCAGTTTTTGAAATGACAGAATAGCAGCTGGCGCTGGTTTTTGCTCTGAAGGAGAGTGAGAAATGAAATCAGCAGGAAAATTGAACAACTTTTGCAGGTGAGTGAAATCTCTGATCTGTACCTTCTGGTCTGGCAGTAGTGGGTTCGTCTGGAGCGAATTCAAATGGCCGTTGATGAGAGCCGTGGGTCTGTCGTGTTCGCAGAAGAGGCTGCCGTTGATATAGTGAAAGCGGTCCCCAGGGACAAGGCGATTTCGGCAGGTGGAACAGGTGAAGCACTGCAGGGAAGAGGGGGAGGCGACAAGCCGTGATTCGCAACAGATTCCACCAATGTTCACATGGCAAAACAGTAACCCCACCCTCCATTCACATTCAGCGTGATGTTAGCGTAATGCTAACCTGACAAAACAAAAATTTGTATCGCAAAAAAAAAGGTCATACCATCCGAGGGCTGAGCCAGGCATCGGTCTACCAGTCTAAATCCACCTCATTTTTAAAATCCCCTGCTATAAGACGGGCAGAACGGTGCCTGACTCAAATCTCAAATGGTACGTATGCTTGCACGGGACTCCATCTTCAGAGACCACAGGCAATTTTCGGTTCACTTCCTAAACGTGCCTGTCAGCTGTTTGAGTAAACCTGAACACGAGCTCGCTCAGAATACAACTGTCGAGCCCCGGATGGTCAACAGGAGGTGCTTGAGCAACAAACTATGCTAATTCAAACTGACTGTATAAAAACCATTTCCCCGAACTGCGAAAAGATAATTGGGTGCTGCTCTCACCGGAACAATTGAGGAGAAAAACATAAGCGCAGAACCTACTTATCAAAACATTACACAGGTGGTTATTAACTGGTCAAATGTTACATGAGTTCTTCCTTCGAGATGCCTGCTTTGAAGTGAAGCAGGTTTATGGAGGTTGGGTGCTCACCTTGAGATGGTAGACGTTCCCCTGTGCTCTCATGACCAATTCGCTGGCTGGTATGGACTGACCACATGCGCTGCAGGCGCCGCTGTTCCCAAATAACCTGAAAATAAAGGAAAAAAGTGTAACCTCAAGCATTCAATAGCAGTCTACCACTACCAATTTTGCAAGAAGTACGAACTCCCTCAGAAAAAGATGTTGAATGAGCCAAATAACTTACAACTCAGGAAAAGGGAGTGGTACCCCACAGGTACAAAAAATATGAACAACATATGGTATATTTTCTCAAGAAATTTTTAGAAATTTGTTTCTTTGAGAACAGAAATGTACCTCCACAGTATCTTTATATCAGTGATTGTAGGGAACTGAAGCAACTTTCCTCTTTACAGGAACATGCATACACTCCCTGATCACTTATTGGGAACACCAAGCTAATACTTGGTACGGCTTTCCGTGGCTCCAAGAACAGCCTCAATTCTTGCAGCAATCATCCTCTTTGACTTTCTGGGGCCATGTGATTTCATTTCAAATTTGTCAGCTGCGCATTCGTGCAGCAAATCTCACATTTCTACAACTCAAAGGTGCTCTATTGGATTTAGATCTTGGCGTTTGAGAGGCCAGTGGAGTACTCCAAACTCACGGTCACATTCCAGGAACTAGACAGATTACTTTTGCTTTCTGACATGGTGTATGATCATGTTGAATCTAGCCTTGAGAAGATTGTTTCACTGTGTCTATGAAGGGATGCACATGATCAGCAACAATACTTATGATAGGTTGAGGTATTGAGATGATGATTATTAGCCTGTGCGACGCCCGAATCACGCCAAGCAAACACTTCCTTCACCATTACACCATCACCATCACCATCCACACAAAGCAGCTTAGATCACTGGATTCATCGAGTAAATCTTCATGTTGCAGCAGAAATTTACATTCATCAAATTTTTTTTCCATTATCAACTGTCCAATTTTGGTGAGCCTGTGCTGACAGCTACTTCATATTTCTGTCCTGGGCTGGTAGTGGTGTATACTGGCCGTTTTCCCCCGTTACCGCTCATCTGCCTCAGATTCACTGTGTTCCACATTCTACAATGTTTTTCTGCCCACTACGGTATTAACCCTTAGAGCGCTATATGCAGCTATTGTTACTCAATGATGTAAGATATCAAAATCAAAGCTGCTGAAAACCTATCGCACAGCGACTTGTTTAAATGCGGCCCCCCTGCAGGAGCTCTTTTAACCCCTTTCCACAGAATACAAATAATGCAGATTTTTTTTCTCCCCGTAATGCATGATTCTATTTAGGCTTTATAACTCAGTATTTGTGTCACAGAGACTCTGAAAAATTATTTCAGTGAAACAAGACATTAGGAAATTCAATTACAGAATTATTTAGGAATTAAATGTCGGAATTTATGGACGCCGGCGTCTATATCTGCGCAAAGGTTAAACAAGTCGCCACATGACAGGTTTTCAACGGCACAAGATTACTAAATTTAAGGGTTAAAGAGCGGTCATGGGAGTTACCCCAGCCTTTCTGTCGGTTTGAACCAGTCCGGCCATTCCTCACGGACCTCTCTAACCAATGAAGTGTTTCCGTCCGAAGGACTGCAGCTCAGTGAGCTCTCTGGAGACAGCTGCGCGTGTACATCTCAGAAGAAAAGTATTTTTGGAAATAATCAAACCTGCCCCTTTGACACCATGAATCGTGCCGCAATGGAAACCACTGACATCACATTTTTTCCCCATTCTGATGTTCGATGTGAACATTATCTGAGGCTCCTGATTGGTATACATGACCTAATGCATAGGTCTGCTGCTACATGACTGACTGATTGGGTAACTGTATGCATAAGGAGATCCACAGGCATCCATAATGCAGTGCTCAGTGAGTGTTCTTTCAAATAGCACAAACGCATGCGATAATTCAATTACTTCAAATGTAATCACGTCTTCATGGCCACATGCAAATGCACACATCACCAGAGGCTCGTCAGTTTAATCACAGACTTGCAGATTTATTTTTCTCGAATGAGCCAACTTGAACCTCCACAGTCTACAATAACACACAAATCAAATGAGAAATTCCATGTAGTATAAAATAACAAAAGAGAAAAAGCAAATCATAACAATGACAGGAAACAAAATGAAAAGGTTTTATTTCCAAGCTAAGGCGCTGAAACAAGGTATTACCTTTAGCGTACATTTTTCATCCCAACAATGACCTAAAACATAAGTAATCACTAGAATAAGAGGATTTAAATGAGCATCTAAAGTGATGTAGTCCTTTTGAATTAGAACTCTAGCCCAGGTTCCAGCAAGGGAGTGTTTCAATTTGAAGCAGTCTGCTGTTTGGGTTGATATATAACGTGCATGGGTTAACCTTTTCAATCACGGTGTCAACACTTCAGATTTGCCACCGCTCATCTCTTTCATCCGAACCGTCCCCCTCCCTCCTGATAATGAAATGCTTGCTCCATCTTCCCAATATCTGCTTTTGAGTCCACAGTTTAGATTACTTCATCTCCGCTAGCAACAAACTGAATGAAATTTCGATTTAAGCAGAAAGTAATTTAGTGGGATCTGGGCCCATTTGTCATCATATCTCACCGGGTGTTTGCTCTATCGCTGCACTTTTCCTATGCAATCGAATAAGGCCGCCGCAACTGACATGCTTGAGAGACAGACGTGAAGATGGGGGGGGGTGGATGAAAGGATGTAGCATTAGAGATATATAGAATTATAGTAATTTAATATGGTCATAAAATAACAAAAAATATTGTAGAAATTTGTATTGAATTTAACATTTCTTACAAATGAAGTATTCAAAAGACAACAAGAAGGATATGAGTTCCTGCATCTGAAATTTATGGACTAACATTACACTCTGAACACTGACGACGAGCAGTGAAAGCATGTGCATTAGTCCACACACCCCCGCCCCCACCTAAAACCCCTCCCATCTCGGAACCAAGAGAAATTTCTTGAATCTAGATTAAATCGGGAGGACTTGACATGTTTAAAGTACTAATTTGCTGTCAACACTTCATTGAAAATGGCCTGCGAGCTGTTATTAGATGTATTGACAAGAGTAGTGAAACTGCCCTTAAAACAGTTTTTAATGGGAAGCCAGAGAAACAAATTTTGCTCCAGCATCGATTTGTATGGTTCAATCAAAACTCCATTTCAAAACTAATTAGTTTGAGATCAGCGGCACATCACTGCTCGCCATCTAAATTAGAATGACCCGGGCAGGAAGAGGAAGGCTGTAAAAATGCAGCCTTTTGAAAGCTACACAACAGACTCGACTGAAATCCCCATCTGCTCCTTCTATTGAGAGACCTTCAAGGAAAATCAACTAACAGCCAGGTCCATATATACTTGGACACTGACAACAATATTGTTACTTAACTGTCTACCACCCAATATTGGAGATGACACTAAATAATAAATACGAGCTTGAAGTGCAGCTTTAATTTCAGGGCATTTACCTCCAAAATGGTTGAAAGATAGTTAAATTATCTCAAGTTTTGTATTTGCATTTGGAATCTGTGGCTGCAAACTCTCAATATGACTTCCTAAGAGCAGTCACTGCCAGTGAAGCAAGCCATCACTCTGCACAAAAGTCAAAACAAACGCTCCAGAGATACAGCAAAAACATTAGGTGTGGTCAGATCAACCAGTTACTTCATTCTATACTCAACAAGAAAAGTCAAAGACCACCGAATCTTTTCATTATTATTTTCTCTTGTTCTTGTTACCAGGACGCTGTCAAGCTGTGGTGAGAACACGTGATTTTCACAAAAAAAATTGAAATGACCTTTGACTTTATTTGATGTTTTGATCGAATGGTGAGAACTTAGTGTGATTCTCGTCCTCCCTGTATGTACCCCTGTTTCGGGGTAATAAAGTCGTCTGATCAAATGTTTTGATGCAATCTGTGTCTTAGATTAACACCAATGACATAAACGACACCTAGGATTTACGTTCAGTTCATACATTTCACATTCTCAGCTTAAAATACTGTGGTCCTTTACTTTTTTGTTGAGTATGAAAGATAACAGATGCTCCAGTGAGCTCAGAAACACCAAACGGAACCAGTTCTGTTGTATTTAATCGTCATGCGTTGCTGACAAAACCTGTGGGTGAGTTATGAATTCTTTTGGGCCAGATTATGTGCTCCAATACTGTTAAATGCTTCAGAAATCATTCTCCGTGGAACCTCACAGTGCAGGTGGGAAGTGACTCAAAGATCACCACAAAATTCTCTCAACAGTTTTGCAAGGCAAAGAAGCGGAATGTTTTTCAATGTCTTACAAGTCAATTACCAGTACAGTATCCAAAGCATGCATTTCCCCGGCTGAAGGCAATACTAAAGAACAAAATGCCCCAAGGACAAGCAAAAACTGAAAAAAGCTGCAGTGAAGGCCTGGCAATGCAACTTCTGACATGAAAACCCAGCATCTGGTGGTGTCTATGGGTTTCAGGCTTTGAAGAAATGATTTTCTCCCAAGTCTTAAACTTAACGTGTTGCTGAATACCCCTCTGCCCGGGCGAGATTTCCTGCCTCAAGGTTACAGCAATGTCACAGTGAGTTACCATACCAAATTTGGTGAAGCTGCGATAAGTAGTTGCCGAGTACTGACCCGGACAAGATTTCCAGGGTCAAGGTCACAGAGCAAAGGTGAAAGGTCAAATACAGCAAAAAACCTGATGTAGCACATCTATGGGTAATAATGAATTACCATACCAAATTTGGTGAAGCTGCGATAATTAGTTGCCACATACTGACCTGGACGAGATTTCCGGGGTCAAGGTCACAGCACTAAGGTCAAAGGTCAAATTCGGCTAAACATGACATTGCGCATCTATGGGTCATAGTGAGCTACCATACCAACTTTGGTGAAGCTGTGATAATTAATTGCAGAGTACTGACCCGGACAAGATTTCAAGGGTCAAGGTCACAGTGCAAAGGTCAAATGTCAAATCCAGCAAAAAACCTGACATTACACATCTATGGGTCTTAGTGAGTTACCATACCAAATTTGGTGAAGCTGCGATCATTAGTTGCTGAGTACTGGCCCTGACAAAGTCATGGACGGACGACGGATGACAGACAGACACACAGGTGACGACAATACTCCTCCGGCCAAAGTCGGCCGAGGGGTAAAAATGAAATTTTTATTTCTCATTGTGTTAGAATGTCCAAATACTTTTGAGCCTCTAAAACTGGGGGGCACCATATATAACAACATGGCACCAGCAATATTTTTGGAAAACCTTCATATTAAACCTGAAAGCCTAACCTTCAAGCACATCTTCACTAACTCATTTCAAATCCATTGTAGTGGGGTACAGGGCCAAAATGATGAAACTTACTTCACTGCCTGAATACTTGCGGATCTGACTGCATATACGAATGCTCTCTAGATCCAGGCTTTCCCAGCAGAATATTTCCCACAGCTTTACACTCCGTCAACCAGCTTGCCTTCTCTCCAATGTGCATCCTAGTACCTCCTAGTACACAGCAAATGTACGTGATTTCAGAGAGAACGGGGCTCATTGGCCAAGAAACCTTCTCTAACGGCTCAAAGGTCCAGTTCTGATGCTCATGCACCCATTTGATGGTGAGCAGGGGTGGCAACAGGCACCAGTCTGAGGCGACGCAGCTCTGTATGCAGCCAAAATTTCTATGACTATCACACGTCATTCTTTTACTCTTTTGTCCTTACATTAGTGGTGGGAATTTATCCAATCACCTGATTTTCATACTCAAAGGAAACAGGATGTCATGGTTGACCATTCAAGTCCTCTATGATCAAAATGACAGAGTAAAAAAAAAGTCATCCAGCACCATTAAGACAACAGAGGAGCCGCCATTTTAAATGAAACCCACGGTTATAGACCTTCACAAATCTGAAAATGGCTACAAGAAGATCGTCAAAAGATAGACCACCTGTCTGGGTAATTTATCAAAAAATGAGACACACATGAAATGGTCAAAAACTGCCGCCACCCGAAAACAAAGGAGGATAGTCAAGGAGGCAAAAATTAAATCCCCATGAATCACCGTGAAAGAATCGCAAGCCTTTGTGGCATCTTGGGATCACCAGGTTTCAAAAACACCATCAGACTCGAACTCCATAAGAGGCTTTGGAAGGGCTGCAAGCCTTTAAGACTCCACAACACTGAAACATGTATTTGTAATTTGCCAAAAGTCATCTAAATTATGACTGAATGAAGGTTCTGCGGTCAGATGAAACAGATTTAAACATTCTGTCAGATCAACATGTTTGGATTTGAAACTAAGATTCACAGAAGGAAAGGCACCTCATTTCCACAGTGAAATATGGTGGTGGATGAATAAAAGTTAAGAATATCAGCGGACTAGGGGTAATAGCAAAACTCCATATCATACTGAATTCCATCAAGCACGTCTCAGGTAAATTTGTCAGACCATCCAGTTGCCTCAGCCAGAAGGCTGAGGATGGCTGCAGATTGTCTTCCCAGCCAGAGTGACACATGCACTAATAAAAATACACAAAAAAGTGGTTCAATAGCGCCAATATCAATATACCCCAAAATGTAAAACATCTCAATTATCAAATGCCAATTTAATCACAATTCTGAGGGCTGAATTGAAGAGGGCAGCTGATTAGTGCAAAGCCAAGAATGAGACTGATCTTGAAATAAACTGCCCGAAGAAATGGTCCAAAATCCCTCTAAATGAGTGCTTTAACTTTGTCAAATAATACAAGAAAATACCAAATGCCTTTATCCTTGCCAGAAGTGGTTCTGAAGTTCTGAACCAGGGGTTCCAATAAGTAAGAAACCTTAATTTTGGTTAATTTGTTGCATAAATGTAAAAATTTGGTGGTTTCCACTGCAGCACTAATAAAACTGCAATATTTTCACGTCTTGACATTTTGAGTTTCTCTCGATCACGTTATTATTTTTTCATCGTGTTTCCAGAGAACTTCCAGTGAAGGGTGCCAATAATTCAGGAGCCCATGCAGCATTTTGTGAGTGCTTTCTTTTAAACAAGCCAACCAATCTAGAAGCTAAGCATTCAAAAATGTTATATTACATGCATTGACTCTTGCTGGTCACAAAGTTCTGAAAGAACCTTTAAAATAATCAATTACCACTGTTTATAGCCACAGTTAATTTTGATCTATAATCAGATGACATTACATTTTCAGAAATAGGCCTTAATTGCATAAATGTCTAGGAGAATACTTTATTTCCCATAACCATACACACTGATGGCTTCATGACGCAGATCCTGGTAGTGCCGTGATTTTCTACTAGCACCAGGCGAATTATTTGCCTCGGGGAATGTCGAGGATTCTATTTGATTTAAAATGCTGAAGGCTTGAGGAGCTCAATTAAGTTACTATCAGTCTGTGCTGGGACCCTAATGGGCTGCCTTCCCTTGAACGCCAGCAATGCATAGCGATGCCTCGACCAGAATAATTAAGTACAGTGGACTCTTTCATTGTAATGACGTATAAGCTTCCAGCTTCTTTTTCGCAAACCTGCAATTTTATGGCATTGTTTGCATTTCAGCGATTCAACCAGTAGTACGATCAATCACGAACAACATACGACACTTCACAAGTCACAAAAGAGTCACGTAATTTCATTTCACAAGGCATGAAATAAGTAATAAGCAAATGTTGATGGTCGTTTATGTTCCCTGTGTAGAACTCTCCACTTTATGAGCAAAGAGAAAGTTGTGTATTTATGCAAGCAAATACTAATAAACAGGAAAAAATAAAATCTTTCATAGAACTATATAATGTACCAATGTGGTAAAGCTGCAATCACGTCAACAACATAGTCGATTAAAGACAATTTGGTAAATCAGTGCAAATCAGAAGCCAGAGCCCTTAAAAATGCTCATTCATATTGATACTTAAGAGGGGCTTTGCATAACGGCTGGCGCTAGGGAAGAGCAGGACTGGAGCTGGGGGAGGCTTAAAAAAAATAAAAAATATCAGCCAAATTATGCTCGGTTAATTCAAAGTAACAGATCTGGCCCCAAGTGGATTGGGGGCCTTGAATTAATTCTGTTATGACAAATCAAGACGAACATTTCCCCTAAATTGCATATGTGATTTAATTAATTATTGAGAACCTTGTTTTACCTTGCTAATAGTTCACATGCTCCTGAGCTGCCTTGGTGCTTGAGTGGGCAGACTTCAAAGTCATATTAAATAACCAAACATTAGATTTTCCTTGCACGTTCTATTGGAAAAGTGCCATTTAATTACCTAGCCTATTCAATTAAAGGGGACACGTTCCATTACTGTAGCGGGCGCGTGATTACTCGCAGAATCAATTCCCTGGCTGAGATCTTTTCACTGCACACGCACAGAAATATCACTGACTTGCAGCAAAACAATCAACCACTTGAGTCCAATAAAATCTAAACAACTTAAATGAGTTTAGGTGGGCAAAATACCATTTCTAATGAGCATTTTCTGTTTGTTCCGCTTTGAACTGAACTGCGCTGTGAGCTGCCGTCAGCATAGTGAGAGATGGCAGCTGTTTACTGTGGGTCATATGCATTTCTCTTTCAGAGTAATGCGACACATCTCATTTATTCATACTATCAATAGAAATGTCATCAATCATTGATAAATATAAGTTTGAGACACTGCTCTATTATTTGCACGAGAGAGCCAATTTAATTATCCATTACAAAAATGAGGATGTCCCTTTAAACCCTGGAGGCAACTGGTCCTTGCACTAATCCCTTCTCTCTCAAAAGCCAATTTTGTTAATTAAATGCTTTGTTTGTGATGTGTCCCGCATTCATTTCCGACACGTTATTCTGAGCGGATCTAAGCCATGGACCAGATCTCATTAGATAAAACCCATCAGGACTAAAAGAAAATGGAGGAGCCACAAATTAAAGCCCTTAATTGTGTGGACTCACTGTCAGCCGCAGTTCTTTATCTCCACACTGATCACAGGCCTTGAGTATTGCTTCAGTTGAGCTCTATTCTTTTCACTGACCAGGCTCTCATTGAAAGTGCAAAGGTATGTCCACCTTTCCTTCCAATTCAAATGAGCTTCAGATTGTCCATACTGGACGCATTGCAAGGTAGCGTCTCAGCCTTGAACTTGTGACTTTGTGTTATGTAGTGCTCGTAAATGAAGTTAAATCCTTGAGTGCTTCACTTGACATGGGAGATGTCACACTTTGTGATTTCAACAATGCTAGCCATATGGAGCTAGCTCAATAAACCATCTAAAGATGGCAATAAATCCTCCACCGTAACAGACTTTTTATTTTGTTGTTGAATCGTCACAGGTGAGCTCGCCATAAATTGTTTTAGTTTTTTTTTTTGCATTATCTGCAATGAGGCCATCAGTGAAATAATTCTATTTTTTGCATTTGTTCTTCGCTCATGCAGTGAAATAGGTTTTCTCCACCAGATTTCATTTTGCAAACAGAAGTCGACCTCCAGTAGTATCTACCTGACCTTTCACCTTTAACATGAATGAGTTGAGAAATTTTCAGCGCCTGACAAAGCAGATATCAAATTACTCAAATGCGTATGCAGCAGTGAAAATGTTGGCGATACAGTCAGAAAATAGAACCAACGACCCCCTGGTTCACCAACTGGAAATAAAAACCAGTCTGGGCAAAATCCACATTAATCTCATTACGTCACAGTGTACTGAAGAGTTGCCAGAGGGAACAGAGGGGATTTCATCAGGATCTTGCGTTCAGCAAGTTGCCTTAAAGCGCATAACTTCTCTAAACTTGTTCCCATTTAGGTTCCCAAATTAGAAACTATGAATTAATCTGTTCAAGTGCGAGGATGAATCGCAGATCAGTTACTGTCCATTTCCCCTCAGCTTGCATTACTGTTCATTGCAATAATTATTAAGCATTTTCCTATTCACATTAATGGTGACATGAAATTTCAATGTCTTTCAAAGCGACTGAATTCCTGTAGCTCACAAAATGGTATGTTTTTTTTCTGGGTCCATGTCCGATAGGCTTGATATGCATGAGAAAACAATGCAGTTTTGCCGGCTCAAGTCAGCGTGTTAAGTTTGATTATGTAAAATTAAAACTTGTCTACAACCAGTGGCATTACCATAATTCAAGTCAGGCTTCTAGGAAAGTTGAAGGAAGGCTACAATATGAGATTGTATGAACGGCAATTATCTAATTTATTAATTACACACAAAAACTAAACCTTATCTAAATACCATCTTCAGCAGCATTTACTATTTAGCCCTTTACTTCAAGATGGAATTTTGAGAAGTTTCAGTTGATTGCCACCCAAGAAATTTTCTGTGATTGTCGTACATGTGATCTCATAATGTGGACTTCCTCTTTCACGCAGAGCTGCATGTCTCACTCATTAATGGAAAAGCAGCTTATTCATAGCCAATTTGCTCAGTAAATTAATTCAATTAATTGTCCGATTCCTAATCGGAAACAGGTAGAGAGCTAACTATAACAAGCTCAATAATGATATCGCCACCATGAAAGTTTGACGAATAGTATGCATTTGAAATTATTTTAAATGCATGCCCGGTGTTGAACTATCATTATGCACTAATAACCAATTTACTAAATTATTCAATTACCAATGCGTCGATGTTAGAGTGTTGGTAATTTAATAAATGAATTATTATCGCTTCAAGGCAACCTGTGTGCAACCGCTCTTACCTGCAAATGTAGCCGATTCTTTTGAACACTGATAACATCTTGATGAAGTACAATCTTAAAATAGGTTGCACTTCTGAAAAAAATGCTCGAACAGGAGACAGAATTCAGGGGAACTACTTGCTTAGTTAAGAATTTGTCCATTTTTACCCCAATCCCCATCCCTACAATACCACTATTAAATACGTTGTCATTGTAGCCCTTCAGTGAAAACTGTCATTTCATAATACTTTCTTAGTAATCACAGGCTTATATGTTGGTCTTGATTATTCAGTAAATAAACTGCGTTATTATTAATCAAGCGATCTTAAACAGGAACAGCTTGAAAGCAATTAGCCATTTAAGGATCAGATGCTCATGGCACGCCATACCAAACTTGCCCCCAGTGCCAGGGGCTTTTGAGTTGACAAGGTTGACTAGGCATGGTATTTTCAAAAAGGGACAATTTTAATAATAAATAATTGCTAAAAATCCGAAAACGTTTTTAAAAACTATGAACAAACTCTATATGGAAACTGTACGCAAAATATTAAGAGAATCTGGCCAGTGGATTTGAAGAAGACTGTGATAGATTCTGCAACAGAACACGACAGCGACCACAACCATGACACTGGATTCCACCTGATCCCTATAGCTCAGCCTGCTATCAGTCAGTGAGCTAAAAACAGTACAAAATCCATTTTTATGGCAGTTGAAATAAAATTGAACTTTCTGCTGTCTCTTTGCACACAAAAGGCATTACAGCATCCTGAAAGTTAACATTAAACTAAGCTAAAGCTGAGAAAGCTTCTGCAATCTAATGTAAACTTATCATTTAAGTAGTCCTTGCTGTTTTACGAAATAAAATGTTTGTACAATCGTAAACATCAAAAGGTATGTAAGCGTAAAGAGCTTTTACTTGGTACTTCAAATATTTGGGGCAAAATATTTTTTAATGACAAATGACTTTGCCCATTGTTGTGATTTTGATTCCCTTCAAAGTAGTCCCCGTGAGATTTCCTCACTGCTTTGCATATTTGAGGCATGCGGGATATTAATTTTACTGAGGCATCAGCCTAAATTAATTTCCTTGTGCACTGCAATATTTAACAAAGGAGAGTCTTCAAAGACAGGCGTACTTCAAACTTTACAATCCAGGAGATCCCACAACAGCTCTAAAATCAGATGTTTGAGTTGGCCGATCAATATCTTGTAATTTCCACTTCCACATAATCAATCTGAAAACCATTACTGATTCCAAATTTAAGAGTAGTACTATATATCCACTTAGAACATTTGGTGGGATTTTTTGAAGGGAGGAGAGTCAATTTGATTGCAGTTCGATGTGGATGCGTATTGCGAACTGCAATGGGGTGATAGATAGACCTACTCAAACAATGCCAAACCCACACGTGCCCCAAGTCATCAAACTAAATATAAAATTGCATTCCAGATAAAGGAGGAATTACAGCGCTATTTTCATGGTACCCTCTTTTTAAGGGATGAAAAATAATTGGAAATTTTGGTGCACAGCTGTTCCATGGCCAGTCCAGTGTTACTAAGAGGTCAAGAGCTGATTTCAAGAGTGAAAATCTGAACCGGCTGACCCTCAAAAATAAGTCCAAAAAGCAGTCAGTGCCAGTGACACAAGGTATCATTAGGCTAAAAAATCAACAGGAAAATGTGTTCGTGAAAGAACAAAATCATTGGGTGTGGCCAAACCAACCATTTACTATATTCTTGAAAAGAACTGTGCGCTAGTGAGCTCTGCAGACCACCAAAATACCAGGAAGACCATGGATAACAACTACAGTACACAGACAAATTCTTTCCCTGGAGAAAAAAAATAAACCTTCACAACAGTTTGCCCTACGAGCAACATTCTCAAGGAGATGGGAAATATCTACGTTAAAGTGGTCAGTCAAGAGAAGACAAGACCAGAGTAAATAGAAACAGTTTAGCAAAAGATGTTAACCATTGACAAGCCCCAAAAATTGGAGGATCAGGAACAACATCTTTGGACAGATGAAACGAGGACTATCTTTTACCGGAACAATGGAAAGAGAGGGGCATGGAGAAGGTCAGGAACTGTTCTCAATCCAAGCATACCGTTTCTTCAGTAAAGAATTTATGTGTCGGTACTTATGGCTGCCAATAGAACTGGTTCCCTAATACTTGTTGATGATGTCGCTGCCAACGGAATTCAATATGGCTACATTATCTGCACAGATTCAGGAAAAATCTTAAAAACTCATCCAATAAGTGGCTCACAGCCCACATATTCATCTGGGAGCCCAGCGCTCAGGTGTTTTAACCCCAGCAAAGCCATAACCAGCCATGGCGAGAGGTCTGCACGGACATAACAACTGGCACAGCCTGTTAGGACAACTGGTCAAAATTTGTTTAGTCTCATTGCTCTCCAGCAGCCAATCCTGGTCAGCCAGGCGTAAGTTGCCGCACGAGCAAAATTTTAGCTGGCTGCATTATCCACCGATGACATAGTGTAAAAGAGGGGAGAGCTAGTTGTCTCGTGAGTCTAAGGAATCAAGGGCTGTGGGATCTTCTTTCTGAGTCGATGGAAGCGGGTCGCAGTGGTGGACTAAATAGTTTGGCTGCGTTCAGGGTGACGGGAAAGAGGGGAGTAACCCAAAAAATAAAAGCTCATTGGAGGGCACCTCACAATGCAGAAGAACAGAGACCCAAAGCAGACTGCAGACAACTGAGGACAGGTCTGCAGCTCTTAGTCTAACACTCTTAGGAGACATTGGGCATAAACTTAAACATACTTTGAAAATAATTAGTACACAAGTTATCACTAAAGGAATTAATCAAGATAATCTGCCAAAAAAGATTTAATTGTTCAGGAATGTTTAACCTTTCCCTCTGCCCACACCCTTCCCAAGCATTTAGGGATAGGCTCACCTGATGTAATCATTTCTGCAGAGAATCATGCCACTTTTAGTGTAGCAGGATGTGCCAATCTCTCCCAGTTGCGCCTGGCAGCAGGAACACTTGAGGCATCTGTTATGCCAGTAGCCGTCCATGGCGTAGAGGAGGAACCGGTCCGCAATCTTTCCCCCGCAGCCTGCACACCTCTTCCATGAGAGAGACCCCGCTCCAACTGGGGGTGGCTGAGCGCTGCCACCCGGGTTCACCATGGCGTCTGTAGCTGAGGGGGAAAGAGTTGAGCAACTTAGAGACCTCACAGAGATTCAAGGATCCAAATGCACAATATTTAGCTACTCCAATCAAACCAAGTTCCTCACCACCCTGAGAAATTGATGTTATGAATACTCTCACAGCGCCATGAAAAAGTATTGGACCCCCTCCTAGATTTCTTCGACACTCAAATGTTTAAGATCAAACTAATTTTTATTTTAATCAAAGCTAACCCAAGCAAACAAAAGGCAGTTTTTACATGAAGATTTTAAATTTTGGAGGGAGAAAGGCTATCCAACCCTACCTATTCCTACATGAAAAAAGTGATTGCTTCTTTGTCACTACATCAACCAAAAAACAAGGGTTCAAGTGCACTAGACACACCAGGTATGATTACTGCCAGCCCAGCTGAATCTAAACATCAGTGCTTCCCAACCCTCTTCTGGAGGCCCACCTGTCCTGCATGCTTTAGATCTCTCCCAGCTTCAGCGCAGGTGATTCAAACGATCAGCTCCTTACTCACCCACTAAAGTCAACTGATAACGTCCTGATCATTTGAATCACCTGTGCTGGAGCAAGGAAAGATCTAAAACAGGGAGGATGGGCAAACCTACAGCGGAGTTTTGAGAAGCACTGAATGTGAACTAGGAAAAAAGTAGCACAAGATGATCTAAAGAAATTCAAGAGCAGATGAGAAAAAGTCGTTGACATCCATCAGTCTGGACAGGGTTACAAAGCCAGTTTTTACGGCTCTGGGATTCCAGCAAGTCATACGCTGCGGCCCAGGAGCAATCCATTATATTTTGGTGGTGATCAGGATCAGCATCCAGATCCAGGAACTCTTCACTGTAAAAAATATTAGGGTGGTTCAACTTGAAAACTTAAGTTCAATTGCTGCCTTAAAAAGGCAAGTAAACTCAACTTCAAGAAAAGCTTTTTTTCAACTTTTCATTTCACTGAAGTGGCTTACAACCTTGAGTTGGAGTACCAGGAACTCATGAAATTAAGCTAAAATTTCATAACTCATGATGTTAAGTGGAAGTAAATGATAGAAAAAAAGTTATGATGACTTATTGAGCTTATCACTTTTTACAGTGTTCAAAGGATTCTTTGCCATTGCGGAAATGCAAGATTGGAATAAAAGCCACACATCTTAAAATACACTACATGGTGGTGGTAAAGGTCCAAATGCGGGGGTGCAGGTATGCGGCTGAAATTTAATCTTAAAAACAAAAAGAGTTCCCATGATTTCCAGGATAGTGCGCTTCAGGGGTGAATTACGTAGTTTTTGGGGAGGAAAAGTAATCCTCCAAAGTTTTAAATATAAAAAGGTCAACCTTTAAATATACATCACTTCATTAATGATGTTTATAAATATTTCATTAACTTATTTGCCATTACAGATTCATAAAACATATTCAGAATAAAACACAAGCAACAGAGGGAGGAATGATATCCCAACCGGGACCGAAAATTAGACAGAGGGGAAACTTGTGCACTGGTAAGGAAATTCCCCCCCACACTTCGCACCCTTCAATTCTCACTGTGGATATAACCATGTACTGTCATACTCCACCAAGGTCTGCCAAGTAAACTTGACCTCATGTGTTTATATCACTCATAGATAAATGACAGTTTTTGATAGTTATGTCTGTTTTTAAACCTTTCAATGATTTTTTTCACACAGTTGTGTGCAAATTAGAGATCCTCAGCCAAACTTGCTCCTAAAGGACTAGGCCTTTCCCAGACGCTGATTTAAACCAAATCATGATCACAATCACCTGCTCACATCAGCCATTTCAAATCACAGCATCATTCAACTTTTTAAATCTCATTATTCACATTTTTTATGTCATTACTTGTCCAGGTCCAAACTTTTATTTCTTTGGAATACAGAGCATGTCTAAATGGCAAAAATGGATGTACAGTACATGTCTAAACTAAGTTCACCTGACAAAACATTCAATACCTTGCCTTTATACGGCCTACAATGAAATACAAGTCAAAGTTGTAACAGGTCTGTTTTCATTTGCATTTGTACTAACTTTATCCGAGTTGGGGTAGTAAAACTAATGATGAGTAGAGCATTTAGTAGAAAATGACTGTGATTAATTCCTATACATTATCAGAAAACCTCCTGAATGGAAATTGTTCCTCAAAGTCTGTCAGATAAAAAAAAAAAAAAAACGATAATGCCATTGAGATTTTCCCAAAGCTGTCAGAAACTTTAGCAAACAAAACTTTAAAATGTCACTGCACCACTTTTTCAGGAAAAGCAATTGCTCTTACAGTATGTTAATATCTACTTTTGGTTTGATTTACAAACCTGTGCTTACTCAAAGATTCCAGTCAAAATAATAAACCGATCGTGGTACTTAAAGAGGAGATGTTTGCCTGTTATATAAACACATTTAGACCACTTTTTCTCCCGCATCTCCCCTTGATCTCTTACATGCCATGGTTGCTTCCTAAATAAATGCTGATAACTGGTAACATAATGCTTGATCAAACAATTAAGGCAACACTTTTTTAGTCCAGACACCCAGTTTTACTGCACTGTCTTCCTTTATGTTGTCAAATTATGAAATGGTTGAAGAAAGTAAAATAGGACAGTGAGGGCTGGTATAGGCCTACTGCCAGATGACTAATGCTGCAAAATTGAAAAATCATAAAAGTTTAATTAAACGTAGCAGTGGGTATGGACCCATTAATCTCAGCTAAAGACGCAATTTTAAGAGTTAATAGGCTTTGGATTTGAACCCACATCACAGCAGCTGGCAAGATGTTTCAAAAAAGTTAAACAAAAAATTCTATCCGCAAATTCTTGGCCACAGATAATGACATAACAGAGTGCAGTCGCGCTTTTTGTTTACGGAACTGCGAGTAAGCACGTAGGTACATATTTTGGTCAGGGCCATATCGTGGTTTTCGATTCCCCTAAGCTTACAGTCACGGAAATAGACCTCACTTTCCGACTCGTAAGTACGTAGGCCATTATTGTTATTCTTGAACACTCCGGGCAAACTTTTTTATGCCACTGTTCGGTTGTTGTATTTTAATTTTAATCCTTTCTAATTTTGTCCAGCAGACTTCACGGCTGGCTAAGCCAAATCTCTGTTGAAAGGTAATTGCGAGGGGGGTGGTGAAGGGGGGTGAGGGGGAAGAAACCGCTTCACCGAGGGAAGCATTCAGTAACCCCATTAGCTGAGACTCTTAAGGACAAGCAATACCTTAGTGCTGATTAAATCTTAAAGGAGATGAATCAGAGACCGCAGCCCGAGAGCAAGTTTCTAGATAAATAGGGTCGGGCCATCGTCAAGTTTCATTCTGTGTTTGGAGGGCAGAAAGAATAGACGGGGGAGAAAGCTTTTAACTTAAATGGGCTTACTGTAGTAATTACATCGCCAGGCAATTTAGGTACTGAGATGGAGCCAGTGAAATAGAAAACAAACCGGGCGGCGGGAGATAAAAGTCTCCATTTTCACAGTTTTCGGTGCCGTTTCTGTGGTACGCCGAAGCAAATAAGGGGCATTTTGGTATTATAACAATAAGTTGGCAGATTCATGCGTAACACTTGTACCCGTTCAATATTGCTAATTTATCACGAAGAAACAGCGACTGTAATCCCGCTGCAATATGATCACTGCACGCATTACGCGATTGGAAGCGCAAGACGATCAGACTGTCGTTAGGCTGATCGATTTCTTCGTTCACAGGAACGCATAACCTACTAAAGTTACCTTTTTGTGTCCTCGCTTTTTTATTAACATTCAATGATACATCGCAGCGCGACAAAACATTTAAGTTCGACATTGTAAGGCTACGCTCTGTGATTGTCACACAAACGATGTACAATAGCCTATAATCGCCGTGGACCAAAGAAGGATTCAACAAACACGTACCTCTTTAGTCTTCTTAAATAATAATTGTCGAAACAGTTGTTGCGCAGACCTTTCTTGGACAACTGAAATTGTACAAGAAGCAATAAAGTGAGCCCGGGGTAATTTGCAATCAAATTACAAATTCAACGAACACCGCACTAGTCCAACACCAGGTAATGCAGCACTGAAGTCCTCCAGCATAATACCTCGCTCTATTGATAGTAATGCACGATGTAAAGCAATGGAGTTTTCATATTGTATTTCCTTTAGGGCGAGGCTGTTTCAAGAGCGTCTGGGTTATGTCCTTTCAAAAATGTTACACCCCGCACTTAAAATTTTCCATTAAAAAAAACGCCCCCGTTATTTTCGGCTTCTCGAAACGAAAGTGAACGGAATCTGCTCTGTTTTCTCCCCATTCAGGATGCGCTTCTGCCCTGCACTGCGCTGCGTGTGTCAGAGACAGAGTGAGGAATGCGAATACATCTCTTCTGGCAGATGACGTAAATCAATCTGCAGCCAATCAAACACCGTCTATTCAGCTCGAATAAGAAAACCACCCAATCAGAGGAACGTGAAATTGACTTGGACATGCAGAGTAAGGAAGAAAAATGAAGTTTGTAGCTCGAACGTTTCGTTTGACGCTACCTTATAATTTCACCGCTTCAGATGCGGCGCACCCATCTAAGTTATATCGACTGCCTACGCAGTATTTTCTCAGATATGGCCATCTCAATCCTTTGAAACAGTTTCGAAACTTTTGAAACTGCTCCGGTTTCTAAACGGCATGAAATATTCAGACGCAACTTTTCGTCAAATAGTGCTCAGCATACTGGAAGAAACTTATATTGCAGCTATTATCAGTGTTTTTAACTAAGGAAGCTCGGATAATTGCTGATGAGGCCTGACAGCCCATTGCTATCACTGACAGTTTTAATACCACAATTTATAATAACAGATACACAATGTGGGCTAATTCGTTGAATATATTTGATTTACTTGAGATTTGCTTCCTTCACACCGTGCACATTTGAATCCCATTTTACTGAGTATTATTTTTGTTTCAATCTAGAGTCTCTGTGTGCCTTTCCTAGTCAATATTCTTAATTTGGGTATTTACCGTGGCTGTTGTGGGCACTGGTCCATCCCATGTAGCCCATTTAGATGATTTCATATTTCCTAGCTCTGTCTCACACCCTCAAAACGCCATGAATCCTCCTAAAATCGGATCAAAACTCTTGTTATACCTGTCTCTCACCACATCTCCTTTCACTGTCCCCATTTTGCTGGTAAATCCTGTTTAACTGTCAAGGGGTCTTCAGGTTAAAGTGTATAAATAACCAAAATAATGTAAAAACTAAGAAATAACCATACTCAACATGGTTTTAAATTCATAAAATGTAGTATTTTGATTAAAGTTTACATGTTTGCCATGGAAACGGCAATGACAAAGTCTTAAAATATTTTTGGCACTAATATATCAATAACCCATGGTCAGATTTTACTCAAATTACAACCTCAATTCTGAAATAGTTGGGACAAAGTGTAAATTGTGAATAAAATCAAAATGCAATGACTTTCAGATCACACGAGCCAATGTTATTTACAACAGAACTCAGGTAACATTTCAAACATTGAAACTGAGATGTTTTACATTTTTATCCACAAAATGAGCTTATTTAAAATTTTCTGGCTGCAACAGGTCTCAAAAAAGTTGGGACACACGCAGTAAAGGGCTGAAAAAGCAATTAATATCTAAAATAATCAGCTTAAAGAGCATTTAGCAAGAATTAAGTTAACTGGCATTAGGTGTGTAACATGATTGGCTATAAAAGGGATGTCTTAGAGATGCTGAGTCTCTCAGAAGTAAAAATGGCCACAGGCTCTCCAACCTGTGAAGAATTGCATAAAAAAATTGTGGAATACTTTAAAAACAATGTTCCTCAACGTCAAATTGCAAAAGCTTTGAAGTTCTCATCAGAGACAGTACATAACATCATCAAAAGATTCAGAGAAACTGGAAAAATCTCTGTGCGTAAGGGACAAGGCCGAAGACTTTTACTGGATGCCCGTGATCTTTGGGCCCTCAGACGCTACTGCATCACTCACCGGCATGATTCGTTCATTGACATTACTAAATGGGCCCAGGAATACTTCAAGAAACCACTGTCAGTAAACACAGTCTGCCATGCCATCCACAGATGCCACCTAAAACTCTATCATGCAAAAAGGAAGCCACTGTTCGGCATGATCCAGAAGCACCGCCATGTTCTGTGGGCCAAGGCTCAAAAAATGTACTGTAGCAAAGTGGCAAAGTGTCCTGTGGTCAGATGAGTCCAAATTTGACATTCTCGTTGGAAGTCATAGGCATCATGACCTCCGGGCTAAAGAGGAGAAAGACCACTCCTCTTATCAGCATTCAGTTCAAAGGCCAGCATCTCTGATGGTATGGGGATGCATTAGTGCGTACGGTGTGGGACACTTGCATGTTTGAAAAAGCACCATGAATGCTGAAAGGTACATAAAGGTTTTAGAGCAACATTCTCCCCTCAAGATGACATCTATTCCAGGGAAGGCCTTGAGTATTTCAGCAGGACAAAACAAATCACATAATGCAGCTATTACTACAGCATGGCTTTGTAGTATAAGAGTCCGTGTGCTGAACTGCCCTGCCGGCAGTCCTGATCTTTCATCGATTGCGAACATTTGGCGCATAATTAAACGAAAAGTCCGTCAAAGGAGACCCAAAACTCTTCTGCACCTGGAAGTCTGTATTAAACAAGAGTGGGATCAAATTCCAATGGCTAAACTCAAGAAACAGGCCCCTGTCCCAACTTTTTTGAGACATGTGGCAGCTATCGAGTTTGAAATGAGCTCATTTTGTGGATAAAATTGTAAAATTTCTCAGTTTCAACATTCGCTATGTTAGCTCTGTCCTGCTGTGAATAAAATACTGGCTGGTATGATGTAAAAGTAATTGCGTTTTGATTTTATTGATGATTTTATTTCATAATTGGGGTTGTAGTCTTGTATGAAAGGCTTAAGATAGTTCTATGAAATGACATAGGATTTTTTTGTTGTTTGGGAAATTTATGAAAATTTAATTTAATTTTAATAATGAAAATCGCAATCATCAACTTGCTCCATTTTCAAAATTAACCCCCTAGGGATGCACCTATCTAGAAAATCCTTTGTCATTTCATAGATCTCCAACAGGTACAACTTCAGTCAAAATTTCAAGTCAATGAGATGAATATTAATGATTTTATGAATGCCACAAGGGTGAAAATCAGTCAAAATTGTGATTTCCGGTAATTTGTATTTAAAGTCACAAGTAACAATTGAGGCGGAGGAAAAACATAGATTCCTGGTGTTTACTGGCATCTCACTGTATTCCTTGATTTATTTTATGTGAAATTCAAAAATATTGAAATTTACAAAAAAAATTACATTTTTACCCTGAAGACCCCTTAAGTAATACAAAACCCAAAACCAGTGAAGTTGGCACGTTATGTAAATCGTAGATAAAAACAGAATACAATGATTTGCAAATCCTTTTCAACTTATATTCAATTGAATACATTGCAAAGACAAGATGTTTAATGTTCAAATTGAGAAACTTGATTTTTTTTTTTTGCAAATAACCATTAACTTAGAATTTAAAGGCAGCAACACATACCAAAAAAGTTGGCACAGGGGCCTTTTTACCACTGTGTAACATCGCCTTTCCTTTTAACGACACTCAGTAAACGTTTGGGAACTAAGGAGACCAATTTTTAGAAGCTTTTCAGGTGGAACTCTTTCCCATTCTTGCTTGATGAACAGCTTAAGTTGTTCAACAGTCCAGGGTCTCCGTTGTCGTATTTTACGCTTCATAACGCGCCACACATTTTCAATGGGAGACAGGTCTGGACTACAGGCAGGCCAGTCTAGTACCCGCACTCTTTTACTACGGAGCCATGCGGTTGTAACACGTGCAGAATGTGGCTTGGGATTGTATTGCTGAAATAAGCAGGGGCGTCCATGAAAAAGACGTTGCTTAAATGGCAACATATTTTGCACCAAAACCTGAATGTACCTTTCAGCATTAATGGTGCCTTCACATATGTGTAAGTTGCCCATGCCTTGGGCACTAATACACCCCCATACCATCACAGATGCTGGCTTTTGAACTTTGCGCCTATAACAGTCTGGATGGTTCTTTTCCTCTTTGGTCCGGAGGACACAACGTCACAGTTTCCAAAAACAATTTGAAATGTGGACTCGTCAGACCACAGAACACTTTTCCACTTTGCATCAGTCCATCTTAGATGAGCTTGGGCCCAGCGAAGCCGGTGGCGTTTCTGGGTGCTGTTGATAAATGGCTTTCGCTTTGCATTGTAGAGTTTTAACTTGCACTTGCAGATGTACCGACGAACTGTAGTTACTGACAGTGGTTTTCTGAACTGTTCCTGAGCCCATGTGGTGATGTCCTTTACACACTGATGTCGGTTTTTGATGCAGTACCGCCTGAGGGATCAAAGGTCACGAGCATTCAATGTCGGTTTTCTGCCTTGTCGCTTACGTGCAGTGATTTTTCCAGATTCTCTGAACCTTTTGACGATATTATGGACCGTAGATGATGAAATCCCTAAATTTCTTGCAATAGCTCGTTGAGGAATGTTGTTTTTAAACTGTTCGACAATCAGCCTGCGCATTTGTTCACTAAGTGGTGACCCTCGCCCCATCCTTGTTTGTGAATGACTGAGCATTTCAGGGAAGCTGCTTTTATACCCAATCATGGCACCCACCTGTTCCCAATTAGCCTGTTCACCTGTGGGATGTTCCAAATAAGTGTTTTATGAGCATTCCTCAACTCTCTCAGTCCTTTTTGCCACTTGTGCCAGCTTTTTTGAAACATGCTGCAGGCATCAAATTCCAAATGAGCTAATATCTGCAAAAAATAACAAAGTTTACCTGTTCGAAAATTAAGTAACTTGTCTTTGCAGTGTATTCAATTGAATATAGGTAGAAAAGGATTTGCAAATCATTGTATTTTGTTTTTATTTATGATTTACACAGCGTGCCAACTTCACTGGTTTTGGGTTTTGTAAGTAAGCCATCGCTCAATTGAGCCTCCAAACTAAATGGCTGCCACTGACGTCACATAACATGATGGAAACGGGGTGCCCTACGCAATGAGATCAATAGTTTGGCTCGGTTAATTTATACCCAAATACTTACTGCAGTGTTATTTCTATTGCAACATTAATGTTTGGTTAATTTAAAAAGATTTCCCACGGGCTCTGAGAGGACTCATCGCACATGCAGGCACTGTGTTCCTGTCTCAATATGAAGTCTGCAGAGGTGACACTGTCCAGCCATCATGAGACTGTATAATGAAAACAAACTGTTCAAAGAGTTGGCAAAAATTATGGTAATACTTTGTAATAACAGTACACTATAATGCATTATTTACACATCAGTAAATACTTAATTCATCATTTATTTAGCATTGTTCCTAAAGTCCCTGCACAGTGAGTGTAAATGAGCCTCTTAGCTTATACTTATGATAACAGTACAGTAATAAGAAGAATGGTTGATTAGAATTGTTGATTTTTTTTAAATTGCAAAAAAAGCTTTTTGACTTTGAACATAAGTATGCTTGAACACTCATCATTTTCCAGCATTATTTTTATTTTTGTAGATCTCTTGTATGGGGGACACGTTGACATAGTGTTTAAGTGTGCTTGACTTGGGATTGAAAGGTCCTGAGTTCAAGTCCTTGCCATGGCTTTTATGGTGTGTACTTGAGAGAAAGCACCTTACTCCCGCAGCGTCCCTCTCCTCCCAGGTGTACAATTTAGTGTCAGCGAAGGGTTGGGAAAACCTGACTAAGACCCGGGGAGTAACCTGTGATAGACTGACATCCCTCTAGGAAGGGAGTATCAATACTCCTAGTCGCTTCATGCTATGGAAACCAGGGTTAAGCACCAGCCTGATGAGTCACTAGGCTTGGGACAGACTTTTCCTTGTCTTAAAAGACAAGTGGTATATGAAGCTGCTTCATTTCCAAGTAATTACTGTTTTATTCCATCCTGACTTTGGCCCCTTTCTTTTCTATCATCCTGCCTTTGTCCTTCCACAAAAAATGACCAAAAAAAAAAAAAAACCATTGCAAAACCTGCTACTTCCACAAAGGAATAATTAGTTTATCGCAACAATTAAAACAGAGTTATGAAATGATTTTGAATGGTGGTCTCAACGGAACGGCTTTGTTTGTTCTTTCCTCTTTTTTAATGAGCTGCTCTAAATGGACAAGAAAAATGACTTGCAATATCACAGAGGCAAATAATGAAGCAGCTTGCACGATCCCCGTGGAACTGTGCTTTTCCCACAAACCTTCCCCAATCCCATGTGATCCCCTGTAGTTTTGTGGCGCGTACCAGGCATCAGCATTATGACTGCTACAAACATTGAGAAATACTATTTAAAATTTTAAAGAAGAGCTAAGGGAAAGCTGCAATGATCCACAGTATCACCACCCCCCGCTGGGTTGATCTACAAAAGTGTCCTGCCTCATAATGAAGTTACGGGCCCTGTGGGGGATCTGATCCAATAGCTGTTAAAAGACACATTATTTGTGTTGGTACGCTTCAGACAAGAAATTCACACTTAATTATGTATTTATTCCTTTTTCATTGTATTGTTGAATAGCTTTTCCCTAACCATTCAAGAGTTGGGCTGGGTTGAATAATCCAATGCTTTTGTGAACATACTGACAATACCCCCTTTGAGTGACATTTTATGTCATAGTTATTTTTGGATGCTGTTAATAGTCCTTAGAATGCACCTCTTTCATCATTTTTTTAAATTATTTTGACAGGTAAAATGAGGGGGGCTTGTAAAGCAAAGTAACTTCCGTCTCCAAACTAATAAGAAAACTAATTTAAAGTTATTCCGACATAAAAATTTAATAAAACCTTCCAATATGATGTAATATAGTCCCCAAAATGAAAAGCGCTCATGTGTTCACAATTCATGCCGATAAAATCATTCTCTGTTGTATATTATGCTATACTCCAATGTATATTATCATAATTCCATTGTACTGTCCTGATGTTTTACCAGTGTCATAATTGTTGACCAATCCACAAGCAAATTGATATTCATTTTGGACAGAACACAAGTTTAGACTATTGTTCTGGTTCTATCAGTGCGATGCTGGTTGTGTTGGATGCCACAAAACAATCAACTATTTAAGCAAAAGCCACAAGTTCTCTTACGTAATCACAGTTAACAAATTTCGAAAATACGACTCCATGAAAATAATGTACGTGTAACTAGCAAAACAAATACCATTTACCTCAGCCGTATGCATCTTATACAGGCTTTATGCTTGCTGTATTAAAATTCAAAAAAAGTGTTAACTTCAGAATCATTTGATTAATGGTAAAGAGATTAGGATATTTTGCCTAAACTATCCCCACTGAATTTTATTATCTGTGCAAAGTCATGGATTGGAACAAAACACACTAAGCTACATCTTTTTATGCGTGGATTAAATGGCCAAAACTCTTACCAGAGGGGAGAGAAAGATTTGAAGGGACAAGAAGTGCTAAGAATCTTCAGATTCAGCACTGGTTTCTATTTTCAGTGATTTTCTGGAGAGCTCAGGAAGGATGGAGAAGATGAGCGCTGAAAGGCACCTCTCTTCACATTCGCAATGGTAGCATTGAGTGTTTATATAAATATAAAATAGGAGATTTTGATAGTTGACTGGGCAGGCAGAAATATATTGTGTACATTTTGTTATTCCCCAGGCAGCGTTTCATGACTGTATTCACCTGCATTTGAGTTTGAATGGCTTTACGTTGTTGCTATGACGTTAGACAATTTTTTTTCATTAGTAGCATTATGCTCAAGAGCATCGTCGGTAAACTGTTTGCCCGAGTCGCCTTGTCTCACCCCCAGACCCTTGCTTCACTTTGCGTGTCTACCCTGAGTCGCAGTGCGGTTTCAGAGCAGGCAGGTCTACTGTGGACATGATCTTCTCCCTCCGTCAGCTGCAGCCATTTTTCCTCACTTTTGTGGACCTAACGTAGGCTTTCGACTTAGTGAGCCGAAGTGGACTTTTCAAGATTCTCTAGAAGATAGGCTGTCCACTGAAACTGCTCAGCATCATAACTGCCTTCCACAAGGACATGCACAGCACCTTCTGCTTTGATGGAGGCACATCGGATGCCTTCCCAGTCAGTAGTGGAGTGAAGCAGGGCTGTGTGCTCGCGCTGACCCTATTTGGAATTTTCTTTGCCATACTCCTCCACTACGCATTCGCTGACTCTGAGGATGGTGTCTACATTCGCTCCAGGGCAGATGGAAAGCTCTTCAACATCGCTCGACTCCGCGCCTAAACCAAAGTCCATGAGCTCCTGATACGCGAACTGCTGTTCGCCGACAACGCCGCTCTTACATCGCACAGCCAGGATGGGTTGCAGCACTTAGTAGACAAACTGTTGCACGCCTGCAAGGAGTTTAGACTCACGATTTCCCTGAAGAAAACAAACATCATGGCTCAACGCCGAGTCCCCTCCCACCATCACGAACGAGAACACTCAGCTTGAGATTGTAAACAGCTTCACCTACCTGGGGTCCACTGGCTCAGACACGCTGAATCTAACACTGAGATCAGTTCTAGAATTGCCAAAGCTGCTGAAGTCATGGCCGAGCTCAACAAGCGAGTGTGGAACAACAGCCTGCTAAGCGAGAGAACTAAGTCCTCGTCTATCAAGCGTGCGTTCTACCCACCCTCTTGTATGGAAACGAGTCCTGGACAGCTTACGCGAGACAGGAAAATCACCTCAACTCGTTCCACCTCCGCTGCCTCCGACGCCTCCTCCAAATCAAGTGGCAAGACAGAGTCCCCAACTCTGATGTCCTCGATCATGCCGGCCTACAGAGCTCACCCGCTCTGCTCAGTCACAGACGCCTCCGCTGGCTCGGCCACGTTCACCGCATGGAGCCTCATCGACTGCCAAGAGAAATTCTGTATGAAGAGCTCCGAGACGGAACCCGTCACATTGGTTGACCGCAACTGCGTTTTATAGACGTCTGTAAACGAGATCTGGAGGGCGCCCAAATCAATCCGGACAGTTGGGAGGACCACGCCATGGACAGACACACCTGGCGCCACAAGGTGGTTCAGAGAGGAGAACAGTCAAAAAGAAACCAGATGGCCACAAAACGAGCAGCAAGACTAGAGCGTGCTGCATGAGCATGCACACCATCTAACTTTGTTTGCTCAAAGTGCAACAAAGACTGCCATTCCAGAATAGGACTCCTTAGCCACTTAAGACGCTGTGCCCTTCCACCGCGCTAGACCATCGCCTTTCGAGACGAGGATGCCAATGGGGAGCATTATGGAGCATTCCCTCGTTGCTCCTGTATACCAGGCAGGTATTAGACCAGGTTTGATGGGAGATGTAATTCATGCAATGTCTATTCCACCACTGCAGACTTAAGAACTCCCATCTTCTGAATAGTCCTAAGGCACTGTCTCTTTACGAATTCAATGTAAAGTTATGCGCACCAGGAAGAATTAGTTATAAAGAATTACATTTGCATTCCAGGATCTAGGAATAGTGTTCTTCTGCAGCAGGGGGTTAAACAGAAAGGAAAACAATACAGGCCAGTGACGTGCCATCGGAGGTCAGTTAGAAGAGGCAGAATCCTCTCCGTTAAACAAACGATAACTCTATTACTTTGCTTGATTAGCAATCTGAGGATTGATTGTCTAATTTGCAAGATGAAACGGCAGAATTACCACGGATGGAATTATAGGTTCCATCCGTGACATTATTGCTCAGCGCATCGGACTTAAAATGCTTACGAGAGTTTGTTCATAAGCTGACGTAATGGCATTAATAAATATTAAAACCTTTCTTATGCGGCATTCAATGTGTGGTCAAAATGTTTGCGATAAAATTTTCCCCCTTAAACACGTACTTTTTAATGCCATTTTTAAAAAATAGGGAGTTTATTTTCAGTTTTCTTTCATAATCCGATAAACAAAAGATCAAAACAATATACAGAATTACTGAGAGAGTTGAGATTTTTTCCTGATTGATTATTAAGATTTACTTTGTTGCAGTCTCGAATCAAAGCATATAGGTAAATTAATCTTTTTGTCACTATCACCTCTTAATCATTACAGGCTTAATTGACCAGAAAAAAGTCAAATTGATTAACTGACAATCAGGCATAGTACGTGGAAAAAGGTTGACAAAATCTAGCGATAAAAAAAGGAGAAGTCACTGCTTACCCTGACCGCACGTCCCTGATACAGGGAGTCTATCAAAACGATGAGAAACAGACCAGAGGTAAAGACTAGGAACACGAGTGGGATGAAAAAAGAATGCAGGAACAAACAGCAATATACCTTCATCTAAGTCAAAAACATATCCTGGCGACAAAATCCCATTCAAGGTGCACCAATATGTACTTGGAGGACAATAAGTGTGCTAAAGAGATGGAAATAAGGATGGTGTTCGAACCAGTGAAAGGAGCTGTCAAAATGAAGATAAAATTGGGAATTCCAAGACTCAGGCTGGAGGGACGGTTTAGCCAAAGCAAAGCACGAAATCAAATACCACACCATACATACAATCAGTGGAGGAACTTAAGATGAACAAAAGCTTTTCCAGATAATAGACCGAACAAATGATGTGGACGAGTGTTCAGACACAATGAGAGACTAAGGGAAATACGTAAGCGGAGCAGCGAGAGAATAGAAGGGACGGCAGCAGGACGCGTCCACAATCAAACCCAAGGTGCAGTACACCTCCACCCCACAGGAGAGTGTGAGCAGTGAAAGCCAAGATGGAGACGAATCCCACAGAACAACGCAAAACCAATTGTGTGTGGCGAAATGTGGATTGAGAATGAAAAACAGCCTCAGCGAGACAGAGAGATGCTCATGAAGAGATGCGGATCTTTTTTACAGCAATTGTCGGGACATACGAATGACATGGATAGGGAAGTGGAGCGAATGATAAAACGGGCTTGTGAACCGTCAGACCGATGATGGGGCAGCAGTTTCAGAGGATGATCCCCGAATACTCCACAAATCTCACGGCAGCTGACGGACATGGGATTGGTGTCAGTGGAAGAAGTAGTTATGGATGGGAAAGAGATGGCACACCAGTGCCTCTTAGCTGGAAAAAGATGTTAGATACAGTGCATATCGTAAGTCATTCATGGACACGGTGGGGATAGCGGGACGGTTGCCAGACCTCACAGATGGAGCTAAGAAATAGATCACAGCTCTGAAAGAGCTTTGGGAGAACCAGGTTGGCTCTGGAAGACATTAAAGCCCTACGGTTGTGTGTGGTCAAAAAATATCAAACCGACAAGCTCATCGGGAAAGGATGCAAGGCATCGCCAAGATGGTAGGAGTCATGCAAAAAATTTGGGCGCATGTATCATCCGCAGTCACGAGTAATGGCGGAAAGGGCAAAATTGCAGCTTGAATGCCAAGATAGTCAAAATATGCGCAGAGGGTAAAATCAACTGGGTGGTGGCACTACCACTGGCACTAATGAGCATGAGAATGCAGACTAACAGAAGCACGTACCTAACTGGCAAGAAAGGTTAACAGGTAGACTGATTCCAGTTATGTAGGAGAGTTCAGACAATGAAGGCACTTTTCCTGTCTGTTTTAATCACAGCTAGCATTCATGTGGAAGTGGGCCCACACGACGCATCTTCTGCGATCAACCCTACAAGCCATGGAGTTGTAGTTTTGGCGTTCACCGTTGATGTTTCACTAAAAGCGTATGGACGAGTGCCGGGTGACACACACTGGGCACATTGGTCCGCTGGTGGAAAAAAATTAAGCAACAGAAAGACAGTTCAGGGAGCCTATTAAATTATACTGTTTTCAATAACTCAGTGTGCACTGATAGTATTTTGGTAGTGAAGACATTACGTTCTACATTCTCACATTTCTTATTTGCAGTTACTTCTTCTGCGTCTATATCTTGTGTTCTCATTAATAATCTACACTCAATAAAAATATAAACGCAACACTTTTGTTTTTGCTCCCATTTGTCATGAGATGGACTCAAAGATCTAAAATTCATTCCAGATACACAATATTACCATTTCTCTCAAACATTGTTCACAAATCTGCCTAAATGTGTGATAGTGAGCACTTTTGCTTTGCTGAGACAATCCATCCCACCTCACAGGTGTGCCACATCAAGATGCTCATCAGACACCATGATTAGTGCACAGGTGTACCTTAGACTGTCCACAATAAAAGGCCACCCTGAAATGGGCAGTTTTCGCTTTATTGGGGGTCTGGGGACTCAGAACCAGTCAGTATCTGGTGTGACCACCATTTGCCTCATGCAGTGCAACACATCTTCTTCGCATAGAGTTTATCAGATTGTCAACTGTGGCCTGTGGAATGTTGGTCCACTCCTCTTCAATGGCTGTGCGAAGTTGCAGGATATTAGTGGGAACTGGTACGCGCTGTCGTATACGCCGGTCAAGCACATCCCAAACATGCTCAATGGGTGACATGTCTGGTGAGTATGCTGGACATGCAAGAACTGGGACATTTTCAGCTTCCAAGAATTGTGTACAGATCCTTGCAACATGGGGCCGTGCATTATCTTGCTGAAACATGAGGTGATGTTCATGGATGCATGGCACAACAATGGGCCTCAGGATCTCATCACGGTATCTCTGTGCATTCAAAATGCCATCAATAAAATGCACCTGTGTTCTTCGTCCATAACAGATGCCTGCCCATACCATAACCCCACCACCACCATGGGCCACTCGATCCACAACATTGACATCAGCAAAGCGCTCACCCACACAACGCCACACACACTGTCTGCCATCTGCCCTGAACAATGTAAACTGAGATTCATCCATGAAGAGAACCTCTCCAAGGTGCCAGACGCCATCAAATGTGAGCATTTGCCCACTCAAGTCTGTTACGGCGACGATCTGGAGTCAGGTTAAGACCCCGATGAGGACGACAAGCATGCAGTTGAGCTTCCCTGAGACGGTTTCTGACAGTTTGTGCAGAAATTCTTTGGTTATGCAAACCAATTGTTTCAGCAGCTGTCTGAGTAGCTGGTCTCAGACGATCTTGGAGGTGAACCTGCTGTATGTGGAGGTCCTGGGCTGGTGTGGTTACACGTGGTCTGCGGTTGTGAGGCCAGTTGGATGTACTGCCATATTCTCTGAAACGCCTTTGGAGACGGCTTATGGTGGAGAAATGAACATTCAATGCCCGAGCAACAGATCTGGTTGACATTCCTGCTGTCAGCATGCCAATTGCACGCTCCCTCAATGCTTGCACCATCTGTGGCATTTTGCCGTGAGACAAAACTGCACATTTCAGAGTGGCCTTTTATTGTGGACAGTCTAAGGTACACCTGTGCACTAATCATGGTGTCTGATGAGCATCTTGATGTGGCACACCTGTGAGGTGGGATGGATTGTCTCAGCAAAGCAAAAGTGCTCACTATCACACATTTAGACAGATTTGTGAACAATGTTTGAGAGAAATGGTAATATTGTGTATCTGGAATGAATTTTGGATCTTTGAGTCCATCTCATGACAAATGGGAGCAAAAATAAAGGTGTTGGATTTATATTATTGTTGAGTGTACATTGTAACCCTCTGAATATTGTGAAGGGACAGCAGGACTGCATGGCATTCACTCAATCACCACAAAATAGGGAGGGAATGTTTCCCTCAAAATATTCTGCTCTGCTGTTAGGTCTCCCTCCAGGCGATGGTCATCATCTTGAAGATCGCTGTGGACATATGATAGAGTCTAACTGTCTGACTGGACAGAGTCTGGCAACAGATGATAGGGATAACTTGCGTGTGACTGTGAGGTCACAAAGGGGGGGAATGTGGGAGAAAGGTCCAGAGAAGGTCACAGTCGCCATCATTATAATGTATTGAGTTACTGAATCATCACTTATTAAATTACTTTGGTCAAACCATAGTCAAACTAGAATCATTTATATAGTCAAATGATAGTACCGCAGCAAGTCACATCAACAGTAAAATGCGTGGCTAGTACCACCAGGGGCAGAGTGAGGTAATCGCTTGATTTTATGTCTGAATGGGACATGTTTAAATAAGGGTGGATGAATTGAGCTGATGGAGATCGGGAACAATGCTAAAATGAGAAACGATAGTGCATTGAAAAAGTATTGGAAAAATATGACGATATAAGCTCCACGACTGGAGGCATTTGGAGAGGAGATAAAAGGGTTTTTCAAAGACGAGCTAGAATACTTGAGCAAATGAGTGTTATTTACTCCGTGCAGACCAGACTGAGTTCTTGTAAGTCATTTTGAGTCATGTGCAATAAAACCAGGGTTTCCGCTACATGTAATTGATACATCTCATTTACAGACTCACAGTCCAGGAGCCTCTCCCATTTTATTTCACTCAGATATGAGCGCATCCTGTCTAAGTTTGCTTGCATAAAATTGAAAATTTTTGTTTTTGAATACACCTTTTAAACTTCCCATGACAGCAGAGTGATCACTTGTCCCAAGTGGCTCCAGTACATCAACATTGCTAATTCTATCTGGGTCATTACAGAGCACTAAGTATAAAATTGCCTTCTCTTTTGTAGGTTTATTAAGATACTGCACCAAAAAATGATCATTTATAACATGTAGAAATTCTTTCTCCCCCCTACCCTGTCCTTTCACCATTTCCCAATCGATACCAGGATAATTTAAGTCTCCCATAATAATTGTCCCTCCACCTCTACAAGCTTGCGTAATCCTCCTAAAAAGCATTTCATTGACTGTACTGTCCAAAGCAGGTGGTTGATAGCATACTCCTATGTTTAAACCTGTCTGGTGTTTGCTAATGAGCCTGTCCCAGATATCTTCACAGGAGAAGGAATGTTCAATTTCAGAAATTTCCTGTACATTTATGTTTTCGTTCACATAGATTGCTACACCCCCTCCTCGCCTATTACATCTATCCTTCCTAAAGAGCTTATTACCTTCTATATTATATTCATCTCCATCCTCTTCACTAAACCACGTCTCTGTAATCCCAACTATGTCATAACCCTCACTAATCATAGCAGCCTCAAGCTCTGGAAATTTTTTATGCTTCTTGCATTTAAATAAAGAAAATTTCAGGTGATTACTAATGTTCTTCCACCTTGATTTTCCATTTGGCTGCTGCTTCAAGCCCCTCCCTACGCTTTGTTGCTTTAAAAGTATTTAATCAATAGTGCGTGTAACGCAGTCAGCTTCCATCGGGGCAGTCAGCATTTCCCTATATGTAACACTCACTAACCTCCCTCCCCCCAAGTCCCTAGTTTAAATAATCCTGTGCTAAATGACTTTACATAAACTCCAAAAATCCTAAGGACAATCAGGTGTCACCAGTTTTCCTTGTGAAGTTAAAATGAGCGTTATAATTCTTGACCTGTTGTCAATCATTTTGCTTGATGAACACCTTTTCTAATGAATAAAAATTAGTCATCGGCAGTAAAACGTGCTGCTATCTTCTTAATGCAATGTGTGCAATGATTAGAGAAAAAATATTTTGTTCACTTTGCAAAACTATAAACTATGATGTTAACTGCTGTGTTTGCTGTGAGCACATCCTGCTGTACCTATTGTGTCCTCATGATTATTTAATTCCAATTCTGGAGTCCGTTGTCATAATCGGTTTTCATATTATATGTGAAATCCACCATCACACGTTAAACTGATAAACCTCCGTGCACAGACTACAATTATTACATTGCCTATGTGCTGATTAATGAAAACTGGCCACACCTGATAATGCTGAGTTTTGACACAACGCAGAAGCCCTCCGCCCCAGTTTAAAAAATCCTTGACGAAACCCTTAAAATCTATTACATCAGAGGCTGTTACTTAGAAGCTGTGAAGCAGTATGGAGAGAACAGTTCGTTCATCTGGCCTGAACTTGGCTAGTTTTTTCCATAGTGTCTTGATAAAGAGAGTTGTGCAATGTGGGGTCTGTGTTCATAAGTTTGAAGATACTTCCTCAGAATTTGCTAATATGACGGGTTGGTTCACCTTTGGGCACTGCGATACATTGGAGACAGGCTGCAAAATATACAGGTTCCCTGCTGATCCATAAAGAACTAAAATGAGGGCTGTTAAATCCGTTGTGAAGGATGAGAACTGACGAGTTGGTTATTTTTTTGTCAGCTAAGTCCCTGTTCTGGTCATTAATTGTATCATTTTATCTCAACCTCTGACAGAAATGAATGGGTTTCCTATACCTGGCAGTAAACAGTATGGTTTGGCTTGCCCAAAACTGGCAAGCGTACTGGCAGTGATCATGCTGCAACCCAGTTGACAATTAAGTTTCTTTTACTGGTTAATTTAGTAACTACTTTTTCACATAGATCCATGTAGGGTTGGATAACTGTTTTCCTTCCGTAAATGAAATCATAATTTAAAAACTTCATTTTTGTGTACTTTGGTTATTTTTCTCAAAAATGTATTTGAAGATCTAATCTGTTTTAAAATTAATTTGATGATCTGAAACTTTTAATCCTTTGAGCGCTGAATACATTTTCAAGGAATTAAAAATGTAGTTATCCTGAGCTGTTGAAAACCTATTGTGTGGTAACTTCTTTAAAAGAGCTCCCCTGCAGGAGCTCTTTTATACAAGTTGCCACATGATAGGTTTTCAACAGTGTCTGATTTTGATATCTTACATCATCGGGCAACTATACTTGCCAATGGCGCTCTAAGGGTTAAGTGTGACAAATATTCAACAGCAGCAAATGAAGAAATGCAAAGGGGGCAAATACTTCTTCTCAGCGCTGTACCGAGGATTGGCAACAAGTTTTTGGGTCCCTGAAGATGTGTTCTGTGGACAGCTTAGTACACTCCCTGACACGACTATTGATCTCATGCCATCATTAAATTTAGAGAAACAATGCATTCACATAAAAGCAGGGCACAGACAAACTGACAGACGAGAGACCTAAATTTAGGCCATGCACGCAATATCAATGAAGAGCCAATACTAATCAGTACTAACAATCCTCATACACAAGCTAAGGCATTTCTTTTTTTTTCTAATGTACCTCTTCATATGCAGTACTTCGCAAACATTTTAGGCACATTTATAACAATTCTGTAAGGGGAAGATGCTTTGAATAATCATGGAATGCAAGGCTAATACATGTTGAAAAAATGCTGTAAAGAGTTGTACACTGCTTACAACTAAGTCAAATCAATTTCGAGTGTAACAGCTCATAGCTTTAGAGGATAATTGGCAGTAGGGTTGTTCCAAGTATATCAGAGAACTTGCCGCTGCTCTTCTGCGAACTGGCAATCTCTCGTGCCTGCTACTCTGCGTAATCCCAGACAGCCCTGCTGATGTTAAGATCAGGGCTCTGTCAAGGCTGCATTATCTGTATCAACATTTTTTCTTTTTAATGCAAGCATTTTTTTTTGTATGATCATTTTTTTAATTATATTTGGTGTCCCAAATATGCTTTTTACGAACTGCAATATACCAAAGTGTTAAACAAAAAAACAAAAATCCAAATAGTTCCCTTCAACAATGCACATAAATACTTCTGTATAGACGTCACTGTATACTCTGAATAGTGGTCAAAAGGTTTGGCAAATTGTCAGCAAAAAAAATAAATGAGAAAAATATTCAGAGCTTTCATCTCATCTGTGCATAATTCCCAGGGTTGCTAGAATTATTATATTCAGGTATAATGAATTATCTGAGCGAGACATAGAAAGTAAGCATTCTCGGAGAAAGAAATCGTTGTTTTTAAAATTCACTGACCTCAAGAATAAGATTGCTGTACGGCAAATGCAACTGTACTCAAAAGCCCTTTTGTTTTTATTCAAGAATGATCTTTTCTTTTGTTTTTATTCAAGCATTATCTCCTCAATATATCAGCCTTTAAAATAGCTGGCTAATATATTTAAAGGAGGCAGTAACTGTCTTTTCAGTTGAGTGATAAAGGCCGTCATTTCAAATTCAGCCCCAAGTGTACATATAGAGTGAAATCCTTTGTTAATATGTGCATAGACGCCAAAAAAGTGAATGCAGAATAATAATAGTTTTCTTATTTTAAGTATTGCCACATATGCTTCATAATCACTAGCACAAGGCATTATTTGACAAGGAAGTGCTGCTGTAAAATAAAGGCATAAAACTGCCTTTTGCAGCAACCAGTAACTATAGTAGTGAAAACCGTCACAAACAGAATTTACTATGTTGTGACTTGTCATCTATTCAGAGAAAAGAGAGGTTGTTCTTTGCACAGTGCTAAAAATAAGTGTCAAATTTTGGGTGGTATCACCATCTAGTGTGCAATATAAAAAAGTACAATCCCCGTTGTATTCTGAGAAAAAAAGACGCAGGGACCATTAACCAAAGTGTGAATTATTGAACAGTGGGTGTAGGTACAGTCTTTTTCAATCATCAAGTCTCTGTGATTATTATGAACCAATGCATTTCTTTTTATCAGTATTGTTAATTAGACGAAAATGCTTTGAAAATGTCATGTTGAACTGAGCTCGTATTTCGAAATCAGTTCTGCTCTGTAATGAATAAATGGTGACACCTGACCTTGAAACAAACAGTATTTTTATAAATATATGAAGAGAACACCTTCCTCAACTTGATATTCATTCTGTGCGCGCTGGTTAAACCGACTATTCAGATACAGCCTGCACTGTCATCCCTGAATTAGTCAGCGAGATCAGGCTCGGTTTAATGAGGTTGGCAGCGGAATAGCAGTGGGCGCTGGTGAATAGAAAGGTATGTCCTGTAATAAACCTACTGAAAATTAATAGCCTGAGGGGGCTGCAGCTGTCTTTATTGTGATTAGCTATATTTAGGCTAGCAGAATCGGGAGGCCGGAAGGGCATCTACGGACAGAAGGCTTACTGCAAGCCTAATACACCTAAATCAGAGAAACAAGAGACGTTTGTCTTTCTTTTTTTTTAACAGGTGGCCCGAGTTTCCGCGAACAATCGCTTGTGCCCTCGCTTTGAGGCAACAGTATCAAAGCTAATGAGGACTGATTAGACAAACACCCCGCTGGCCGGCTCTCGTCTTTGAAATGCTACAATAGCCTGATTACCACTTTGCGGTGGGCCAAGCCATTGCAGGCTGAAGTACATTTTCTCATTTAAAAAATAACTAGATTCCTGTGACGGGGGAGGGGATGTTGAAAAAAAGTGGGTCCTGTTGAATCTGGAGTTCGAACCCCCTTTTCAAACCTTTTTTCTTCCATTAAATCACATTTCTGAACATTTTTTCCTCAAGCAGGGAGTAATTTGCAAAATATTCCCACATGGAGTGCTGTGACTGGTTGTCAGTGTTCGAATCTAGTGTTTGTTTGTTTGTTTGTGTTTTTGTACATTATTCATATTTTCTGTTTTTATTATTTTTCTGCATTCATGGTGTTTCTTGGGAGCTTTGGAATTAATGTCTTTGCTTTCTTTCTCCTTGTCAGTGTCATGTGCTTTCATGTCCCTCCTGGTCCTCCCGCGCCTGCCCTCATTCCGTTTCATCATCAGCCCACCTGTTCCCTTATTTGTAGCCCCGCCTCCTGCCACATCTCACATGCACCTGCAGCAGCATTCACTTCCCATTAGCCCTGCTTCTCTCTTTAGGTACATCTCAAAGCCTAGGCTGCAGCCTTTGAAGGCTGCATTTTTAGGGGTTGTCACTAAATTCCATCCGCAAAACTGACACAACATCATTTCATCTCTGTTAAAAAGCTTTGGTTTAAGCTAGTTGTCTGTGGTTTCCCTAATCCTAACCTTAACTCTATCCCCTAGCCGTAAACCTAGCCCCAACCCTAACTCTAACCCCAAATTTATCCTTAACTCAAATCCTAAATGTTTGTATGGTGGACCGGAGTATATGACGACCCCTTAAAATGCAGCCTTTGAAGAATGCAGCCTAGGCTTTGAGATGCACCCATTATATACCCCTGTATTTCGCCCAGTTTGTTGGCAAGTTTGTTGACCAGTTTGCCTGTTACCTCACAGGCATTCAGTACACCGTTTACGGTGTCCGTCTTCTCCCATGTGCCTTGTTGATTTTCCGATTATGATCTTTGGCTGGCTTTTTGTTCTACGATTTGGATGATCCATGTGTTTGGAGTACCTCTTGATTGCCATTTGCCCTGTGGACTGGTATATGATAACAATTTCAGTTTACTCTTCTGTGCTGCAATGCTGCTGTTTTGTTTTGTTTTGTTCTGATCCAGATTGTGTGACCACGAGCTTAACCCTTTGCAGTGCAGTCCCATTTTTTGAGCAAAATTTCCTCTCAAACTAAAATGCTTACTGTTCCTGAACCACTTTGACTACAGGCATAATGGTCTCATTTGGAAGGTGACGCGCAGTGGATTGCTTTCAAATTATCAGAATTGCTAGGAATGTTTCCCAAATTGAGTATTAACACTGAAAATATAAGTTTTTCTGTCAAAAAAATTTTTTCTTCTGCCCTTGTGTCACTGCGATCAAGTCTCGTCAGCCTAGAAAAATAAAACAGCTGCAGCTAGATACCTTAACAACAGCAAGTTCAAATATTGTGATTTTGTAACCCAAAATGAATATTTAACAATTTTTTTTTTCCGTGGTTGTGTTTGTGCTTGTTTCAGCAAACAATTGTTGAGTCCAAATCTACCTGAATTCCAAGCCATGGATGTGTTTGCTTTTGCAGTAGTTTTACAATATCATTATATCAGGTATCATCCCGTATGACACAAAATTTAGATTCCAATATAGCCTTCCAATTCCCTGCCCTGGCCTGCAATTATATATGAGTAATTAAGTCGCTGTCACACCTCCATTGCCTCATTGACTAATTGCCTCCTTGACGGAAACCATTGAAACAATTCAGAAGCAACAACCTAAAATCAGACATTTAAAGACTGCACAGACCCTACAGTCACAAGGCTGCAGCCATGACAGTGCCTCGAACGATCCAGCCCTCAATTACATGTCAATAATGAAGAGGGCAAATTCAATTTCATGTAAGGGGAGAACTGACTCAGTTTAACCAAAGCCCACCAAATTTACCTTCACCTCCAGCAGAACAAAGTCATTGTACAATAGGATACAGAGCCAATGTAATTGCTCTCAAGTCGACCAATCATACGCTTGCCCCTTTGATTGCCGCTCTAATCGCTGTCGCCAAACACATTTGAAACACTTTGAGAGGCTCCGTCTATTCAACTCATGTACAAACGCTCTCTTTCACGTGAACCACTTCTTACCTTTAGTTTATGGTTATAGTCCTTGGAAAATACATTTTTTTCATTAAAAAATGGAATATAAGTACAATTGGCAGCACAAATAAAAGCCTCTGCTCCTCTCTGTCAGCTGCATTGTCGTTAACAGTCCGGGTGCTAACCTCGTCCAATGTTACACTCGATGTGCATCGGAGAGGTCAGGGGCGGGATGGAGGCAGGGCAGTCACTTTCTATTCAAGCACTAATGAGAAAAATTAGATCTGTGAAAGGCAGCGAGTGCCCTCGGCCTTGAAACTGTGTCTGTGTACAGCGTGGCACAAAAAGCGGAATGGATGTGTGGAAATAATTTAATCCATTATCTGTTGCGCCAGCTCATCGGCTCCATCCAGGGAGCGATTACAAAGCGGCGGTTGAATCGCAGGTTGTGTTCCCGCCGCACAAGAGACGCCCACAATAAAATTAAGTTGTTGAGACCACTGGTTCCCAGGAGATAAAGAGGAAGTACACCTCTGTGATATACTGAGATCTGTCAATGTCGAGATCCATCTGCACTGAAAGAGAGCTTCATTGTACCAGTTATAATGAAGCTCAATCCTTGACTGATCAGCCTGGTGGAGGAGATCCTGTTCGTTCCCTCGAAGAGCTCGATTTCATAATTTTGTCTTTCTTCGCTTGACCTACTATACCATGGAAAATCAGAATGGGGTAATGACAGTTACTTCCCTTGTATTTTACAACCAAAAAAATCAAACCAATTTGAGACCAGTTGGGAGGGAGATTTCCAGTGTGCTGTTGAATGGGTCACCCTAAAGCCAACAAGAAACTTTGGGGTAAAAATAAAAAATTCGGCAGTGACCAGAGGTTCTGAACCCCTTTCTATAAGGTAATACAAAGACAACATATCAGATGTTCAAACTGAGAATTTTGTCTGTCCTTTGAAAATTATCTGCACATTTTGAATTTGATGCCAGCGATACCCATCAGGGAGAGAGAGATGAAGCCAATCATATATGTTATGTCTGATATGAAATTCCTTGCGCATAATCTGGAGCGACATCACAGACTCTACTTTCTTCAAAGTGAATAAATTCTCGTCAGCAGGCCCGGTTCAGTGTGAAAACTGAACTCAGATTGAGGTAGAAAACACCTGAAGAGACTTCTTCATTGCTAGATAACTAATTCATCTTGGGTAGCTATGTTCCCCGAAAAGTTTAAGATTGATTGATGGAGGGATATCAGGAATTTATCCGCTGAAATTGGTTGGTACAGGCTTATGTAAGCACGTCAGATTTGGTTCAATAGGAAGATACAAATACCCGATTTTGATAGAAGAATACAAAGAAATAGTATTTTTTTAAAATACGTTTTTATAATTGTTGTGAAAGAGGTGCACAATATGACCAGGAATTTGATCTAGACGGGGTCACTATTTTCATTTAAATTTGACTGAAAGAGTAATTGGGGGGGTTTCTATTGAAGACATGGGCAAGTGCATGGGTGTCTGTGAACAACAACTGTGGTCATTAAACGTTGACGCAATTCTATTTTAACTAAGAATTTGAGACATGGTGAAATGGGAGAAAGGAATCTCTGCAATAGATGCAATGTATTTAACATACTGTGGTTAATTTAGACTGAGATGAGATTAGAATAAATTAACAAATATAGCTCCTTCCATTTTATCTACAATAATTGTGAGGGATCCTATGTAAGAATGAATGAGATTACTAAACACTCAAATATTTTCATTTAACAATTATTAACAATTATTCTGCTTTTAAATGCATTTCATTCTCTCTATGCGTACAGTGTTTAGGGAGGCAATTCAAACATGGCGACCACGGTGAAATTTCAGACTAATCTCTTCACCATCTCGTAGTTGTTGACAATTCTTCATGTCTAGTTTTTGTTTTCGATTTTTGGGGTCAGCTGCAGAAAGTGCATGCCAAGCTCGGCAGTACTTTCTAAGCACAACTAAACTTTGCTTAACTTATAAGCACCACTACATCGAATTTTACCATATTAGTTTGTCCCAGCGCTTAGGTGAGATGTGTGGGGGCCATCAAGTTTAAATTATCTTCCCAGGTAAACCCATTCAAAGAGCAGCTGACAATGCGCTCACATTGTCCACTTTCCCCCCAAAATCACCATTTTCAACACAGATGCAACCATTAGCACACAATGAATTAAAATGGGGTCCTTTCGATCACCTGCAGAGCAATGCCATTATGCAAGTGCACTAAAAGCTCCAAGCAATTTTCTCTTAGACCAGAAATGAAAAAGATTTATTTTTAGCAGTGCTGCTCAAATTGCTATGCTCCTGAAGCCTGATTGTACAGTAATAAGGCTTTCTACACGCATAATGAAAATACTTCTTTTTCTCTCTCCAGTCACTTAATTTGGTATTACAGGCACATTAGTGAGACTTCAATAGCGCTCCGCTTTCTAAAGCTGTTGAGGAGAAGATTGTTTTGATTCCATGAGTGCAACACAGTACCGTATGTTGATGTCGCCCTCCAGTGGGCAAATTAAATAAGCATGAATTACTCAGATCCCCCACCGCGGAATGGCAGATATCTGGCATGGAAACAAAACACAGAGCAGGAGCGGGCGGGTGGAGGACAGACAGAAGTATGAAATGGCACATCTACACAATAAGATACATCCATCCAAAAAATTATGTTGGAAAATATTAGACAGTGTAGGACTTCTGGCCCGGAGAAAAACTGGATGGCTGATATCTGGACAGACAGACAGACAGGAGGATAGACTGATGCATGAAAAGGCACATCTACACAATATGTATCCATTTAACTGAATTTTGTTCAGTAATGGTGAACGGTTTTGGAGATCTGGCTCTGAAAAGAAGCCTGACGGACGGACAGACACACGGAGGGACAATACCCGAGGCTTTCATCGTTCACAAAGTGGATGGGACATAATAAAACCCTTAATCTACATTTACACCTCTGTTTGCACAACTGCCGGATTGAGTTTCACTCAAAATTAGATAAGAGAGCTCAGAGAGGTATCTTTTTTTTAGCTTGTGAAAAATGCATATGCTTACGATTTAAAAAGTCACTACCAGACCCTTGATTGTTCACATTTTGAATTTTTCTAAATATGTTTGATTGGTATTTTAACCTTTCCCAAACATTGCTCAGTCATTACTTAAAACATATGTATTTTGGGAGGCACTTGGTGGGTGTGCTGCATTAATGAGGCAATGTGTACCATGATAAAAATGTTTTTGTGAAAAAAAAATTGTTGGGACTCATCTGCCTCAAAAGATGGATACATTAATGACGTTTCAAAACATAAACATAACGCATTGCTGAATACCCCTCGGCCAAGGTCAGGTGTCAAATCCAGCAAAACACCTGACATTGCGCATCTATGGCCATAGTGAGTTACCATACGAAATTTGGTGAAGCTGCGATCATTAGTTGCCGAGTACTGACCCGGACAAAGTGATGGACAGACGACAGACAGACACCCAGGTGCCGACAGTACCCCTCTGGCCAAAGTTTGGCCAAGAGGGAAAAAAAATACTAACAACTCATTTGTTTGGTTACTCAGGGACCGCGGATAATAATTTGTCATAGTCATCGTAAAATCAACCTGCCCTGGCGCGAAGACGGCGCACTAGAAAGTCGTGACATATACTGTATGTAAGTGCATCAGTGGCCGACTAATTTACCCGAGTTGCACTTCCGCCGAACTTCTTCACATGAACCTGTCATGTATTTCCAACGACTTCTGCCCCGTTCTCCAGTTCTCTTCGTTCTCTTCCGCGACTGTTTTCAGCCGACTATTTTGTGTTCTCAGGGTATGGGGGACCAGTAAGCCTACCGGAATGAAACGCCGCCAACCAGCCATCGCTTCATTTTTTGCTTCGGCAATAAGGTAGGCTTTTTTTGTCTCGCCTTCTTTCGCGCATCATGTATGTATGTACATATACATCTGAATTACAATACACTGCATGTAGGGCTTTTGCTGAGCGCTGAAATCATTTAGTGTTATTGATGTAGCCAACGTGAGTGACCTGGGGTAATTCCACCCCCGAGGGACAATTCCACAGCCTTTCTTGTCTAGTCTAGTGCACCCCAGAGGTCCGGGTTCATGGGGAATCCCCACCTACCGTGACATTCACTAACCATTCTTCTGATTGGCTGAGCTGTCTAAGTCAGCTAAGGGAAAGAGTTGACAGGTCCCTGGCTGACTCATGAATTATCCCTAAAAATCCCCTGGAAAAGTGTAGCATCCGGACTTACAATGTGGAGGGTATTTTTCATTGGATACGTGAGCATCCACTTGAGTCATTATTTTTATTTTGTGTGTTAATAAATTGAAGTAATAGGCCCCACAAATAACAACACAGATATTCCCTTTTCTTGCTATACCTGGTGCAGTGTTCCATGTGCTCAGGGAAATTCCACCCCCTAGGGTGTGAAATTGCCCCACAACACTATTCTTTATATAGAGGTGATAAATATATTTTACATTATATTTTTAATTTCTGTTAGCATTGCCGCCAGACAGCAAGACGGTCATAGGTCTGAATCCGGCCTGGAGCCTTTCTGTGTGGAGTTTGCACGCCTTCCCCGTGCTCACGTGGGTTTCCTCCCACAGTCCAAAGACAGGCATATTAGGCTAATTGGAGACGCTAAATTGCCCATAGGTATGAGCGTGAGAGCGAATGGTGTGTGAATAGCGTGTGCGCCCTGCGATGGATTGGCGAGCTCTCCAGGGTGGGTCCCTGCCTTTGCCCGTAGTCAGCTGGGATAGGCTCCAGCTCCCCCTGTGGCCCTAATGAGGAATAAGCGGGTGTAGAGAATGGATGGATAGATTTTTCATTTCTAGTTGAAATGGAAATACTTTCAAGTGTTGCAAACTTTACTTCTTGGGTTCAGAAGAGCTGTTATGGTTATAACTGGAGCCTCAAGGTAAAGAAGAATGATTGCGTGACCCTGTTCTAACTTTAAAAAATCCAGCCATTGTTCAACCTGTTTGCTTTAATTCAGGCAATTAGTTTCATTTTCTCGAATGTTTTTGCCACAGACTTGTTTGAGGGAGGGGAGACTTTTCCCCATTAAATACAAATTCTATACTCTCATTGTTGAATTAAATTCTAGCAAAGTCCTTGATATTTTAACTCCTATTGAGACCAGATTCATAACATGGGTGATGGCCAAGGAAAAGGAACCCCACTACTGATTTCTAAGGCCTTTACATTTATGTCTGTGATGAAAAAATGTGAAGTTGGGAGCAGATTACACCCAGATCACCCTACCTAGCTTACCTAAACCTCCCATAAGCAGTCACTGGTTGTATCCTCCAGTAGGCCTATAAAGCAGGCATACACTTTACAGTATACAGAGATGAGCAAAGAAATTTCTTACCTTTGATGTTTTATAATA